>JACEEZ010017436.1:102500-110000 GCA_016584305.1 Chionoecetes opilio | reverse complement strand
CTCTCTCTCTCTCTCTCTCTCTCTCTCTCGTGTTTGCCACACAGCCGCCTTGCACCCCTGCTCTATGGCCATGTTTTGACATGTCTCCACAGTCTCTTGTTATTACACTTGCCGCTTGCCCAGTCCGTTTTCATTCCACGACAAAATAATTGTTTTTTTCTTCAGTATAATACTACCTGACTCGTGTCATGCTGGTTTTTTTTTTGTCTATGTCTATTATATATGATATATGTTCTTTTTCCCCTAATCGTGTTTTTTTGTCGCTGTATCCATGAATTAAACTCTGGTAGGAGGAGGACGTAGACTTTTCTGTTTTCACAACTGAAGTAATAGTTTTTTTCCTGTATTATTACGAATGGTTGAATTTCTGTGTTCATTTAGGTTTTAAAATTTTCTTTTTTTTTTCTTTTTTTTGTAGTCTTTTGAGAAATATTTTTCTTGTCTAACTTTCTCCCATTGTTTTTATTCATATGCATTATTACCTACTGGATTTCCCTATCGATTTTTTCCTCGTTCAATGTATTTTATTAAGTGTTTTTCATATTTTTTGTTGTTTCCATTATATTTTGTATAATTTTCTACTCTCTTTTCTCCGCAACTTTTGAAAATTTCTTCCACATTTCTTCACTTGCATGACTTCGTAATTTTTCCTCCACAGCTTTTTTTTTTTCTTTTAATGTTCAGTTTCACTGATAGTTTCTCAATTCATCCCTCGCTTTTTTCGATTTCGTCATTTTTTATCCTAATTTCATATATTTTTTATCCTCCTATTTTTCACCCATCACATTTTCCTCCAAGAATTATCCATCACATACCAATTTATCGGTTATTCATCCTTCCTTCCCTTCCTTCCTCTCCTCTTCCCTCGCAGCCAATAAAGCCCAGAACGCAATAAAGTGTGGAAATACTTCTCAATCCCCTTCACGAGTTTTCTACTTCCTTTTCTTAAACCCTCCTCCTCCCCTCCCTCTTTTCCCCTTCTCCCCCTCCCTCTTTTCCCCTTCTCCCCCTTTCCGTGGTTTTGGTTCTCCCTTCCTCCCTTCATTGTAAAGCCTAATCTGTGCCTCGCATATGGATTGTTTGTGTGTCTATCCAGGGACGAAGAAGCAAGGGGAGAGTGTGGGAGGGATGGACGGAGTGGAGAAGGAGATAGGGAGGGAAAGGGAAACCAAGAAGGGAGAGTAAAGCTACTTATGTTTTAATTTTATTGTTCCAGGTTCCAGGATTTTTTTTATCTCTCTATCTCACCCTCTATCTTCCTCTCCTTCCCCTTCTTTTCGTCCCTCACGTCCCTCCAAACCGCCTTAAGGTGATCCTAATACGCTTTCCAAGACTCTGCGTCACACCAATAACTCTTTACCTCCTACCTGCCCTCGCCCTCTCACTCCCGAGCCTCCCTCCCACCCCTCCTTCACCCCCACACTCTTCTCTCCCCCGCTGCCAAACTTAGACTATCGGAAACCAATGACAGGATCAAGGAAGCTGTGGGACCGCGGGCAGTCTGCAAAAAACTCCCCCCCCCCTCCCCCTCTCTCTCTCTCTCTCTCTTCCCCCTCTCTCTCCCCTGCTCTCTCTCTCTCTCTCTCTCTCTCTCTCTCCTCTCTCTCTCTTCTCCTCTTTTCTCTCTCTCTCTCTCTCTCTCTCTCTCTCTCCCCTCTCTCTCTCTCTCTCTCTCTCTCTCTCTCTCCCCTCCCACGAGACAGCATCAAGACAAGACCCCAGCCGTGGAAATAATACAGAAGCAATGCACGATCAATAAAAGAGAATAACGTATCAATGTCAGGCTCTGAGTGATGCAGAAAAAGTGGCAGAAAACGACACCACTGAACTTGAGACGCCGGTGACAAAGGGGAAAAAAGGGAGAGAGTGTGTGATGCAGAATGTCCCGGTGAAAGAACCTCCCCACTACTGAAGCGGTGTTGGAGACGGCCACGGAGACCACCTGCATGGGAGGTGACCTTGTATCCCACGTCACCTTTGATGCTTCTATACAGGTGGGGCGCGGGGTCCCGGGCGGTCCCGCGTTCGAATCCCCTTCAGGTAGGGGAGGGGAAAGGGGGAAGAAAAAGGGGGGGGGGAGGGATAGGGATGAAGGTGGGGAAGGGAAATTGAAAGTTGCAGGGAACGAAAGCATGGAAAGGAAAGGTGAAATGTGCTAGAAATATTGTAAATGAGGATGAAAAAAGGTCGTGAACGAAGAAAAGGAATATGTGAAAAATAATGTAGAGATAGGAATGTGTTAGAAAGAAAGGAATATAAAATAGACTAAAGAAATAGGGAAGGAAGCACATAGAGAGAGAGATATAGTCACCCAAATAATACAACTCAGTCAAGGCCTCGTCCCTGTGTGTGTGTGTGTGTGTGTGTGCGTGTGTGTGTGTGTGGTGTGTGTGCGTGTGCGTGTGCGTGTGCGTGTGCGTGTGCGTGTGCGTGTGTGTGTGTGTGAAGCAAGGTCTTTTGAAGGGTGGGCGACAGAGGCAGTACTGGTGATCGCAGGTGCTTCCGCCCTGGCCTGTGGGGTCCGATATCTTGCTGCTCCAACACCCTCGTTACGACACCTCCAGCAAGGACAGAGGTGGCAGGACAAGCCGATCAGGAGGAGGAGTTAGAGGAGGTGGTGGAGATAGATTCTGTGTGAAATTGGTTGTGGAAGTGCAGGAAGAATTTTTTTTCTCCTTCTCTCGTTCTCTCTCTCATGTGTTGCTACTTGAATAATTTCAATCTATATTGATAAGAAAACTAATAATAATAATAATTATAGTTGATTGCATTGATAATACTCGTCAGTGTTATGAGTCCTGCACGATGGGATGCCGTGTCGCCGATAATCACTGTATTACTTGATTACACCAAATTACTTCCATGACACCACGTAACACCGCGCCATTACATGCATAAGCAAACCCCGTTACCACCACGCACTCTTGCCTGTCCCCCCCGGCCAAGACAAACCCCGGCATAGTGAACCACAACACTATAACATCACATTAAATCATACAAGGGATAACAGCAGCTTAGTTCTTTATATTCGCCATTCACACTCTTCCTCTCGCCATACCTCCCCTCCTCCCTTCCCTTCCCTTTCCCTCTCCTCCTCCCTTCCCTTTCTTTCCCCTTCTTCCTTCCTTTCCCTTCCTCTCGCCTCCCCTCTCATTCCTCTCCCTTCCACCAGTCCTCGCTCTCCTCTTTTCTCTTCCTTCTGCGCCCATACCCTCGCCCAGACCTCGCACGGTATTACTAATGAATTGGTCACGCTCGCTATTGTAGGTCTGAACATCGGTGGTGGTGGTGGTGTTAGAGGAAAGAAAAAAGAAAATTCTTGTGATATATTCCCTGGGGGCAGTATTTTGGCATCAATAGTCACAGTATGGAGTGAAGTGGCGGTGAGTAGCGAAGGTGGTGATGGATCACGATATCAGCGAGGGATTAAAGATGATTGTATCATGACACTGCATGCCAGGGATTACCGTAATGATAGGCCGCCCGGGACCACCTACGCTGTGCTCTTCATTATTACTGTTCTCATTATCATTATTATTAGAGGTAGTAGTAGTATTACGTATTGTCATCATCATTATCAACATCATCACCATTGCAATATTAGGGATCAGAGTGCAAGGCTTAGAGGGTGATGAAGGGAGGAGGCTGAGGCAAAGAGGAAGAAAGGGAGGCAGAAAGGAGGGGAGGGGACGATGGAAGGAACAGAAATGGAGAGATGTAACAGGAGTGACGATGGGAAGGTTGAGACCCGTGACTAATACAACTTACAAGCCTTGAAAGGACGCGTAAAGGAGTTGTTACTCTCTCTCTCTCTCTCTCTCTCCTCTCTCTCTCTCTCTCTCTCTCTCTCTCTCTCCCCTCTTCTCTCTCTCTCTCTCTCTCTCTCTCTCTCTCTCTCTCTCTCTCTCTCTCTTCTTCCTCTTCTCTCTCTCTCTCTATCTCTCTCTCTCTCCTCTCTCTCTCTCTCTTCTCTCTCTCTCTCTCTCTCTCTCTCTCTTCTTCTCTCTCCCCTCTCTCTCTCTCTCTCTCTCTCTCCAACTTAAACCACCGACTCTTCTTGTTAGCATCATATTCACTCTTGATAGATTATGGCGCAAGGAAATAAAAGAATAAAGGAAAAGGGGAAAAAAAGGAGAGTAGAGAGAGAGAGAGAGAGAGAGAGAGAGACAGAGAGAGAGAGAGAGAGAGAGAGAGAGGAGAGAGAGAGAGAGAGAGAGAGAGAGAGAGAGAGAGAGAGAGAGAAAGAGAAAGAGAAAGAGAGATACTGATACTGATACATACTGATACTGATACATTTATTGGCCCATTCAATACATTAACAATACTTATGAGTACATATAATTTTTTTGTAAAGGCTCGGTCTGTTGAGCCGAAGCTCTTATACATACCTGTAAATTCATTCATTAGTGCCGACAGAGTCATTTATTAGGCCTAATATATTATAAAGCTACTCTACACACCCGTAATTTCCTACAATGACTACTGTATATACTAAGCAGTATATATAATAATAACTAAGAATACATATATATAAGACATAGACAATATAACGAAAATTTGAATATTCCACGTGCGATACTATTCGTATATTTTACATGCAGGCTGCATACATATATACATATACATACACATACATATATATACATACATATACACACATACATACATACACATATACATGTATACAGAAAAACATACACACACATACTACACTCAAATACGTACATTCGAAACACTCAGACGATACAAACTAGTAATCACTGAAAAAACTATGCTTGATTTTCCATTTGAAAATGTTGAACGATTGAATGCTTTTCATATCTTCTGGGAGTTGATTCCACTGACTTGGTCCTCTAGCTGTTATGTATCTTTGTGCATGAGATGTCCTACATAAAGGGAGTTTTAAATCATTGGGTCTACGGGTATTTGTATTATTTGATATGTAATGAAAGTCACATTCAACCTTGTTTGAATGTAATGCTTTATGTACAAAGATATGTGTTTGCAAAGATATAACATCACCCAATTTCAGTAATTTTAGGTCGCTAAATAGAGGGTCTGTGTGAGCATAGCGTTGGGTGTTGGCACATTGTGCGTATATTTTTTTTCTGGGTGAGGAAAAGATTGTCGAGAAAAGTATTAAAAGTTCCACCCCATATTGTTGAGCAATACAAGAAATGCAGATAAGCTAATGATAAATATATTTGTCTTAAACAGTCAGTTGTGATGGTATTTCGTATTTTATGCTTAGAGAGAGAGAGAGAGAGAGAGAGAGAGAGAGAGAGAGAGAGAGAGAGAGAGAGAGAGAGAGAGAGAGAGAGAGAGAGAGAGAGAGAGAGAGAGAGAGAGAGAGAGAGAGAGAGAGAGGCTCTTTCATAATTACCACCATCCAATCGACAACTCCAATCAATTTATGTGGACTTAATGAACATATCTGAAGACGTCAGTGAATTTCACCCATGAATATACAATAAAATTTAAGAAGCTACGGAAATAATATCATTAGATTGGACTCAAAAAGGATTTGAACCACAAGATGTTAAAAGAAAACCGCGTTCACCATCACGGCATCAGAACTGCTTCGGAAACTCATAAAATAGAGACACATCAGAACCCAACGGGAGGAAAGATGTCTCATTGGAAGGTAAACTAAACCCGAGGCTCAGCGATACTTGAAACAGAACCCGAGACGAAGCAGTCAGGGCGAGGCTGCCAATAGCAGCGTCTTGATCGTGTCGAAGCCTTCCGCAGTGAGATTCGAAGCAACGAGTCTGCGCGAAAGCAAGGAAAGGAGAAAATGTGGGAAAGTTGAAGGATTTTTACTGTCTTGAGATGGCTAATAAGTCCTTTCATCAAACTGGAGCGCAACGGGAGGCCTTCCGGTGATAAAACTTTATCTGGGAACTAAACTAGAGAGAGAGAGAGAGAGAGAGAGAGAGAGAGAGAGAGAGAGAGAGAGAGAGAGAGAGAGAGAGAGAGAGAAAGAGAGACCTGAACGGAGAAATTAATTGGATACTTTTTTTCGCTTGAAATGATGTAGTTCCTTGTGCTTGGTGACTTCCTCCCTCCCTTTCCTTCACTTCTTCCTCCTCCTACTTTTCTTCCTGCTCCTCCTTTGCAGGAGATAACGCGGTATCTTGTTTTATTCGTTCCGCAAAAAATTTCCGATATTCGTAAGTCATCCGAAGCTTGGAATTCATGTTTCGATATTTTCTCGACACAATCCCTGAGTAACGAAACAGAGAAATGATGTGAACGGCAGGAAATTCGTAGTTGGGATTCATAACATACATTTCTTTTCTGGCATTTCATGAATTGCTTTTACGTTTATTGAATGTTGCTTTTCGGAGTGAAATGAGAACAGTAATTTTGGCCGAAGTCAAACATCGTGATAAAGAATCCCGCAGAGTTAAGATCCTTTTAGCGTCGCATCCTCCTTTTCCTTCTCCATCATTCTTCTTCCTCTTCCAACTCTTCCATCAGTCTTCCTTTTTTTTCTCCTCTTATTCTCGGTCTTATAGATGTCTTCCCTTGTCCTGTCACGTCCTTGCGGTGGTCATGGTCTTCCCTCTCAAGTGACCGCCTTCCCTCACCCGTCCCTCTCCTCGGTCACACCGTTCTTCCAGTCCTCCTCCTCCTCCTCCTCCTTCCTTTGCTGTTGTCGGGTCCTAAGACCAGACTTTTTATTTATGTAGGTGCATCTGAAAAGTTAACCACAAATCTCATTTTACTCCTCCTCCTCCTTTTCTTTTTTTTGAAAATGCATTCATACAGCTCCATCGCCATAAAACAAAATTGTTACTAAAGACTGAAAATATCTTGCTTGAGATTAGCTAGTAAAATATGCATTCTCGAGTCTTGGACATTATGTATATAGTTTGCGTTTCAATATGAGTACAATGGTGTTACGGCATAAGTGAAAAATATGAGTAGAGAAAGTAATGGATTTTTTTCTCGTTTATTTAACTAGAGTAGAAAAAAATTTAGTGGTAAAGAGCATACGTATCATATGGTAATTTTTTTTAGGGAAAAGTAAGTGGAAGGAAAGACAAAAGAAGACTGAAAGCAGAGATGGTGAAACTAGTTGTTCTCTCCGTAAATAGAAAAAATAAGTATGATGGAGTAGCCAAAAGGAGGGACGAGGTGGAAGAGGGTAAGCTTTAAGAAAAAAAGTAAACATTTGTGGAGAAAGAAGTGATTCTGCAGAGGAGGAAAATTTATTTAGCGTCGTCTGGCATTTCGTGTGAAGACTTGTGGCGATGGGTTAAGGGAGGGAAGGAAGGAGAGAAAGAAAGTGATATGTTCCATTAAAACACTTAAGCGTCTCTTGATATGGTGACACCTAACACACCACACCGCTGCTTAACAACACAACACAACCAGCACGCCTCTCCTACCGGGTATTGCATACTTTCAGACACCCACCAGCCAGAAATACTACTCAGAAAAAAGAATGAAAAAGAATTTTAATCCAAGTTGGAAAGAAAGTAAAGTAATAAA
>JACEEZ010017436.1:80000-85000 GCA_016584305.1 Chionoecetes opilio | reverse complement strand
TCTCTCTCTCTCTCTCTCTCTCTCTCTCTCTCTCTCTCTCTCTCTCTCTCTCTCTCTCTCTCTCTCTCTCTCTCTCTCTCTCTCTCTCTCTCTCTCTCTCTCGTCTTATGTATCAACATTCCCACAATCACACACAACACGTGCCATCTTAATGTTGCTTCTGTTCCCCTTTCCTCCCTTCCTCTCTTCCTGCGGTGAGGACAATTACGCCAATTATATTCAGCTGCCTCCTTTCACCCCTCATCCTTACCCCTCAACCACACCCTTACCCCTCAACCACACCCTTACCCCTCACCCTTACCCCTCACCATTATCCCTTAATACCCCTCACTTTTATCCCTTACCCTGCTAAACGGTGAACATAACTCGAAGGGAAGCTTTGGCAAACCTCACTTTATGAACCCGTGAAAACGGAACTTAATGGTCAGCAACCATTTCCCATTTTCTTCAGCTCTCAAAGGGCATTGGCGGGGAATGGACGCTACGTGACATCCCTAATGGTGGGGAATCGTCCCTTAGATGAGGGGAACGAGGCTGTTTAAGTCTGCCAATTTGTGCGGTAATTGAATTGACAATCTGAATCGAATTCCTCTCGTGACTTCTGGCATCTAGCTAAAAACACATCTAACCATTTTTCTTCTTCATCTTTCCCTCCTATGCTTCACCCAGATGGCTCCACAGTCCACAGCTGTTTCATCTATTTATAAAGCTGATCCCTTCGCTGAAACCTTTGCTGAAAATTCCACTCTGGTTGATGAAGGGCTTGCTCCTCCTTCTCCTCCACCCTCTGACTATATTATGCCTGGTATTAAGATCCTTCGAAATGATGTTTTCTTTGCCCTTTCTGGCCTAGATCTTCGGAGGGCTTACGGTCCTGACGGAGTCCTTCCTATTGTTGTCAAAAATTGTGCTTCTGTGCTTGCTCCCTGCCTGGTCAAACTTTTCCGTCTTTGCCTATCTACTTCCACCTTTTCTTCTTGCTGGATGTTTGCTCACATACAACCTATTCTTAAGAAGGGTGCCCGTTCTAATCCTTCAAACTACCGTCCTATAGCTTTGACTTCCTGCCTTTCTATAGCTTTTGAATCTATACTAAATAAAAAGATTTTTAAGCATTTATCTGCTCACAATCTTCTATCTGATCGTCAGTATGGTTTCCGTAAGGGCTGGCCGCTTCTACTGGCGATCTTCTAGTTTTCCTAACTGAATCTTGGTCATCCTCCTTTAAGGGTTTCGGTGAAACTGTTGCTATTGCCCTTGACATATCAAAAGCTTTTGATAGAGTCTGGCACAAATCTTTAATTTTCCAAACTGCCCTCATTCGGTTTATATCCTTCTCTCTGCACCATAAGTTTCCTTTTAAACCGTTCTATTGCAGCTACTGTAGACGGACATTGTTTTTCTCCTAAATCGATCAATAGTGGTGTTCCCCAGGGTTATGTCCTATCACCCACTCTCTTTCTATAATTCATTAATGATCTTCTAAATCTAACTCAAAGCCCTATCCACTCCTACGCTGATGATTCAACCCTGCATTTTTCAACGTCGTTTATTAGACGTCTAATTCAACAGGAACCAAGTGATTCACGGAGAGATGCCACCGAGCGCCTAACTTCTGATCTTTCTATAATTTCTGATTGGGGCAAAGCAAACCTTGTTTTGTTCAATGCCTCAAAAAACCAATTTCTTCACTTATCTACCCAACAAAACCTACCAGATAACTATCCCCTCTTCTTCAATGACACTCAAATATCTCCTTCTTCTACAATGAACATTCTTGGACTATCTTTTACTAAAAATCTGAACTGGAAATCTCACATCTCATCTCTTGCTAAAACAGATTCTAAAAAGTTAGGTGTCCTGTGTCGTCTGCGTCCCTTTTTTCCTCCCTCCCAGTTGCTTGCTCTCTACAGGGGCCTTATCCGCCCATGTATGTAGTATGTCTCACATGTTTGGGGAGGATCCACTCATACAGCTCTCCTAAACACGGTTGAGTCAAAAGCTGTTCGTCTCATCAACTCCCCTCCTCTGGCTGACTGTCTTCAATCTTTAAATCACCGCCGCAATGGTGCGTCTCTTGCCATCTTCTACCGTTATTTTCATGTTCACTGCTCTTCTAAACTAGCTAACTGCATGCCTCCCCCCCTCCCGCGGTCTCGCTGCACAAGGCTTTCTACTCATTCTCATCCCTATTCTGTCCATCTTCATAATGCAAGAGTTAATCAGTATCTTTATGCTTTCATCCCTTTCACTGGTAAACTCTGGAACTCTCTTCCTGTTTCAATTTTTTCACTTTCCTACGACTTAAATATTTTCATGAGAAGAGTAACAAGACACCTCTCGAACTAAATGGTCCCACCCCCCTATTTTTATTCTCTTACTGTCTTTTTTATAGGGACTGGCAACTAAGCGGGCTTTGTGTTACCTATTTTTTTGTGGCCTTGGTCAGTCCTTTGTGATATAAAAAAAAAATAGTAATTGTTAGGGCAACGGTGAATCCTGGGGGGGTTAGGGCTGAACCCTGGGGTATGTAGGAGAAGGGAGGGAAAGAATGGATGGTAAGGGTAAGGCCATAGGGAAGGGTTAAGGAATGGGAAGAGTGGGAACGGAGGGAGTGGACGTGATGGGGGAGTGTGGGTGCGAGGAAAGGATAACTAGGAAGAGGTGCGTGAGGGAATGGTGGTGAGTGGTGATGACAAAGTGTGATGAAAGGCAAGGCAGAAGGGCGTGGCTGTGATGAGAGGAGGAGGGAGATGGAGTGGTGGTAATGATGGAAGAATGGGAAGGATGGAGTGAAACAGTGATGGTTGTGGAGAGAACTAGGAGGGAGGGAGGGGAGGAGAGATATGAGTGAGGAGGAGGAGAACTGTATATAGTATATAGTATTAACATGGAAATGGAAGGAGGAGGAGAGGAGGGTATGGTTTAAGAGGTAAGAAGGAGAAGGAGAGACAGTAACGATATGGAGGGAAAGCAAAAGAAAAGAAAAGAAAAGTAATATGAGAGCAAAGGTAGGAGAGAATAATGGTGAGGTAGGGAATAAGAAGGGGGAAAGCCAGTGAAGATGGCGGTGTAGAGGAAGAAGAAAAGGAAACACAATGATGATGAGGGGAGGCAGGAAGAATAGTGATGAAGGGAAGGGAGGATTTGTAGAAAGAGGAGGAAGTCAGGGAACCTAAGAGGAAGGGGGAGAGGTTGAAAACTGTAAAAATGCATGGCAATATTAAATAAGAAAGATAAAAACAATGATTAAACGAAGACGTAGCAGAAATAAAGGACAAATGAAGAGTAGGAGAAGAGGTCACAGGGTAATGAAGAGGAAGGCGTTAAGGAAGTAGAACGCGAGGGAGCAAGGGAAGGAAGGGAAGAGGAGAGAGGACTCAAAACTCTACTAAAAGTCAATTGCCTGGAAACTTTAAGTCTGCTGGAAACTTAAAATGCAAATTTCACTTTCACTATATATAAATTTTCTTTATCGGTGATTAAAGGAGATAACTGGCTTTTTTTTTTTTTCTCTCTCTCTCTCTCTCTCTCTCTCTCTCTCTCTCCTCTCTCTCTCTCTCTCTCTCTCTCTCTCTCTCTCTCTCTCTCTCTCTCTCTCTCTCTTTTTTCTCTCTCTCTCTCTCTCTCTCTCTCTCTCTCTCTCTCTCTCTCTCTCTCTCTCTCTCTCTCTCTCTCTCTCTCTCTCTCTCTCTCTCTCTCTCTCTCTCTCTCTCTCTCTCTCTCTCTCTCTCTCTCTCTCTCTCTCTCTCTCTCTCTTGAGCAAAGGGATGGGTGTGTGAGGTCCCATCATTACCATAAGATCGGTCATAATAAGCTCCAAGCTCGCTCCGGGAGGGTGAAACTGGCGATTGCGAGCCAGCTCGCAAGGAAAAGACCATGGGTGAATAACACACACACACATTTTCCTTAACATTTTCCCCCTCACTGCCTCTGCCTCCCGCATCCAACAGTCACATATCTAAGGAAGGACAAACCGAGACATTTTCCAAGGAATACTTCTACTCCTCGAGGCGGAATTCATTCTCCAAGGGACACATTTTCCAAGGGACACTTCTACTCCTCGAGGTGGAACACATTCCCTGCATAACCTCGTCTTGGGGCGATTTAGCTGCACATTCAGTCCTGCTGCGGCCCCCCTCCCGCCCCGCTCGCCGTTTTAACCTCAACTAAAGGGAGACACAAACTAGTAAGGCCTCTTTCACACGAGCGGTTTTTGCCTAGTAGACAGTGGTGCACCGTGCACTGACTTGACTGAGGCACCAGAACGGATGTTGAGAGAGAGAGCCTGCGGCAGAAACCGCAAGTGCCCGCAACGAGGCATGGTTTCTGCCGCACGCCGCAGCGGCAGAAACCGGACGGCAAAAACCGCTCGTGTGAAAGAGGCCTAAGAGGAAAAATAGAGTGAGTGAGCTGGTCCATTCCTTTCTTTTGATTGACCTTTCCCTTACCACTTAGCTCTTCCCCGCTAGGCCCCTCCCCGCCCCGCCCCGTATACCCACGGCAGCACGATCCAAGTAATTGAAGTTCATTGTAATCAACAGCCTCTTGATGACATTCCACCACCTTATCCACCTATCCCACCTTATCGCCAGGTCCTTCATCCTCCTTATACACCTCCTTGTCATCTATTTTGTTTCCCATGCAAACCACTCCCACACTCCTCCCTTCCCTCCTGCTCCTCCCTTTTAACTCTTCCCCTCATTCCTAACCTTTCCCCGTCCCTCCCTCCTTTCATTCCCCTCTTTTCGTCCCTTCACTGCCCTACATTACCCTCCCGTAAGCCCCTCAGACGGTAGAGGATTTCAATCCAAGCTTAAGGGATGGGCATGAGTTTCCGTCAGGACAGCAGTAATTACACAGGTAAACTAGGGGAGGGGGGGGGGTCACTCAGTAGAGCGCATACCTCCGCCCGAATATAAAAAAAAAAAAAGTAAAAAAAAAGGGTAAAAAATATATATATAATATAATATATATATATATATATATATATATATATA
>JACEEZ010017436.1:67500-75000 GCA_016584305.1 Chionoecetes opilio | reverse complement strand
AGAGAAATCTATTGAGGAAAATGAACGACAAAATAAAACTTCTGCAATTATAAGATTTACCAGCAAAGTTATTACTCATAAAGAAAGTAAAAATGGGAAAATTTACTAATAAACAAAGCACAATGTTCGATACTGAATACGATCTGTTCAGGAAAAACACGTCGCGAATTGTTGCAACAAATAACATGTGGGGTTTTTTAATATCTTTTTTATTCTGTTCAGCAAAACAAAACGGGGTTATTACCAGAAAAAAGTTTGAAAACGTTGTTCTTCTTTTCAGTTTATTATCTTGTATTTTAGAGAGAGAGAGAGAGAGAGAGAGAGAGAGAGAGAGAGAGAGGAGAGAGAGAGGAGAGAGAGAGAGAGAGAGAGAGAGAGAGAGAGAGAGAGAGAGAGAGAGAGAGAGAGGAGAGAGAGAGAGAGAGGAGAGAGAGAGAGAGAGAGAGAGGAGAGAGAGAGGAGAGAGAGAGGAGAGAGAGAGAGAGAGAGAGAGAGAGAGAGAGAGAGAGAGAGAGAGAGGAGAGAGAGAGGAGAGAGAGAGAGAGAGAGAGGAGAGAGGATAGAGAGAGAGAGAGAGAGAGTCTTTAAAGTTCGATGCAGGAAGGGGAAGTAAGAGCACAAAGAGGCAAAGAGAGTGATGAAAGCCTGGATGGTGAGGGAAATGAAGCACTCTTGAAAGGGTTCACAGACCACCACGTGAATCACCACCCAAAATCACCATCAAGTCGTCATCAAGAGTCATCATTAAAACCACCACCAAATTACCAACGATATTCAATACAGACTCATCACCACTAAGAGTTATCACCATCGTCATCATCAAGCGTCATGACATTATTTTAGGTATTTCATATTTATATTTTTCTTGTTGGTTCGCATAACAAATACCTAAAATCTAGTTTAGATTTTGTATGCATATATTATTGTTCCTTCAAAATCTATACTATTAGCAAAACATTATTATTGTGTCACAAAGTATGTCGTATGTTTAACATTGGTATTATTTTACGATGGCACCAAACTTCCCTACACAATTGGGAGCATGGGTTTTCTTTACCTTATTGTATTCTAAGAGACATTTTCTCCTTGAGCTTTCCGTCGCAAATCAATAGTTTCGGAGATATAGAACATTTTAGGTGGGGGGAGGAATATGTCTCCTTGTTTACAAAATGCCTCCCTCTTCCTCTTCTTGTGACCTGCATCGCTTTTGTTTCAGAGTAAGTTTTCGGTGCGCAGCCGTGGCTCGGAGGTTAATCTCGGGGTTAGGTTAGATTAGGTAAGGTTAGGTAAGGTAAGGTAAGGTAAGGTAAGGTAAGGTTAGGTTAGGTTAGGTTAGGTTAGGTTAGGTTAGGTAAGGTTCAGGTTAGGTTAGGTTAGGTTAGGTAAGGTAGCCACGGGTGCGCCTCCGAAACAAAAGCAATGCAGGTCACAAGAAGAGGAAGAGGGAGGCATTTTGTAAACAAGGAGACATATTCCTCCCCCCACCTAAAATGTTCTATATCTTCGAAACTATTGATTTGCGACGGAAAGCTCAATGAGAAAATGTCTCTTAGAATGCAATAAGGTAAACAAAAGTCATGCTCCCAATTGTGTAGAGAAGTTTGGTGCCATCGTAAAAATTTACCTTAACATTTTCTAATAACAACTACTCAGCTTGTGTTTCTTCTGTTTTTGGAAATGTTCATTATAAACTTATTTCAACCACAGTTTTATATTTGTTATTGTACATGAAGAGTTTGAACTTACAACAGACGTATGCGAGAAAAAAAAGTAGCATTTGCAATCAGCATATTCATTAGAAGTAAATCTCTTCCACCTTTGTGCACAATGGGAACTATGAATATGCAAACCACCTTCATTATCGGTAATTATCTGCAACAACAACCCCCTCCCCCTCACTCTCCCAGCCTGTGTTTAGCGGCCACAAGTTACAGGGAAAAAATAGAATGGAGGGGAAAACTTGGAGGAAGGGAAGAATAGTTGCTATTCATAGGCAGATGGATAGATAGATATATAGATGATGAAGGAAGGCATAGAGATAAAGAGATGGAGGAAAGAGTCAAGTATTTTTCTGATACGTCTTGAAAACGATGAAATGTATGTATGTATGTATGTGAGATACGTGTGTAATGGTTTCGGGGTGACAATGGTGGTAATGGTGATGCTATTTATGTAGTATAAGTAGTACTTGTTGTTATTGTTGTTAGTAGATTTGGTGGTGATTGCGGTTCTCGTGGTGGTGGTGGTGGTGGTGGTGGTAGGCGTGGTACCGAGGAATAATGCAATAAAAATGAGGACAGTGAGCTTGTGCATTGAGTAATTGATGACTTATACCCACCACCTCTCCCCTCCCTCGGTCCCTAGCCACCTCCTCCCTCTCACCCCTCTCTCCCCTCATCCAATTAGAGAGGAAAGGGGACGGAACTAGCGCCAGTCTTGTCTTGAGAGAGAGAGAGAGAGAGAGAGAGAGAGAGAGAGAGAGAGAGAGAGAGAGAGAGAGAGAGAGAGAGAGAGAGAGAGAGGAGAGAGAGAGAGAGAGAGAGGAGAGAGAGAGAGAGAGAGAGAGAGAGAGAGGCCCACGAAACAAACAAAAAAGACAGCCACCAGAGAGAGAGAGCAGAAAATGGAGAAAATTAAGGAAAAAAGGTTTAGGAAGTTAGAGAAAGGAGGAGGAAAGATGAGAGTAAAGAACTTTTAAAAGTTCATAACCTGTGAATCAGTGTTTATGCTTTTACTCTTTTCACCTTTTTTTCTCTCTCTTTCTCTCTCTCTCTCTTCTTTCCCTTACTCTTGAGTGTGTATGTAACTTGGACGGTAAGTTCAGCTCGTTCCATCCCGCCCAATGCAAACTTGAGGCTCTTCTGAAGCTTAGAGGAGAGCTGCGACACGGAAGCAGCGGAGATACATAGGAGGAAGAAAAAAAGGAGGAGAAGGGAAAACAGCAGAAGTAGGAGGAAAGGATGTAAAGCAGGAGGACGACCAAGATGAAAAGGAGGAAGAGGAAGTAGACAAGATAAAGAGAACAAATTGAAGAAAAAAAAAGAATAAATAATCCTGCCTCACACTCTCACCCTCATTATGTCAAGGACCTCCTGGCACACTGCCCGGCCTGCTGGGCGTGGGAGTTCTGTGGGAAGCTCAAAGTGAGCCATGATAGTCGCGTATGTCATTGTGGGACGCCAAGGTCAAGCTGTCCAGGTGCTGTGTTGCTGCTGTGTGTCCTATAAAAGCCTGTTCCGTGCTGTGAAGTCCTACTTAAGATGATGTTTAGTTTTAGTCATTTCAAGTAGCTCCTCTGTCCCTTGAAGGCCCTTTATTCCCCTTAATTACCCTGAGTTGGCCTGTAATCACCCTGAGGGATCTTACGCCGCCCTGAGTGGGCCTTAATCACCCTGACGGGCGGCCCCACAATTAGCTTCATCAGTCACCACGCCCACAGTCACCCACGACCCGCCGAGATCTGAGTCGCGTATCTAAATGGTACAATAATTTACACATTGACGTAATTTGCTGTCTGGCTTGGCGAGGCTCTGCATTACGAGATTGCTGGCCAGTATCCTGAGTTAGAATATTGCTGGATGCGAAGTGTTTTATATTTATGTATAATTTTCAGTAATAAGACACAACCCGTCAGACATTAGCACGCACATACATTATTTGAGGTAAAACAAATATATAGTAACTGATATAGTAGGGCAATGTCATAATTCTTGCCTGAAAAGCTCTGCTTATTATAAAGGCTGGCCCTCTAAGCTGTAAACAAACATTATGTATTTATGCGGCTATTATTAAAAAAAAAAAAATTATCCCGAGGTGTACAAGATACCTGTTGATTTAAGTTCCCTCGGGCCTTAATTTAGCTATAATTTTATATATTAAGCTTACAAGTTATTGGCGTTATTGGCATATTTGTGTTTGTGTCAGTAAATAAATGTTCATATTAACTTGTGTGAGTCATTTTATGGGCTGTCGATTCTGTGATGTAATACACACAGCCTTGTATTAGACAGGTCTCCGAGGCCGTGAATTAAGGCAAGTACTTTGTGAACAACACTGTTAGCACCAAGGCAGTGCAGCACACTTTACAAGGCGTGCCGGTACTTTGCTGCATATGTTTTGTTTTTCTTTATATTTTATACTGGATCTGGTTCGGTACACTTAGCGAGACCTCCACCTTCAGAGTGGTGTCCACCCTCACACCAGCACGCCGCCACACGGAGTCCAGGTCAGGCGGAGGTTACGTGTTCACGCTACACCTTCCAAGTAACTGTATTTTGCCACCACGAAAGCCGCTGTCAGGCTGGAGGTTTGTAACGATTCAAGAATGTCTGAAAAGCTTTCTGAACCACCGAGTAACACACCCCAGACCCACCGGGCCTTCCTCTCCTCACCCCACTGCCGCTACCCTCCCATCCCCACCCACCACCCAGCTGCAGTCCTCAGCACTATTAACAAACTTCGTGTTCCTCTCTTCGTTTCTGGCGTCGGCTATCACTGCGGCTGCCTAAACACCCTTCTCATTGACCTCAACAAAGCCATTTACTACATGCAGGTAGGGAAAATGCATTGTATTTAGTTATGCTTTTGTAAGAAAAGGAAAATAATCATGTCAAATAAATGGGCTAACTCGCAACTGGCGCCGAATTGGTGCCGCCCGCCCAGTAGCGCCCACCTTGGCAAGTTGGCTCTCAGTCTCCAACAAGCTGGGTTGTGAGTAAGTCGGCGGCGCGGGAGGCTGGCAGGACGAGACACGCATAAGGGATACACAGATACACGCTAGTCAATGTCATAACTTGCTTTCAAGTGACTTTACAAGTGCAGAATTGTATTACCAAGATTTTCTCCTGGAAACAAATCAAGTTGTTGAAAAGTTGTTATCTGAAAGTGCATATATTTTACTGTGCGCCTCGCCACGTGCGCCACGTGTGGTTTAAGGTGAAGTTACCACGGCAGTGATCCCAGTGGCCCTTCTGATAACACGGTGTTTATCACGTCACGTTTGAATCCGTGTGAGTGAGAGATAAGAGTTACAGTGTTAGTGAAGGCAGCAACGAGTGCAGTGTTAGTGAAGACTTGAGTGTTGGCAAGGAAGAGAAGAGTGTGTGTGTTGGTGATGGGGATGGGCGGCAGCGGGTGGGCGGCGGCGCCTGGCAGGGCAGGTGTGTGCTGCGCGTGGTGGCTGCTTCTGCTGCTGATGATCCTCGTCCTCGTGCAAGGTAGGGACTCGCCCTCCACACCAGCCCGGAGTCTTGTCTCACACAGATCCCACGTGTGCCGCACACCTACCACGGATAAACGCACATTCACGCGCACTCGCATACACACAACGCACGCAGACAACGCGCACACACACACTAACACAAACGCTCTAACACACACACACACACACACTCCGGGAACTCCATAGTGTAAGGGTTAGCACGCTCGGCTCACAACCGAGAAGTCCCGGGTTCGATCCCCGGGCGGAGCGAAGACAGACGGGCGGTCTTCTTAAAACCCGAGCCCTTGTCCACCCAGCAGTGAATGGGTACCGGGTGTTAGCCGGGGGTTTGTGACCCGCCTCCCGGGGTGGTGGCTTCGGCCAACACTACGGATGAATGAGAAAAATAAATGTTGATATGGAGACGGGGCCATACGAGCGCTGCTCTGGCCCTGTAAAATACAACTAGATGAATACACACACACACACACACACAGGGATTTTTTTTAATATTTTTATGTCATGCTTGTTTCTCTAGCCTGTCTATAACCTTTTCATAATAAAGGCACCAACACGGTTCGCAGTTTTCAAGATACGGGCGTGTAAAAGTGAATGGAACAGTGTTGAGATGACTCAAACGGACGTATTTGCCATATTGTTTTTGTTATTTGGCCATTTGCCGTAGCAAGAGGGCCCTCCGTAATTGTTTTATCAATGTGATTTGCGGCGTTCGATCCTCTTAAGAAATGAGACACGCTCTAAGTGGCTGCAGGATTTATGTTATGAGTTCTTTGTTTTAGAACAAATACGAATTTCTTGTCTTGCGAAAAGCAAGAACTATTTAAGTTACTGGAGTTTATGAAATGACGGTTTGGGGTCATAGTAATATAAATAATCAATAACATAAGCATTATTTTTTACGTATTCATATCGTCCTCAACTTTTCATGATCTTCCTCTGATCTGCATAGAAAACCGAGAAAGTTGTTGGTGTTAGGATGTAAAAAAGTAGCGAGAGCGGTGCCGGGTCTGGCCACGGCCTTCTTGTATTGTTAAGAAGGCCGTGGTCTGGCAGGGTAGAGGCGTGGTGCACCGAGGGCCATTAGGCTCGTTGTGGCGGCTGCCTGGGGTGGGGTGTTTTTGGGGTGAAGGAGGTGTAGAGTAAGGGGTAGAGGCGTGGTGCACCGAGGGCCGTGGCTGGAGGAGGCTCGTTCTGGCGGTGTAACGGCCCCAGAGGCTGGCTGAGCTTGTCCAGTACAAAGACCCTACAAGCATGATAGGAAAGCTGAGGCCCTAGCCTAAGCATAATTTGTGATGTCTAATACGAGCGCCATCTGTGGCCTCCAATGTAACTGTTGATTGAGACTTATTAAAATCAAATTATTACTTCCTCTGACATCAGGATCAATGTTCTATGCATTTTTAGTACACACACTCACACACATACACACACATACACAATCAGACATAATAAAAATATATACTGAAATAAAGCATTACTAGATAGGAATTCAACCCGGACTCGCGGAGCCGCAGCTGGGTGCTCTACCCACTGCACCACAATAGCTCACTGATACGGGAAGTGACAAGTAATATATATACAATAAAACAACGATCGTCGTTGCTGCCACCTAGCGGTTGTCCAAACACGACAGCACACTCCGAAACACCTGCTTTCCTATCTTGCGTGTAGGGTCTTTGGTCCAGTATGTTGAGTCTGCATCTGCGCATGCGCCAGAGGAGTGTGATCCCGTGTCTCGCGATGCCATAGTAGAGCGCCAGATGTACGATGTTTCTTCTTCATTTCTGCCAGCCTCGCGGACAGGCAAGAGCTTCCCAGCTCGTGCCTCACCCAACGGCCTGGGATTTTCGTGTCTGATTCATTCATTAGCCCGTAGATACTCTTTGTCTATTTAACTATTCAGTTTCGTTAGTTAAATTTTTTTTTTAGCATCTTTACTGTCTTTATTTATACCTACCTTATGCGTCTTATTACACAGTATTGTGAATATAAGCACACTCGATAAGAGACGAATCTTCTTGTTGTAAATAAAGGTAGCGTAGCTTTGCTGTTTCGGTGGTATGTAGGCCTACAGGGCCATGGCGTTCTCTGTCAGAAGGCAAGCCTGCACTCCTCAGTCACGGGGCAGCGCAGCCTCTCAACATGTAACGACAGTATGTTATTCTCCGTCAGGAGGCCGCCTGACACCCCCTCAGTCACTGGGTAGCGCAGCCTCTCTCAATTGCCTGTTGTTCCTCTCAACTGTCGTTGTTCTCCGTTAGGAGGCAGCCTGTTCTTCC
>JACEEZ010017436.1:0-57500 GCA_016584305.1 Chionoecetes opilio | reverse complement strand
CACACACCCTCACACCACACACACTCTCCCTTCCCCTCCCCTCCCCTCCCCTCGCACTCCCTCCACCCCACATTACCCTCTGTCCCATCACCCCGCCGCCCCATCGCCCGTCTCCCACGCCCCATCAAGTCTCGCGGCGCCTCGTCTGCGCTGTGGGGCGGAAACTTTTGACCAATCATCAGGTTATGGCCAATTTCTCTCCGCCTTTTGATGTAGAAAGAAAACATAATTTCGTTCCATTATTCATCTGTTAATTTTGCGCCATAATATAATAGAGGACGGAATAGTCAATAAATTTTCCTTATGAGCTACTTTATTTTTTTTTGTTCTTCATTAGGTCCATCTTTTCTCTCTGAAGTGTTTTATGAATCATATGTATTTTTTTAATTTGATTGTTTTCGGGGAAGAAAGAAGGCAGAGCTTTTATCATTAACTTTAGGGAATCTTTCATAAGGCAGAAAAGAAGATAACAAACATGCCTTATAGTGTGGTGGCTTATGGCAATGATCGTTACCTGCTGGCCCAAAGCACCAAATTTGGCACGCATATACTTTGGGCCAAAGCAAAACTTTTTGGAGGGGGGTACCGAATTTTAAAGGTCAAGGTCAGGTCAAGGTTAAAGGTCAAACTTCGCTAATTGCCGTCTTTAGCCATTTCCAAAATAATTTTCAACATAAAAACGTGCTGTCATTGCCTAAATTACTGTTAATAGACTTGAGGGAGTCATATCTAGCATTAAAGAGTTGTCTACATGAACTACCTCTATAAAGCACTACATGCTTGGGATTCTATAAAGCACTACAATTCTTTGGAATTGAATCTAATCAGCTGACATATTGTCAGACATGCTTGTGAATTTCTTGCTGTCTGCTCCTTGATGTGTGATCCATAT
Organism: Chionoecetes opilio; assembly: GCA_016584305.1. Taxonomy (NCBI): domain Eukaryota; kingdom Metazoa; phylum Arthropoda; class Malacostraca; order Decapoda; family Majidae; genus Chionoecetes; species Chionoecetes opilio. The sequence continues at coordinate 56,608 of JACEEZ010017436.1, read as the reverse complement.
AACAACATGGAGATCAAGACCTTGAGAGAATTTGGCACTGAATCATCTTGGCAATCTGGGGTGAAACTTCCATCACATGTACGGAATTTTGTCTTGGAGATTTCTTGTCGTATTACCTTTGCCACGTGTACCATTGAGAGAGCGTTTTTCTCAAAATCACGAGAGTTCAACTCCTCTTTCAAGAGCTTTTCAAGGCCTTCATTAAAAACAAGGACTGTTTGCTTGCCAACTGATCGTTCCTGACACTGATCCTGGTAATGACCCAGAATTTTTTTTCTTCAGTCGTGTCTTATTCACCTGTTTCTCATACCCCAAGGCTGCAAAGCGAGTTACACACATTTTGTGCAGATCTGCTAATGGAAATATGTACTCCCCCTCCTCGACATTCGTTTCAATGAAAGATATTATTTCTGCGAATACCCTCGAGTCTGTCATTGATTGATCAGTTGCATCCGATAATGTAGCCTGAGATCGTTTGTAACTTCTGTATCGAACGCGGAATACATCCATGCATTGTTTGTGATACTTTGCTTCAATAGCAACAAGATACCCACCCGCAATAGTAGCTAACAAATCAGTATTCTGTAGTGCTTCTGCTTGTTCTCGCAGTGTTTTGTCTAGTCCTAAAGTTGCACAACTGTGAAGCACACCATCTGACTTCTTGCAAAATATACACATGTTGCAACACTTGAGTTCATCAGGTAGAGATACCCGTTTGGACTTTCTTTGTCCAGTACTAGCACCATCGTCAGAGTGGTCAACATTCCTCTTTCTAGCATTTCTCTCCTGTGCCCTTAGCAGTTTTGATTTGGCAAATAACAAATGACAGTTTTTATGCCACTTGGCACAATTTACATTGAGATCGTTTGCAGTCACATCATCATCGAAACAAATACAGACAGGCAATGATTTCAGTTCTTTAAACCCCTGTACATTTTTCATGAAGTCCTCGTATGCTTGTGAACCTTTGCCATCCTGTTGTGTTGCAGGACACTTTAAAGCACCGTCTGCTGTACCGCATATAATGCACTTTGACCAATCCATGTTGTGTCAAAGATTGAAATGCAAACTCTCCTCTACTTGCCTGGGCTGATTTCAGTCCTCAACCAGGAAGCACCCTGAAACAGAAAAACGCACACCATCAGCAATGCTGTTAGTAACTACACTACATAAGGCATGGTAAAAATAAACTGCCACCTGAAATGACAGTACTACCCCATTTTGACCTTTGACCTTGACCTGACCATGACCTTGACCTTTAAAATCGGGTAACCTCTCCAAAATGTTTGTATTGACCTAAACTATGCATGTACCAAATTTGGTGCTTTGGGCCAGCGTGTAACGATTTGGTTATTTTTTGGCCATAAGCCACCTCACTATTAGACAACAAACAAACTCTGATTTCAGCGGCGTTAAAGACAATAGGAGATCGTAAAAATAATTCATTATGTAAGGAATAAGCGTTTCTCTCTCTCTCTCTCTCTCTCTCTCTCTCTCTCTCTCTCTCTCTCTCCTCTCTCTCTCTCTCTCTCTCTCTCTCTCTCTCTCTCTCTCTCTCTCTCTCTCTCTCTCTCTCTCTCTCTCTCTCTCTCTCTCTCTCTCTCTCTCTCTCTCTCTCTCTCTCTCTCTCTCTCTCTCTCTCTCTCTCTCACACACACACACACATTATAGTGCTGTTTATATGAGTACACTTGTTTGTAATATCGTGCGTATCCGTCCTTTGATTATCTCCTTCACTCCCTTCATTGCTATATTTTACGACTGTAATTGGCGTCCCCTTTGCGCCTTCTTTCATCCAATTTACACTTTGCCTTTTTTTCCCCCTTTTGAGTTTAATTACGATCGCCTTCCTCTATGAGTGTTGTAGAATCCTGTTATTGATATTCCTTTGATGGAAGAGAAGTGTTGAATCCCTTATGAAGCTGTAAATCGTGTCGCTGATAGATGCACCAGTGTCTTGATCCTCTCACGTGATCCTCTTACAGTATGGTGATGGGATCCCCCCATCCCCTTGCTAAAGGGGACAGTAACCGCCCGAATTTGTCAGTGGAAAGTCCCTGGGAGTAGCGAGGATTCGAACCGGCTAACCATAGAATGGCGAGACAACGCTTTATCCACTTGACCATCGTGGTGGTTGGGATTGTGTGTCTTTCACCCATGGTCTTGTCCACGCGATATGGCTCGCGATCGCCAGTGTGTATGTGTGTCCCATCCCCCCCGTCTCGCGCAGAACGCCGAGGCACAACCTCCGCCGCCCGTGTTTATTGTCGGGCGTGTACATGGTCGCCGCCGTGGTATCTCGGGGGGCCACTGTGTGTTGGCTCAGCATTTAGCCGTGTTGACCAACGGGTCTCCGCCATCGCCGCCGCCACCCGCGTTCCCTGGAGCCCCGAGTCCTTGCCGGGAGGGCAGCGAATGACCTCGTAGGAGTGGTGGTTAGGAGGCGTGAGGGAGACTCGTTACATTAGAGTCGCATTGTATTTCTGTGACCCAATGTGTGAGAAACTCAAGTCCACGTCAAGAGAATGGCGGCGGCGGTGATAGCGGTGGTGGTGGTGGCGGCGGCAGTAGTGTAGGTTACGGCGAAAGGCAATGTTACAGGAAAGGTATCAACACATTTTTTCATTGGTAAAAAATCCCTTACGACTGCCATGTTAGTGGTATAAGAGGCGTGTGTCTCGGTGCTTAAGAGTGCGAGTGTATGTTGCCATGTGACTATATAAATACAAATATATATGTGAAAGTACTTAAATGACTCAACCAAACCTGAAAAAAAAATACAATGCTATGTAGAAAAGTATATACTTTGAAATTTAGTGAACATATTTGCTATAGCTAACATTTTTCTTTTTGCAAACTGTTTGGGTTTTTTTTTATCATTATACCACATATTGTATCCCTAACATTGCCTTCCCTCGGCCTCTGACCGTGGCCACCGAGAGAGACCCCTCTCTCTCGGTGGCCACGCTCTGACCCCCGGCCATCACCCCCCCTCCCTAGCCCCCCCCGGGTGTCAGCTGCCGCGGGGCAGGACGGGGAGTGACAACACCAACACCCTGCACAAAGAGACGGAAATTGTGGCAACATACACACACACACTCTCTCTCAATCTCTCTCTCTCTCTCTCTCTCTCTCTCTCTCTCTCTCTCTCTCTCTCTCTCTCTCTCTCTCTCTCTCTCTCTCTCTCTCTCTCTCTCTCTCTCTCTCTCTCTCTCTCTCTCAGTTTAAAGAAAATGTAAAAAATAATCAGATACGAGTCCGATGTTGCAGCAGCACCAACAAGCTGAAGTAAGAATGTTTTTTAGGGAACCCTTCCTGTCTCCGCCAGACATGAAGATTACTAATTAACACACACAGGCGACGGCGCGGCGGCTGCTTCCTTTAACACGACGATGTGTTTTCCTTGACGCTGTGCTATCCTAAAGGCGAGGCTGTGTCTTCATGATGTCCAGTATATTTAGAAATACACGCCCAATGAGAATAAAAAAATGAGGGCTAAGGCCTTTTTCACACGGCGCGGACGATGCCCGCTTCCGCATTTCTTTTCAGACGGCACGGGTGTAAACCACCCGCCACCCGTGCGCCGCACCAGTTTGTGTTGTGCACGCATTGATTATGGACTTGTTTTTATCTGTCTTTGATATACTCTCGAAGTCTGGGTTGATCTTGATACACACACCTCTTCAGCATTCTATGTTGCGTGCTCGGGATTTGTAATCTTCACGTGATTTGTCCCACAGAGCTGGTCTCTCCTGCACAAGTGATATTAACTGCTCTGTGTCAATATCAGCATGCATATTAAGTACAAAGGGACAGTCACGCACAACCAGTCACGTTGAAATCCAATCGGCTACTGAATGAGTTTCCTCTGGAGAAATGCGCGTGTCGCGGGGCTGCCCGCGCCGTGTGAAGACACGCATTAAACACTGTACCCTATAGCATCCACGATCTATAGACTTAAAAGGTCTCTCCACGGATAAACTGAAATTTTCCTCTTGTGTGCGTGACGTCAGCTGCAGTTCGGAGGTCAGCCTCCCTCCAAAACAGGTCGCCAGTCTTGAATGAACACTCGCACAGACCATATCTTCTGTGCTTCGTTTTCTATGCATGTTCACGGTTCTGTGGTGAGGATTTTTTCCCTTCTCTAATTCTTCTTTCTACAGGAGCATAGTACACTACATAGTACCTCATAATTAAAAAATTTGGATAGTGGAAAGAGGAGGTAGAAGGGAGTGGCCTTGCAGGAGAGAGCAGGTGTGTGTGTGAGGGCAGGGCAGGACGTGTGGGTGGATGGCGGGGATTCTCTCTCTCTCTCTCTCTCTCTCTCTCTCTCTCTCTCTCTCTCTCTCTCTCTCTCTCTCTCTCTCTCTCTCTCTCTCTCTCTCTCTCTCTCTCTCTCTCTCTCTCTCTCTCTCTCTCTCCACTAAAATTGGTACAAAGTCAAAGGTTTTTGTAAACCTACACAGATACACTAGAGGTAAACATTTTGTTCTATGCCAACAACTACACTGCAGTCATTTTCATATGATAGTTGGCCATTAACAACCTCTCTCAAACCAAACTCATGTTATTTAGCTTGCTTAATAGGAATATGATAATAGTAATAAACATTATATAAATAACAATGATAATGATGATAATAATAGTAGTATTAATAATCATATTCTCATAGTGGAAAGAGGAGGTAAAAGAGAGTGGCATGGAGAGTAGCAGAGGAGATGTAGGTAGGTAGGGTAGGAGTAGGTGTAAGTGAGGTCAGGTCAGGGCAGGCCGCCGTGGCCACAGGTGAGTGTAGGTGGGTGAGGGATTATCCTCGTGAGGCTCGGGGCATATTTTAGAATAGGCCACGATACAAAATCGTCGTTTTCTCGTCGTTTTCTCGCAAGACTGCCACTGACGTCACTAAGCTGCGCGTGGTTTAACCTAGTAGTCTATCAATTTTGATAGCATCAACGTGCGGAGGTGGGCCCGCGCCCGCGCCCGCGCCCGCGCCCGCGCTGCATTTCACCCGCGCACGGGCGTTGCTCGCAGCCGGACGACGCCCGTGCCGTGTGAAAGGTTACATTGAAAACATCAGTAATTAGCTTAAGCGCGTCCACGCGGGCATCGCCCGCGCCGTGTGAAAGAGGCCTAAGGCTCCTCCATTTCTGTCCCAATTTCAACCAAACTTACATGAAAGGTTAAGGTCGTCCCTGGGATGGTTTTTAAACCCTATTCGGCCAGGTTTATTCAATTTCTTCATTAGAAAAAAAAGTTAAAATGATTTTTTTTTTTTTTTTTTTTTCCATATGCCTTACCCCTTAGGGTGTATATATAGAATGAGGCATTGAGGGCGTCTCTCCGCACTCCCTCTATCTAATTGCAACCTCCCTTATCCCCCTCCCCCCCACCCTAGACGTTCTAAGATCATTCCTGGGAATGTTTATTCTTTCCTAAGGTAAAACAAATACTAATGAACAAGAATAACCAATAGGAAGAAACATGACTACAAAACTTAAAGTCCGTCCGTCTGTACAGCTAATAATGATGAAAATAATAATAATAGTAATAATTATAATAATAATGATAATAATAATAATAACAATAATATCTTACTATAATTCACCGAATCTCCGTCTGTCTGTCTGTCCGTCTGTACAGCTATAATAAGGCCCATTCACTGTGCCGATTTTGGGCCACGACTCTATAAGGTACAAGAGGTCTTGGCTATTGATGTGAAATGGTCGCGCGTGGTCTGATTTTAGAAACGATCGCCGGACGCTTCAGTGCGGACGTCGTGGCGGGGGCTCGAGGGCGGGGGGTCGGGGAGGAAGGAAGGATAAAGAAAGTTGTACGGGGCTCTCTCTCATATATATATTCATATATATATTCATATATATATATATATATATATATATATATATATAATATATTATATATATATATATATATATATATATATATATATATATATATATATATATATATATTCCTCCTCCTCCTCTTCCCCCAGATCACTTGACATGTCGGGGCCAGATCTTGACAGACGATCTCTGTTGTCGTGTCGTTGCAGTCGCAAAACATGTCCCGACTGGTTCATCTTTTCGCTATAAGTTTTTTTGTATTTGGTATGTCGGTCTCGAAAAGTCGAGTAACTTGTTATAAATGTATTATTTGTTTGTTTTATATATTTTTCACGTGTGTTTGAGGTCGGAAAAAAAAATGTGGTTGTGTTGTTGTTGTTGTTGAATTTAGGCATTGTTATTGTTTTCATGTATATTTATCTATTTGTATATGTTTCTTTTTATTGTATGAGTGGAAGATATTTTTATTGAGTTTAGTGGAGGAGGGATATTGTTTACTGTCTTGTATTCATTGATTCGTGTTTCTGTTTCTTCAAAGTTCATTTGCTCAGTACTGCCTCACACACCCACACACACCACACACACCACACACCACACACCACCCACCTACACCACACACCCACCCCACACACCCCACCCCACACCCACACCCCCACACACACCCCCACACCACCCCCACACCCACACCCACCACCCACCCCCCACACCCCCACACACACACCACCACCACACACACCCACACACCACACACCCACACACACACACCACCACACACACACCACACCACACACACACACACCACCCACACACACACACAACACAACACACACACAACACACACACACACAAATCACACACCACACACACACACACACACACACACAACACAACACACACACAACTACACACACACACAAAATACCCACCACACCACACACACACATCACTACACGGCCAACACACACACGACCACATCACACACACACAACCACACCACACACACAGCAACAGAACACCAACACACAAAACACACAACACACACACACGGACACACAACACACACAACACACACATACACACACACTACACACACACATGAGCACACACACACACACACAGACACACACCACATACACACACACAACACCACACACACACACACACACACACACACACACACACACACACACCCCACACACACACCACCACGCACACCACACACCACACACACACACACACACACACACACACACACACACACACACACACACACACACACACACACACACACACACACATATATATATATATATTTGCATAGAGTGGGAGAAGGAATATGTTCCCAATCTCCTGTGTTAACTTGCTCCGTGTTAGACTTCTACCTCCGTGCCTCCCTCCGGCCTTGCCTCCCCCTCCTTCTTTCCTTTCTCTCTTCCTCTTTCGCCTCGCTCAATTTCCGTTCCTTGCTCACGTTTTCTCAAAGTTCCCTTTAGGGCGGCGATCTTATTTTCTCCATAAATAGAACTATCTATGAAATGTTTAAATATTGTTGATTTATAGCAGCGACGCCTGTTTCGGGAAAGTCCCGAAAGTACCTTGGGTCCTTTTCCCATTTTGCAGGTAAGTGTGCCTTTGTCCGGTTCCTGACTCTTGTGCATCGTGGCGGCCTCTTAGATTGCCTGGTCTTTTCGGTGAGTATTTGTAGGGTGTTCCTCTTGGTGTTGGTAGGTCATCACTAGTGGAGTCATTCAGGTGGCTGTAGGTTCGTAACAGCTTGAGATGTTTTGCTGGTGACGTCCTTTTATGACGGCGCCTCGTGGGTTTTTCAGGGCCTCTATCTGTGAGGACGCGGCGGTGAGGTGCGCCACACGCCACGCCCCGCCCCGCCCTCCTTGACGGTTTGAGACGGTTTGGATGCTGTTTTGACGATAATTGGCGGAGCTAATGTAATTACCGGATCGCAATATGAGGTTGTGTAGGGCGAGAGAGAGAGAGAGAGAGAGAGAGAGAGAGAGAGAGAGAGAGAGAGAGAGAGAGAGAGAGAGAGAGAGAGAGAGAGAATGAATGTGAAAGGAAGTGTTACAATGGCATGAAAAGCTGGTGTTTTTTTACTTTTTAAGTGAACAAATTACAGATAAAGATCCGTTGAATAGTCAAAGACGATAAAAAGTGAAACTAAAAGCTGTAAAACAGTTTTGTGCACATATACTTTACACTTTCTTTCAATTTTTGTGTTGCGATGTATTTTATGGTAATCTAATCCCTTCACCCCGAGTTATTCCTGTATTACATTTTCACTTTTCTTTTATATTTTTTCCAGAACCGTTTTACTTATACTCTCAATTTCTCTCATAATTTAAAACTTTTTATCCTATTACCTTTAACCAGGATCTCGCAAAGTAAGCAGCTTATCCACACGTTTTTATAACTTTTTTCTGTAGCGTTTTATTCTTGGACGCATTGCATTTTTACTTAACTATTTTACAACATTCCAAAAAAAGGTTCCTTAACTCAAGCACACCACCTCTAAGCGGCTCTTTTCCCTCCCACACCCATCATCCCTCACCTCCCCTATCCTAAGCCATATATATTCTGCCGTTTGCAGATGAAAGATTGAAATTGGCTCACATAATGGAAGGAAGGTTAGCTCTTTGAACCAATTTAGGGAGCAATTTAAGTTTTCCCTTGATGACTTACAGACAGTATCACCCCTCACACCTCTTCTCTTTCCCTTCTTTCCTTTAATATAATCTAAATAAAAGTAAGTTTGTGTCAATCCTGTATCTGTGCACACTGCGTCCTGCCCCGCCTTGTTGTGTGGCCTGTGCGTCACTGTGACTTGTGAAAGAGTGACTCGAGGAACAATGTGTCACGGCATGGAAGGAATTTATGCACGGAAGGATTTACCAAGGATGAAAAGTTAAATCAATCTCTTGTTAACTAATTCATAAATCGAGCTTTGTCATTTTCTGTAAACTTTGGTGGCCACGAAATACCGCAAATAGGTAATTCATGCCACCGAGCGTCTAACTTCTGATCTTTCTATAATTTCTGATTGGGGCAAAGCAAACCTTGTTTTGTTCAATGCCTCAAAAACCCAATTTCTTCATCTATCTAATCGATAAAATCTACCAGATAACTATCCCCCCTTCTTCAATGACACTCAACTATCTCCTTCTACAATTAACATTCTTGGACTATCCTTTACGAAAAATCTGAACTGGAAATCTCACAGCTCATCTCTTGCTAAAACAGCGTCTAAGAAGTTAGGTGTCCTGTGGCGTCTGCGTCCTTTTTTTTCTCCCTCCCAGTTGCTTGCTCTCTACAGGGGTTTTATCCACCAATGTATGGAGTATGTCTCACATGTTTGTGGAGGATCCACTCATACAGCTCTCCTAAACAGTGCTGAGTCAAAAGCTTTTCGTCTCATGAACTCCCCTCCTCTGTCTGACTTTCATCAATCTTTAAATCACCACTGCAATGTTGCTTCTCTTGCTATCTTCTACCGTTATTTTCATGCTCACTGCTCTTCTGAACTTGCTAACTGCATGCTTCTCCCCCTCCCGCGGCCTCACTGCACAAGACTTTCTACTCATTCTCATCCCTATTCTGTCCATCTTCCTAATGCAAGAGTTTATCAGTATCTTTACTCTTTCATCCCTTTCACTGGTAAACTCTGGAACTCACTTCCTGTTTCTATTTTTCCACCTTCCTATGACTTAAATCTTTTAAAGAAAAGAGTAACAAGACAACTCCCGAACTAAATTGGCCCACCCCCTTTTTTTATTCTTTTACTGTCTTCTTTATAGGGACTGGCAACTAAGCGGGCTTTGTGTTACTCTTTTTGTTGTGTCTTTAGCCAGTCCTTTGTGATGTAATAAAAATAAAAAAAAATTGGTATGTGATAAGAAGCTGTGTGCCTCCTGGCCACGACAGCTGCCTGTCACCCGTCACTCAGGAATAAAAAAGGAAAATCATATGAAACATGGAATAAAAACAAAGTCCATAATTGAACATCCCGTGTCCCGAAATTGCCTCCTTCCGCCACTCTTTGCTTCCCTTTCCCCGGCGAGACGCTGCCGACTCTTGATGACGCCCATAACACCACGCGGGCGTGCAGGGGTGTTGGGGGCACCGCCTTCCCCTTAGCAACACATGTCAATCATGGCGCCGTGCCCAAAGGACAACACACCGTAACGGCTGTTTCTTTGCAGTGTTTCTATTTCTTAATAAGTGAGGCAGCCGCGCCGTGGTGTACATACGGCCGGATGCCTTTGTCTGTGGTGGTGACGGTGTTTATTGAGGAAGGCGTTGGTCCAGGATAGGAGGGGAGGAAGACTATTGGGCCGTTGTAGGAATCCATTTATAACGCATCTGTGGCGGGCGAGGGGTGGGGAGGGAGGGAGGGAGGCAGACTATATGGAGAGAGAGAGAGAGAGAGGAGAGAGAGAGAGAGAGAGAGAGAGAGAGAGAGAGAAGAGAGAGAGGAGAGAGAGAGAGAGAGAGAGAGAGAGAGAGAGAGAGAGAGAGAAGAGAAAGCGTCGACTTTTATGGAGATTACCAATGAAAGACAAAATGTGGGAGCTATTAAGGGGGGAATGAGGTTGAGGTGATTAATAGGAGGAGGGGGAACATTTTTCCCCCCTCTAAATGTTCCCCCTCAATTAACCCCCCAGCTGTGGTATTAGTGTATGTGTAGGTTCGACGTCATTGATATACTGCATTGAGAGAGAGAGAGAAAAATTGAGAGAGAGAGAGAGAGAGAGAGAGAGAGAGAGAGAGAGAGAGAGAGAGAGAGAGAGAGAGAGAGAGAGAGAGAGAGAGAGAGAGAGAGAGAGAGTTCCTTTGTGGTAATGATTGAGAGCTTTCGTAGGGATGGAGGAGAGGAGAGAGAGAGGAAAAGGAATGGAGAGTGAGGACAAAGAGGGTGTGTGGTGCCTCAGTGACTTTAGACCGGTAATCTGATTCTTTATGCACGTGATCACACCCTAAATGAGGACTCTCTCTCTCTCTCTCTCTCTCTCTCTCTCTCTCTCTCTCTCTCTCTCTCTCTCTCTCTCTCTCTCTCTCTCTCTCTCTCTCTCTCTCAAATCATGTAGTTTTGCTATAATTATCAATATCATTATAATATTATTTTTAATATTAATATCATCATTATCATCATCATCATTTCAGATTTTATCATAATTCCTTTTTCTTTCCCACTTAATTCCACCTGACATATAAATCAATCCTCCCTCCTCCTTACCCGTCTTGTTGGATTCCTGGCCGTCCTGTAATCCTCCATGCCTCCCTCTCTCTGCCCCTCCCTGCCTCTCCCTGCCTTTCATGGTCTGCAGGTTCTGTAAAGGCCGGACAGACACCACCGGAAGGACTGTCCAAAGGAGAATGAGAGAGAGAGAGAGAGAGAGAGAGAGAGAGAGAGAGAGAGAGAGAGAGAGAGAGAGAAGAGAGAGAGAGAGAGAGAGAAAGAGAGAGAGAGAAAAAAAAAAATGTGCAGACTAATATAATGAATACTTGTTGGACATTGGACTCTGAAATGTATTTTTTCATTTGTCACTTTTTTCTTTGAGTCATGTATATGAAATGCATTTTGTTTTTTCTGGTATTTCAGCTTCTTTTTTTCCTGCACCTAATTTTTTCTTTTGTTCCCCTTTTCACCCTCTTCTAAGCTCTTCCCTTCATCCCTCTAATTGGCTTCTTCCCTCCCATACTCCTCAATAAGTACTGTAAGTTCTGTGAAAAATTGGCTTTATCTATTAAGTTCCCTTACCCTCCTTTTCTCTCCCCTTAGTTTCCCACCATCCGCGTCCTCTCTTTTCTTTTCCATTTATTCTTGTGTCCTCTATTCTGCATTTATTGATATTTTCGCTTCAATTATTTTCGTCATATGCCCCTCCCGGTCATATTTTTCCATTCCTTCTTTTCGCATTACTTTTCTTTCTTCTTTCTTATCCTGCTTCTTGGCTAAATCCCTTCATCCACCAGCCTGATTTTTTTTTGTCTCCTCCTCCTCCTCTTCTACACAATCCTCTCCTTTCCTCTTTTTTCTCCTTTCCTCTTTTCTCTCCTTTCTTCTTTCCTTTCCTCTTTTGTTTTTCATCCAGGATCAGACTCACAAAGATGCAGTCCAGGCCGCTCTTAACCCAATCCCGCATCTTGGCCAAAATACAACTTTTGGGCCTCTGAGCCGACTGTCGCTGCTGTTGATGAAAGTTTGGCCAAGTTGCAACTCAGAACAGCGACGACTCCAAGTTTAAACCCACTTTCTTGATGTTACTCCAAATCCACTTGTGTGTCCAAGTTTAATTCAACTAGTGAGAAACGTACGTGTAGTCCCTGGCAGATACTTTTCAGCCATCTATTTTTATCTATTTTCATTTTATGTTTTAATCATATATATATTTGTTCATTTTGTATGTGTTCTATTTTCTCTTGATTATAATGATTTAAAATACTTAGCAGGATAATTTGTTTTAAAAGTTGTCATGTTGGTGGACTTCAGCGGCTGCGATGAAACAATGGCTCGCCTTTCCAATTATAAAGAAAATAAGTTAAAACAACGTCCAGGGCAAAGAGGAAACAAAAACATCCTGATTTCCTAAACAAGCATTTGGAGTTCCCGCAATTATATATAGTTTTTGTGAAAACTTGCAACAAAATTAATAAGAATTAAACCTTCACATCTGGAAAATTATCGCATTACGTATATGCATTTATGAATTTTTTTTTTCCTACACTCGTTTGTTATAATCTTTGAAAAAAAAGTATGTAGAGAAATGTGGTTTATTTGCGGGTATTATTACATAAGGGAAGTTGCCCAAGCGATCGGCGGGAAGAAAGGGAAGATTGAGGCAAATTTAGAAAGGTTGAGGTGGATTTATAGTCCAGTGACGTAGCGGTGCAGTCTGTCTGTCTGTCTCTGTCTGTCTGTGTCTGTCTGTCTGTCTGTCTGTCTGTCTGTCTGTCTGTGTCTGTCTGTCTGTCTGTCTGTCTGTCTGTCTGTCTGTCTGTCTGTCTGTCTGTCTGTCGTCTGTCTGTCTGTCTGTCTGTCTGTTGTCTGTCTTCTGTCTGTCTGTCGTCTGTGTCTGTCTGTCTGTCTGTCTGTCTGTCTGTTGCGTCTGTCTGTCTGTCTCTGTCTGTCTGTCTGTCTGTCTGTCTGTCTGTCTGTCTGTCTGTCTGTCTGTCTGTCTGTCTGTCTGTCTGTCTGTCTGTGTATATTCGTATTCGTCTAGTTCATCATCTAGTTGTATTTTACAGGGCTTGAGCAACGCTCATCAACATTCTTATCATTCATCCTTAGTGTTTTTAGTGTTGGCGGAAGCCACCACCCCGAGAGGCGGGTCGCTAACACCCGGTATCCATTCACTGCTGGGTGGTCAAAGGCTCGGTTTTTAAGGAAAAAGCCCATCTGTCTCCTCTCCACCCGGGGATCGAACCCGGGACTTCTCGGTTGTGAACTGAGCGTGCTACCTCTACACTACGGACTACCCAGTTGTGTGTGTGTGTGTGTGTGTGTATGTGTGTATGTGTGTGTGTGTTTGTTCAGCTGTATATACAATGCCAAGCCATTTCAAACAGTTTTCTCTCTTTATCCTACAATCTCTACAATCATCACCCTATCTGCCTTCTCTCTAATACCCTTATCCTCTCCCTCCCTTCACCCCCTACTTAATGTCCAACTTACCCACCCTTCCTTTGCCACCTATCCTTCCCCCTCACAGCATTCCCCTCCCCCTTCTGTCAGACATTCTCTCGACAATCCAGTTTGAGAGGAACTTTAATCCTTGTATCTCATTTCACCACGTCATTGTGTTAGAGAGAGAGAGAGAGAGAGAGAGAGAGAGAGAGAGAGAGAGAGAGAGAGAGAGAGAGAGAGAGAGAGAGAGAGAGAGAGAGACTCCTGGAGCCAAGGGGTGTTTTCATGTTTGAGAGGGTCCCGAGATCACTCACCTGATTCTGATAGAGGACCACCTGGGGCATAATATTAACGAGGGTAGCTCATCTGAAAGCTGGCCATAATCTCATAAATCACGGATTTGTCAAAATTATGCTTTCCGGAAGTGACCCTCCGAATGACGGGTGAGCCTCCTTTCGATCGCCATAGCACCTAAAAAATATCACGTATGGAAATGAATTACTACTCAAAAGAAAGCTTAACCTATCTGCTACAAGATTTAGCTAAAGTGAAGTTGATTACACAATGAACGTTTTCAGTAGCATTGTAAATACAAAATGATATCAAATTTTTTGAAAAATCTAGGATTGTAATACACAAAAAATAAAATAAAATATATGGAGGGACAAATCTCATTGTTTTTTAGGGTGTACTAGTTTATTACACATTAAAAAAGTTTTTAAAACAACCAAACAGAATAATGTAGGTCCATGTGAACATTTAGGGTCAAGTTAAAAGAACTGGTGAATTTACAAAAACATGAGGTAAATACCACTACACTTTCTCTCAAGTTTAGGACATGAGAAGTACAAACAGAAAAAAGTCTCTCTTATCTTAGCTTCCTTTTTGAAGGAAAAGAGGTTTTTAAGAGCAGTTGTGATGAATAAGGATGGTCTTGGTGACCAAATTGGAAAATTTTATGTCCACTCTCTTAAGTACATAAGGGAAATCAAACTCGATTCTACACTGAGAAACTGAATGAATGAATTTTACAATAGTTTGTTTGTTTGTTTGTTTGTTCCCAACAGTAAAAGGATGTAATATAAATTGGAAAATTGTTCCATTTTACGAAAATGATAAGATTCCAATTTTCACGAGGCGTGTGGGTTGGGGTCACTTAGTACATAATCATCCAGCACCTATCCTTTATCTAAATAGCTGGATGATTACATATTTTGTCAGAAGCTTGGCAGCTACAGTACTGACAACAAATTAGCTCATATTGTCTACAAACACATCGCTTAGTGGCACAGGACGTGCATTTACATGGCATTGGGAAGTCATCTGGCGGAAAGACGTGACATCGTTCCGGCTCAAGGATGTCACCAGCCGCGCTGTAGCCAAAATTCCTTGGATCAAGGTACACTTTCTCCAGACAGTGTAGTTGTATGTACGTCCCGTAAAATGCCCTGAGAATATGCCCCTTGATAGAACGACTGCTGGGGGGTAGGTCAAGGATAGTCTTTTTGCTGTGTTGGAAGAAGTGATATCTTAGCTCATCCATTGTTTTGCATTATGTTCCAGACTTGTACACATTAACCAGAAACTCTTCTATCAATGGAAAGTCAATCTCATTTTGGTGCTTTTGAAGTTTTGGAGGTAGTGACACGGATTGGCTTTCAGTCCAGCTACTTTTGTGCCGAATTTGCTTGTTGAATGTGTGAAATGATGCAGTGCTACAAGTACTTTACAAGTTTCCGTGCCTAACCTCTCAGCCAAGATATGAAGAGGAATACATCTGGTATAGTATTTCCCTGAAAATAGGAATATGATAAGAATGGTATAGTGAAAAGTACAGGAAATTTGAGACAGAAAATTATTGAGTTTGCGAAGGTGAAAAGAGTGAGATTAATACAGGAAGAAAAGAAGGCAAGCGAAGGACAGAGGTGGGAAAGGAAAAAGGAAAAGCGATGCTAATGGAGATGGATGAAGGGAAGGGAAGAGGAAAAGAGGGAGGAATGGCGGAGAAAAGAAAGGAAAATAGAGGGTAGGTGGAGGGACAAGTAGGGAAAGAGGGAGGAGCTGAAGTGACGAGGGGCTTGGGGGAAGGTTGAGGTAATACAATATGTAAACAGCCGGACATTTAACACTTCCGAGGGTCTTTTCACGCGGCCACGCCTCTGTTACCGCCATTGTACGCAATGGGGACGACAGGCGGCCGACGACACGACAGACAAACAGACAGGCAGACACACGACGCCGAGGCCACAAGTCGGCTTCGTGTGTGACGTCGCGCCGCTTTGTCCCCAAATGTTTCTTTGTCGTCGAGATAAATTGCGATGAAGGAAAAAGGAA
This sequence comes from Chionoecetes opilio, assembly GCA_016584305.1. NCBI lineage: Eukaryota > Metazoa > Arthropoda > Malacostraca > Decapoda > Majidae > Chionoecetes > Chionoecetes opilio. Next base: position 40,792 of record JACEEZ010017436.1, on the reverse strand, counting down.
AGAATATAAAGTGTTCCCAATTGAGGTATTAGTTTGTTGTGTTATAGGGTATCAGTGTTGCCAGATGCGGCTGTGTTTGGTGTGATGGTCAGTGCTGTGCAGCGGATTTATTCGTGCTGTTGTGTTACACTGTTAATGTTTGCTTTGGAATTACCATGTTTGATGAAAGGTTTTGCATAATTACCTTTTTGCTGTATGAGTTATTCTTGTCACTTATTATTATTATTATTATTATTATTATTATTATTATTATTATTATTGTAAAAACAGGTGATGTAGGAGACACGGGCAGGGAAGTGAGTACTTTATTCCTGACTAGTTTCGCCTCTACTGGGCTTCTTCGGAGGAATATAATAAGCCCAGTAGAGGCGAAACTGGTCAGGAATAAAGTACTCGCTTCACAGCCCGTGTCTCCTTCATCACCTGATTTTACATCTGTCTATATGTCTACTAATATTATTATTATTATCATTGCTATTATTATTGTTATTGTTACTATTGTTAATGTTATAACACTTTTTACTACTAATACTACTACCACTACTACTGGAACTACTACTACTAGCTGGAAGGGCGTAGATTTAGAAAGGAAATAGGGAAAAACTGGTTCACAAATAGGGTAGTGAATGATTGGAATGGACTCAGTAGACAGGTAGTTAGTGCTGAGTCATTGGGAAGCTTTAAAGAGGGGCTGGATAGGTCCATGGATGGGGATGGAAGGTGGATGTAGGTAGTGTTAGGTGACAGGAACTACCACGTGTAGGCCTCGCGGCCTCTTGTAGCTTCCTTATTTTCTTATGTTCTTATGTACTACTACTACTACTATTACTACTACTACTACTACTACTACTACTACTACTACTACTACTACTACTACTACTACCCCTACTACTACTACTTCTACTTCTTATACTACCACCTTCATCACCACCACTCCAACAATCATAAATACCATTCTGAGCCAATCTGACTTTTTCTAAAAAAAAATTTTTTTGTTTGTTAATCATCTTCACAACACAATCGAAAAGTGCATGTGCAAAATTTTCACTCGCGCACATCCGTCAAGAACAAGAGAGATGCAATGACAAGCAACAGCCTGTGACAGAGAATGTGTGTACTGTTATTTAGTTCCTTCGTAGGAAGGAACTCTTTCAACATTCCTTCTTTTCTTTTCTTCCACTGTACATTTTCTTTCCCCACTGTTCACATATATAAATTATTATAATTAGGAGCATCATTATTATCATTACTTTTACTGTTACAGCCGACTACGACTACTATTGTATTAGCACACGGGTGGTCAGACAGATATATATATATATATATATATATATATATATATATATATATATATATATATATAATATATATATATATATATATATATATATATATATATATATATATATATATATATATATATATATATATATATTATATAATATATATATATTTATATATTATATATATATATTTATATATATATATATTTATATATTATACATATATATATTTTATATATTATATATTTATATATATATTTATATATTATATATTAATATATATATTTATATTATATATATATATATATATTTTATATATTATATATATATATATATATTTATAATATATATTATATATATATTATATATATTATCTATATATATTATATATTATATATATATATATTATATATATTATATATTATATATTATATATTATATATATATAATATATATATATATATATAATATTTATATATATATATATATATTATAATATATATATATAGTATTTATATATATCTATCTATAATAATATAAGCGAATAGTGTGTCTGTCTGTCTGTCTGTCGTCTGTCTGTCTGTGGGTGTGTGTTGTGGTATAGGTTCCGCCCCCGTGGCGCAAACACTCATATGGCACATTTTTGGAATCGGGTCGACCAGGGGAAGGTCATCATAAGCCACTTATGAGATGATCCGATCACTTTTTTTTTCTTTCTTTTTTAGCAGCCTATTAGCGAGAATTGTGAAAACAAAAGTGGGTTGCGAGAATTGAGGAAGCCTTGATGTAGGGTGATGGGTAATGGGTGAGTGAATGGGTGGGGTGATGGGTAATGGGTGTGGGGTGATGGGTGAGTGAATGGGTGGGGGGTGATGGGTTGGGGGTGATGGGTGATGGGTGAGGGAATAGGTGGGGGGTGATGGGTAATGGGTGAGTGAATAGGTGTGTGGTGATGGGTAATGGGTGAGTGAATGGGTGGGGGGTGATGGGTAATGAGTGAGTGAATGGGTGGGGGGTGATGGGTAATGGGTGAGTGAATGGGTGTGTGGTGATGGGTAATGGGTGAGTGAATGGGTGGGGGGGATGGGTAATGGGTGAGTGAATGGGTGGGGGGTGATGGGTAATGGGTGAGTGAATGGGTGGGGGGAATACATACATTTCTACATCCATGATTTCAGGAAAGTTAAAAAGGGGCTATCTGGAGAGTCCATGTTTGGTGGGCCGAAGGCCACCAAACACAGGTGGTGGGCCGAAGGCCCACCAATAGCCCTCCGCAGGAGCTAGCCAAAAAGTCCGCCCGGAGGGCGGCTTTGCGGCTAGTATATATATATATATATATATATATAATATATATATAGTATTATATATATATAGTATATATTATATATATATATAGTATTATATATATATATATAGTATTATATATATAGTATATATATATATATATTTATATATATATATAGTATTATATATTATATATAGTATTATATATATATATATATAGTATTATATATATATATATAGTATTATATATATATATATATAGTATTATATATATATATATAGTATTATATATAAAAAAAGAGAGAGAGAGAGAGGGGAGAGGAGAGAGAGAGAGAGAGAGAGAGAGAGAGAGAAAGTGTGTGTAATAGGTGAGGTGGGGGGCACATGTCTCTAACAGGCGTGGGGTGAGTCGCTGAGAATGCAATTACTGTCATGTTAGGGTTGTTAGGCCTGCTCTCTCTCTCTCTCTCTTTTCTCTCTCTCTCTCTCTCTCTCTCTCTCTCTCTCTCTCTCTCTCTCTCTCTCTCTCTCTCTCTCTCTCTCTCTCTCTCTCTCTTCTTTTTCTTTCTATCACATCCATTCCGTGTGTCATCTACATATTTTAAATGGCTCCTCTCATATTACTCTCTTCCCCTCTCTACGTCATACCCAAATGTTCTTTTTATTCATTTCTTGAATTATAATACGTTTCCTGCTTTTGATTTTTTCTTTATCTCTCTCTCTCTCTCTCTCTCTCTCTCTCTCTCTCTCTTCTCCTCTCTCTCTCTCTCTCTCTCTCTCTCTCTCTCTCTCTCTCTCTCTCCTCTCTCTCTCTCTCTCTCTCTCTCTCCTCTCTCTCTCTGAAATTCCATTCTTTGCCTCGTCTTAGTACCTTTCTATTTTGTGTGTATTTTCTCTCCTTACAATCATCATTGTTTCACTTAAGCACATAATACATACGAGTATCATCATCCAGCAACTTTCTTCAATACCTTTCTTCCTTCCACTGTTGCCTCTTTTTCCCCCATTACTTGTTACTGATTCAAGGGTGAGGGGAAAAGGAGGAGGCGAAGGAGGGGGCAGCACAGACCAGTGATTAGGAGTAACAGCTGCTGTAGTCGTGTAGGTAAAGAGAAGAGGCTGTAGAAGAGGAAGGGAAGAAGGGGAGGTTGTGGTTGCCCTCTCACTCTACACTCCACCCTAACCCCCCCTTTTCTCCCTCACCTTCCCTCACTTCCTCACTAACCGCCCACCATCCTCTCCTCAAACATTTGCTCCATATCTTCTTTCCTACTCTTGTCCTGCACACCCTCTATCCCTCCCTCCTTTTATCTCCCCCCATCACCCCCATTCTTGTCACCCTCCATCCTTTACCCTCCCCTTCCCTCCATCTCTCCTCTCCCTCAGTCCCCTCTTCACTCCCATCCTATCAACCTCCCACCTCGATCCTCCCCATTCACCCTCCTTCCCATCCTCCCTCTCACACCCTTCGCAGGATTAGTAACAAGAAGTCGGCGGGGATAGGGCGGACCGGCGCACGCCCACCACGCCGTCCATCTGTTGAGAGAGAGAGATAGATATATATATAGAGAGAGAGATTACAAAGCGATAAACTTTATAGGTTATTAGCCAATTGATGACTCAGTGTTAGCTGAATTGATTTATGAGTCACACAGACGCACACACACACACACACACACACACACACACACATCACACACACACACACACACACACACACACACACACACACACACACACACACACACACACAGACACAGACACAGACACAGACACAGACACAGACACAGCACACACACACACACACACATGTACGTATATATATATATATATATAGTATATATATATATATATATATATATATATATATATATATATAATGTGTATATATATATTATATATGTATATATATATATATATGTATATATATATATATATATATATATATATATATATATATGTATATATATGTATATATATGTTATATATATATATATATATGTATAAATAAATATATATATATATATGTATAAAATATATATATAATTTATATTATAGTATATATATAATTATATGTATAAAATATGATATATATAATATATGAAAAATATATATATATTTATATTTATATTTATACACACGCACACACATTATTTTATTACATTCCACATATTCCTTCAATTCTCAAGCACTTGAATTATTCGTCTTTTCTCTTTATCCCTTTTTCTCCATACATTCACTGCTCCTTCTCCTTGTTTTACTCGAAAAATTTCTCCCTGAATGAAATAACATTGAGATGAATGACATGGCCTCACAGATCAGTCATTTGACAGGCTTTTTGTATGTAATGTGCATATCTGATTGGTTTATTTTTTCTCTCTCTCTCTCTCTCTCTCTCTCTCTCTCGTTCTTCTTCTCTCTCTCTCTCTCTTCTCTCTCTCTCTTTTTCTCCTCTCTCCTCTCTCTCTCTCTCTCTCTCCTCTCTCTCTCTCCTCTTCTCTCTTCTCTCTCTCTCTCTCCTCTCTTCTCTCTCTCTCTCTCTCTCTCTCTTTTTTTTTTTTTTTTTTTCTCTGTCTAACACCAAAGCATGAAGGACGTGGCTAACAACTAGTGTCCCAAAGCGATTATTTGTGCTCATTTATCACTGAATTGTCTCTTGGCGTCATTACATTAATTGCTGCTAATTAGATCAGTTACCTTGATGTGTGTGACGTGTGGGGGTTGTTCATGAAGGCTGCTGCTGCTGCTGCTTAGAGGGAGGTGAAGAGAAATGCCAAGGTGCGATAGCCTGCTCAATACGGAACGGATAGAAATGAAGAAGTGAAGCGATTTTATGGTGGAACTTTATTCTTTGTTTGAAAAATAGCATGATATCAATGAAGTGTTGAGGAAGAAAGGACTGGCAAGGTATTTAAGTGGAAGAAAGACCGCCAAGAAAAGAAATTACAAAGTTTTAAAACATCATATTAGAGAGAGAGAGAGAAAAAAAAGAGAGAGAGAGAGAGAGAGAGAGAGAGAGAGAGAGAGAGAGAGAGAGAGAGAGAGAGAGAGAGAGAGAGAGAGAGAGAGAGAGAGAGAGAGAGAGAGAGAGACTATACACACAAAAGCTCATTACTATCCACACAGACTTTGGAAAGCACCACACAGACTTTGGAGAGTCGAGATGGTGGCACAGGAACAGGAGACTTGTGGCAAAACAAACCTGCATAACGGAGGACCAGGAGGGTAAAGAAATAAGGCGAACAGAAAAATATTGCAGAAAGGAAAAATAAATGATCAGTAAAAACAAATTTGACATTAACAAGAAATTTAATATAGAGAGGACGAGGACAAGTTAGGCAAATATAATACTGGTTAATATATTTGTTTTGCGTTAAAAGGATTTAGCTGTTATGCAATCAAACACACGTGAATAAATAGAACAACAGTTCATCGGGTGATTGAGAAACAAACACACAAACGAATATTCAATTGGGTGGGTGTGTAGGGGGGGTTACGTGTGTGCGTGTGCGTGTGCGTGTCGTGTGTGTGTTTGTGTGTGTGTGTTTGTCTGTGTGTGTGTGTGTGTGTGTGTGTGTGTGTGTGTGGAGGTAGAGGGGAAGGAGGTCATCGGGTCAGGAGTCATCAACTAATTAGGTTACATCAACACCACTTCCTGCTCTAACACCACCACCACCACAGAAGAGCAGCGTTGTGAGTGATGTGGCATGGCTGAGTTGCATGGGCGTGGTGGAGGATAAGGGTGAGGGGTGGAGGCGAGTGCATTGCGTTAAGAGGTGTGGTGGTGTCGTGTACAATCATCACCTCACATGTCACCACTCCTCTTGACTTCTTTCCTCCTCTCTTCTCACCTCTTCCTCCACCTTCCACATTCGATTTAATGCCCCTTCACACTAGTCACGTCCATCGCATCACTCGACCTCTTACTACTCTCTCTCTCTATCTCTCTCTGCTCTCATCTCTCTCTCTCTCTCTCTCTCTCTCTCTCCTCTCTCTCTCCTCCTCTCTCTCTCTCTCTCTCTCTCTCTCTCTCTCTCTCTCTCTCTCTCTCTCTCTCTCTCTCTCTCTCTCTCTCTCTCTCTCTCTCTCTCTCTCTCTCAATAATCAGTGTTTCAGTAATTTTCTCTCCCACTTTTACCTATTTCTCAAGTTTCATCTTTTGATTAAGTCTCAGTTAGTGTTACTCCTACATGATCCTTTTGGTTTAGTATTCCGTTGTTTCTTGTATTCTGCTCGCATCTCCGTGATGCATTCCAGCCTTCCGTCCCTCGGCGCTCACCCTCTCCCTTCCTCTCTCCATCACTCTCTCCTCCCCACGCACTTCTTCCTTCTCCCTATTCCCTGCATTTGCCGCGGCTTCCTTCCTCCCTCCATCTTCATCGTTTACTCATTCATCGCGCCTCTCCTCCTATTCCTCTTCGTCCTTTTCTTTCTCCTCCTCTTCCAGCCTCCCTCTGTTTACAGTTTCCTTGGATTTTAGTGCCTCACCACCTGGGAGGAATTGCGGTCTGGTGTATCTATAATCCTTTTTTCTCTTCATCCATTCTTTTATCCAGTTGTGTCGTCTTTTCCTCCGCCTTTTATCTTTCTCTTTCTAGTAGTGAAGCGAGATACTATCAACGCTGCGTCATTGTCTTAAGCTTCCTCGTTTGCATTGTTCTCCTTTTACGATGTCATGAGTCACCCTATCAGGGAGACCATGTGTCACTCTATCAAGGAGGAGGAGGGAAGAAAACTACAGAACAGGAGGAAAGAGAAATAGCTAGATACTTAAAGAGGAAAGGAAAGAGGTAGAGGAAGAAAGGGAATATAGACAGAAAGAAGAGAACAATAAGAGAAGGAGGATAACCCTGGAGAAAGGGATGAAGTGAAGGAAAATGAAGGGAAGGAGGGAAGGAAGGAAGGGCTGTTTGGCTTGTGAGAAGAGCACCTGGCCCTATTCACAAATACGGGCCTTAACCCCCACGGCGACGAGGCCCTTGACGAGTCTTGGCCGCAGATACTCGGTGTGACCCGCGTACGTAATGCAGGGGATTGGCGGTGGAGAGAGAGAGAGAGAGAGAGAGAGAGAGAGAGAGGAGAGAGAGAGAGAGAGAGAGAGAGAGAGGAGAGAGAGAGAAGAGAGAGAGAGAGAGAATACCTTACACATAAAATACCTGAAAATGAACAGATGTTCAAAGGAAGCGAAGATGAGAAACTCAAAGATATTGTGATAACTAGGGAAATGGTGGAAGAGGGTATAGATAAAATGAAGAATTTCAAATCGCCAGGACCAGATGAAGTGTATCCCAGGGTATTAAAGGAATGCAAGGAGGTTGTTAGTGAGTCATTAGTGCACATTTTTAGGAAATCGGTTGAGATAGGCGATATGCCATTATTGTGGAGGAAAGGAAATGTTGTTCCCATATTTAAGAAGGGAGACAGAGGACTAAAGTCAAATTATCGACCCGTAGGTCTAACGTCAGTGGTAGGTAAATTATTGGAATTTATTATTGCAAAAAACATTAGAGAGCACTTGGATAAACATAGTTTGATCAATGATTCACAACATGGATTCACCAAGGGTAAGTCATGTCTCACCAATTTATTGAGTTTTTATAGGAAAGTTTATTAGACGGCAGATAATGATAAGGATTATGACATAATGTATCTGGACTTTAGTAAGGCATTTGACAAAGTACCACACGAGAGACTCTTAAATAAGGTTAAGGCTCATGGAATAGATGGGAAGGTTTTTCGTTGGATCAGAGTCTGGCTAAGTAATAGGCAACAAAGGGTTATAATTAATGGTTCTAAATCTGAATGGGGACTGGTAACAAGTGGAGTTCCACAAGGGTCTGTTTTGGGTCCATTTCTATTTTTGACTTACATCAACGACTTGGATAGTGGGATTAGCAATGATATCAGCAAGTTTGCTGATGATACTAAGGTAGGTAGGATTATTGGATCACAGTCTGATGTAAACATATTGCAGGGAGACTTAGATAAACTTAATGAGTGGGCAGTCAGATGGCAGATGGAATTTAATATCGATAAGTGCAGCGTTATGAATGTTGGTAGAAAAAACCCTGGTAATAGATACACCATACGCAATATATCGCTGAAAAGATCAGAATGTGGAAAAGATCTTGGAGTGAGGGTGAACCCAGACCTCCGACCTAGGAAACACTGTATTGAGGCTAGAAATAGAGCTAATAGAGTGTTAGGATTCATTACCAGAAGTGTTAAAAGTAGAAGTGCGGAAGTTATTCTTAAGCTTTATCTGGCTCTAGTCAGACCTCACCTAGACTATGCGGTTCAGTTTTGGTCTCCATATTACAGGATGGATATAGCCTTGTTAGAAACAGTGCAAAGAAGGATGACCAAAATGATACAAGGTATGCGTAACTTTAGTTATGAGAAGAGAATGAAGTTATTAAAGTTACACTCACTCGAGAGACGCAGAGTAAGGGTCGATCTGATAGAAGATTTTAAGTGGATAAAGGGATTTAATAAAGGAGAGATAGGAAAAGTTCTTGCGGCTTTTAACCAGGGTAGAACAAGAAGTAATGGATTCAAGCTGGAAGGGCGTAGATTTAGAAAGGAAATAGGGAAAAACTGGTTCACAAATAGGGTGGTGAATGAATGGAATGGACTTAGTAGACAGGTAGTTAGTGCGGAGTCATTAGAGAGCTTTAAAGAGGGGCTGGATAGGTTCATGGGTGGGGATGAAAGGTGGATGTAGGCAGTGTTAGGTGACAGGAACAACCACGTGTAGGCCTCGCGGCCTCCTGTAGCTTCCTTATTTTCTTATGTTTTTATGTTCTTATGAGAGAGAGAGAGAGAGAGAGAGAGAGAGAGAGAGAGAGAGAGAGAGAGAGAGAGAGAGAGAGAGAGAGAGAGAGAGAGATGGATGTTCCCTCCGTCAGCAGGAGCCCGTGGACGCCCGGGGGTCCTGGAGGGGAAATCAGCCTTGAGGCTCCTGCAACGTGTGGCGGCGACCAGGGAAGCCACGCCGGGTTGAGGCTCCCCGGCCGGAAGTTATAATAAATAGTTACTCTTGACTTGGCGATTTTATTGATGTTGTTATTATCAATATTGTCATCTTTATTTTTACTTATATTACAAATATTAATAGTGATGATAGTTGCAGTTATATTAATTGTACTAATAGTGCAATTATTAGTAGTACTGCAACTTTCATTAATATTTATATTAAAAGTAAAAAGAGAAATAACAACATTGATAATAATAATACCCCCTATACTAGGCCTAGTAGTAGGAGGAGAGGAATGAGAAGGAGGAAAGCACATTCACACATGAAATAGTCGACATGTAGCGTTACAAATTTTCTTGATTGACAGTCGTGATCATTTTCGATATGGAGCTCACTCGAGATCCTCCTTTCCCCCTCCCCATCCTTCCCCCATACAAATTCCCCTCACCGTCTCTCCCTCACTCCTATCCCACCACACCATTTTACCAGTAATAGTTTCCTCTCTCCATCTTTCATCTCTCTCTCTCTCTCTCTCTCTCTCTCTCTCTCTCTCTCTCTCTCTCTCTCTCTCTCTCTCTCTCTCTCTCTCTCTCTCTCTCTCTCTCATTGCATATAGCTTCCCTACCCTTCATTCCTGAGCTTCTTTCATACAACTTTCAATTTAGGAAACAATGTATTTAGGCTAGAGATAGAGCTAGAGTATTAGGTTTCATTACCATAAGTGTTAAAAGTAGAAGTGCGGAAGTTATTATAAACCTTTATTTGGCTCTAGAGCTTTATTTGGCTCTAGTCAGACCTCACCTAGATTATGCGGTTCAGTTTTGGTCTCCATATTACAGGATGGATATAGCCTTGTTAGAACCAGAGCAGAGAAGGATGATCAAAATTATTCAAGGGACGCGTAACTTTAGTTATGAGAAGAGATTGAAGCTATTAAAGTTACACTCACTCGAGAGACGCAGAGTAAGGGGCGATCTGATAGAAGTTTTTAAGTGGATAAAACGATTTAATAAAGGAGAGGTAGGAAAAGTTCCTACGGATATTAACTCAGGGTAGAACAAGAAGTAACGAATTCAAGCTGGAAAAGCGTAGATTTAAGAATGAAATTGGGAAAAACTGGTTCACAAATAGGGTGGTAAATGATAAGAATGGGTTCAGTAGACAGGTAGTTAGTGCGGAGTCATTAGAGAGCTTTAAAAGGAGGCTAGATAGATTCATGGATGGGGATGAAAGGTAGATGTAGGTAGTGTTAGGTAAAAAAACCTATTAAGATGTAGGACTAACGGCCTCTTGTAGCTTCCATATTTGCTTATGTTCTTAACTTCTGAACAAAATTTTCGACAAAGTTATTACAATTTTTTTAAGAGAGTCAGGAGTGGGAAGGGAAGGGAGAACTCATCTATTCGTCGAAATGAAGTACATTTCGTTGTTGTATTTGTTCCTCAGATGTTCATTTTTCCCCTCGACATAACTGTTAAAATAGACTTACTAATAATTGTGTTTATGACTTTGGAATTGCTTTAATGTTTCTGCATTTCTCTTTCGTAAGCAGCAATAACCTTAATTATACTTTCACGTTTCACAATGTTTCCAGGTTATTATTGTTGTAATTTAATTATTTTTTTCACTACTCTCCATCCATTCTCTCTCTCTCTCTCTCTCTCTCTCTCTCTCTCTCTCTCTCTCTCTCTCTCTCTCTCTCTCTCTCTCTCTCTCTCTCTCTCTCTCTCTCTCTCTCTCTCTCTCTCTCTCTCTCTCTCTCTGCCCTGTTAACCATCTTCTTTACTTGTTTTCCTTCACCCCTTGTTTGTTTCTCTCCCCTCTCCTTGCTCTCCCACACAAAGGTGGAAGACCATTTATAAAGTACCTGACACAGCAAAGCTTAACCGTAGCCTTCCTCACCCTCCTCCCCTATGGCTGTGTCGGGCCGAAACCTCTATTTTTTTTTACTCCCGCTTCCCTCTCCGCCCCCATTCTCTTCTTTCCCTCCATAACCCTCTCCCTCCATGAACTCTCTTGCAACCAACTTAACTATATTTCAATCCATTCCTTTTTATATCCTTGTTTCCTTTCTTCCTTTCCTCTTCTACTGTCTTCTCATATTCTTCTTCGTCTTCTCCTTGTCTATCCATGACCTTTCTTTTTTTTTCCTTCCCCTTCACCATTTTTTTCTTCTTTTGTTTCTTCTTATCTCCCTCGCTCTCCTCTTCCTCCTCCTCCTCCTCCTCCTCCTCCTCTTCTTCCGTCGGTCCCTTTTTGTCCGCTTTTTTGGCCTTAGAGCTGCAGAAAATGGGAAATCTTTTATTTCGTTTATATTATCTTGGTTTTAATTATCATTTTTTTTTTTTTCCATTTTCTTGTTAATGTATATAATTTTATCATATATTCTCTTTTCCCAAGTTTCATTATCTTAATTTCTTACTGCATCTAAATCGTTACCTTGGTTGTTACATTTCTCCGTTGTGAATCTTGTAGTTTCATTTTTATATGTACTATAGGTAAAACAAGTATCGGTGCATAGGGGTTCGATGAATACTGTAAATATTCGGTCAAGTGCTGATAATATGGGAGGGTTGGTATGCCATGAATTGGGTGATGATAGAATGGAATGATACATATTGAATTGGGTGTTCTAGAGTTCGAACCGGCACATTTACCTCACAACGCTTGTTTCAGACTTTTCCAGCGCTGTGTTTTCAGACTTTTCGCACGATGTCGTCGTAATTTTGCGAGTGAACGTTTCCGATACATGGTCCTGTCTGCAACACACTTTGTTTTTGTCAGTGAATAACCTCAGGTTTTCTCTCTCTCTCTCTCTCTCTCTTCTCTCTCTCTCTCTCTCCTCTCTCTCTCTTCTCTCTCTCTCTCTCTCTCTCTCTCTCTCTCTCTCTCTCTCTCTCTCTCTCTCTCTCTCTCTCACCGTCACATACTTTTCTTTCCTGCCTGTATCCACACCCATGCACATATTTCGTGTTGTCTTAGTTGCATAATGCGTTAGTAATGCACCCTAACCAACAGTAATGGCAATGTATTAAGGGAAATATATTAATATATGCAATGATACGTGCTAGACTTTATTTGCAGTTTGTATAGGTTTGTGTAATCTCGCCCAAGTGTAGTGGTTATATCATTGTTACACCTTTTGCGTAACAATCATAAACGTAATTTTTATGTCACGTGGACGTTGGTGGCATCCATGCCTTCACGGCTGCATGCGGCCCTGGCTGCAGGCGGGGGATATACAAAGTATTTATTGTTAATATAATATGTGAAGCATGATATTATGTCTCTTTAGATTCCCTTTATGACACAAAATGTATTATTGACTATATCTTTACCAATTATGCGTTATGATCATGCACATTTTGCCCACGTTGCATTTCACAGGTGCTGTGAATTTCTCTCTCATATTTGGTATTTTGTCAAATGTTATGACAATGGTTAAAGTGTGTGGCGGCAATTAGAGAGAACTGCAACTCGAGAAATGCCAGTGGTCGCTGGCAGTTTTAACTCAAAGGTTGGTCTACTGTGTTTTGGCTCCGCGACTAATATTTTTCATAAATTAATTTCGCGATAAACATTGATGCACCGCATCTGAATACCAAAAAATATAGTTCTTCTGTTGTTCTACTAATTATATGGATGACATGCATTACGATGGAACGTTCTATAATAGCAATTTAATGCAAATTACTCGCCTCGAGTAGCAAAGCTTAATATATTTTTTACATGTATATTGTGGCATGTAAAATTTGGGTGATGTTCACACTGTTTTCTAAGACAGTACTGCTGCGTCTGGCAAACGCTTGTCAAAATACAATAAGCAATGCCTTGGAAAAACGAAGAATAAAGAATGCCGAAATCGGCTTGTTGCTGCGACAATGTAGGTTATAATTGTGGAGGCGACACGCCGCGGCGGGGAGTGGTGGGCGGGGAGATTGTGGCGGGGAGATTGAATCAAAACATTGCCACTTCACGCGTCGACTCATTGCACTTCCAGGCTTTCTATCTGATTGATACACAATAATAACAGGAAAATATGACTGCCTAGGTATAGATAACTTCTAAACATACGTTATTGACTATATAATATCATAGAGTAACATTTACCTCGCCTCCTCAACTATAACCTACTTGGTTATTTGGTTAAATACATGTTTTACAGACTCAGGCTTCTATACAATATACATATAGAAGAAAATCGTTCTTAAAATTATACTTTTGTGTTTTAAGTGCAGTGAAATAAGCCCATATTTTTCTTTCAGGTTGACCAACTTTTCACCAAATTGTGAGTTAAAACTGCCAGCGACCACTGGCATTTCGGAGTTGCAGTTCTCTCTAATTACCACGTAACGCTGCCGTTATCATGGCCGCATTAACGTCCCACTCAGATAAGCAAATACAAGCATACATCGGAACTGTCGTTGCATTCGTTACATGCTATATTATAGTCTCCCATGTGGAATTCACAACGTCACACTGTGTATCAATATATCAGATAATATTAACAAAATATTACTCATTGTTGACACTATCACACTATATGGTGATACATGGCATATTCCTGTCATCAGGACTACCAACCTATAGCGGGTATCACACTATGTTTTCGTTTTCTTCGTTCCGTAGTGTCAGAATGTTTCACGCATATAGTGCACCGATACTTGTTTTACCCATAGTACGTCCTCTAGCAACCCTCATTGTGCTAAAAAAAACTGACACCTGTTTCCTTCTTTTCCTTCCTCTCCACCCTCTCCTTCTTCCCTCCTTCACTTTTCTTTTCCCGACCCTCAATTTCCCCCTCCTTCCCTTCTACTTTCCTTATCTCCCTTCCCTCCCTCCTCCCGCTCTCCCTTCCCCTCTTTTCCCTCTGTACTTTTCTCTCCCATCCAGTAAGTAACACGTATTTCTCTACTCTTGTAACTAGGTGGAGTGTTCATAGCTTATGGTTGAACTGGAATGATAGAAACTCATTTGGTCAGTTCAGGTTATTTATTGCATTAAAATCTGGATTACATATACAGAAATTCTGGTTTACAAATGGTGGTTTGAAGGTTAAATGTGGAACTCGCCCAAGACTGCGAGTTTCACCAAAGACACTTCTAGTATACATTGCGGGTTACACGTTGTATATAATTAACTGTATTGATGAGTTGACAATAGTGCATAAATATGATAATGACAATAACAAAATATGAAAAATATAAAATAGGATAGTTAACGTTGCTACGCTGGTTCTCTTAGGGACAGCACTGGTAGAGAACGGAAAACTTGATAAGACTGAAAGGGGTGACTACTGAAGTCGCTACAGTACCCCCCCCCTAGTGACGCGGGAGGAGGAACGAGACTTTGGTAGAGCGGCGTTGCCTGGGTGTTGGCGATGTGATGGTAGCGATGTGGGCTTGATCTGGGGCCAACAGGTATGCCGGTTTGACGCGGTCGATGGCCACTGCGTCCTGAGTACCGTTTCTGTCAATGGTGACAGTCTTCCTGGTCTTCTCAGACGAGGTAGGGGCCTTGGTAGGGCTGCGTTAGAGGCCGGCGAACGGCATCTACGCGTATGAAAACGTGGGTGCAGGTGTCGAGGTCCTGGCTCACAAAGGTCTTCCTTGGGGAAGAACGAGGCCGCACTGGCTGAAGGCTTCCCATAGTACTTTTGAGGCGAGAGGCGAAGTCGTGGACACTGCAGGGTGCAGGGTCGGGTGTTTTCACCAGTAGTTCACCTGGGAGTCTAAGACTGGTGCCGTAAACCAGCTCAGCCGAGGAGTGGTGCAGGTCTTCCTTCAGGGATGATCTGATGCCGAGGAGAACGATGGGGAGAGCCAGGGGCCAAATCTCTCGTTGGGCGGAAGCCATGAGGGAGGACTTTAATTGGCGATGGAAACGTTCGACCATGCCGTTGGCCTGTGGGTGGTAGCTGGAAGTCCTGTAGCGGCGGATGCCGAACAGGGTCATGACCTTGTTCCATACTCTGGCCTCGAACTGGCCGCCACGATCTGAGGTGAGGCTGAGTGGGACACCGAACCTGGAGACCCAGGTAGTGATGAAGGCGTGGGCGACGGTGTCCGTTGTGATGTCAGCGATAGGGGTGGCTTCGGGCCAACGTGAAAAGCGATCCACGCAGGTGAGGATGTAGCGATGACCGGCAGAAGGTGGCAGGGGCCCGACCAGGTCAATGTGGACGTGGTCGAATCTCTCCGTGACGGGTGAGAAAGTGCCGGGTGGAGAGTGGGTGTGCCGAGTCACCTTGGAGGCTTGACAGCTGGTGCAGGTGCGAGTCCAATGTCTGACGTCTCTGTTGATGCCCTCCCATACGAAACGGGACGTCATCAGATGCTGTGTAGCTCGGATGCCGGGGTGAGAGAGATCGTGGAGCTGACGAAAAGCCTGGTAGCGGTGTCGTTGTGGCAGGTAGGGACGGACGGTGTCTGTAGAGATGTCAGCGTAGAGGACGACCTTGGTACCTGGGAGCGTGAGTTGCTTCATTTGAGCGCCGGGTTGTGCAGTAGCTTGTTCAATTCAGCGTCGTCGGACTGGTCAGCAGCTATGGCGGCGTAGTCAAGAGAAAAGGACGTCACAGCAGTGATGTTTCGGGAGAGGGCGTCTGCGGGGGCGTTGTCTGCACCTTTGATGTACCTGATGTCGGTCGTGAATTGAGAAATTTAATCCATGTGGCGAAACTGCCGTGGGGTGTAAGAGTCCTTGTTTTTCAAAAAGGTAGTAGTGAGAGGCTTGTGGTCGGTGTATACACGGAAGTGACGGCCTTCAATGAAGTAGCGGAAACGCTTGACGGCCTTGAAGATGGCGAGAAGTTCTCGATCGAATGCGCTGTACTTGGTTTCGGCCGTGTTGAGCTTCTGTGAGAAAAAGGCAATCGGCTTCCAGGTACCGTCGACGAGTTGTTGGAGGATGGCACCGGTCCCAGTGTCGGAGGCGTCCGTCACGATGGAAGTCTCCGCGTCAGGGGATGGGAAAGACAACATGGCTGTGTCGCTGAGGGCCTTTTTAGCTGCGAGGAAAGCAGCGTCAGCATCCGGAGTCCAGATCAGTGTGACAGATTGACCCCGCTTACAGGGTCTGATCATGGCGTGGAGTGGCTGAAGGAGGAGAGAGCAGCGTGGGATGAAACGGTTGTAGTAATTGATCATGCCCAGGAATTCTTTGAGTTTACGCTGGGTGGATGGCTTCGGGAACTGCCGAATGGCTTCACACTTCGTGTGGAGTGGAGCGAAACCTGCTGGAGTTACAGTGTGGCCGAGGAAGGTGAGAGAGGTGACGCCGAACTCAGACTTGTCCGCGTTGATCTGTATGCCGTAGTCTTGCAGGCGGGTGAGGACTTGGTGAAGGTGCTGGCGGTGTGAGGCTTCATCTGGGCTCGCGATGAGTAGGTCGTCGATGTATGCGAAGCAGGAAGGCAAACCTCGAAGAATCTCGTCAATGAAACGTTGGAAGGTCTGGGCCGCATTCATGAGACCGAAAGGCATCCTGACGTACTCGAACAGGCCGAAAGGCGTGATGATGGCAGTCTTCGGGATGTCATCAGGGTGGACTGGGATCTGGTGAAAGGCCTTGACAAGGTCTATGCGTGAGAAAATGTTGGAGCCGATGAGTTGGGACGAGAAATCCTGGATGTTTGGCACCGGGTATCTGTCCCTTTGGGTGTGAGAGTTGAGGGCACGGTAGTCTCCGCAGGGCCGTATGTCGCCGTTCTTCTTGGGGACGACGTGGAGGGCTGATGACCAGTTGCTGCTGCTGGGCCGCACAATACCTTGTCGCATCAGAGACTCGAACTCGGCCTTGGCTTGCCGGTAGCGTTGAGGCGCTAGGCGACGGGCCTTGGCGTGTACTGGAGGTCCTGTGGTCTCGATGTGATGCGTGACATGGTGTTTGTCGGGCAAGCTGGCTGAGTAAGGTTGAGTTAGCGTAGGGAAAGATCTAAGAAGGTCGGCGAACTGGTGGTCCTTTTGGATGACAGAGAGGTGCATGCTGTGTCCTGGCGCTGGTCGTGCTGTGGAGGAGATGGAGGTGAGTGGGTCAACCAACTTTTGACCCTTGACGTCCACCAAGAGGTTGAAGTGCCTCAGGAAGTCTGCTCCGAGGATTGCTTGGGAAACGTTCCCGACATAGAAGGTCCATTCGAAAGAACGTCGTAGGTGGAGATTGAGTTTCAAGGTGCGCCGTGTGTAAACAGGTATTTTGGTCCCGTTAGCGGCGAAAAGATGCAGGATGGGAGGTAAGGTTCGTAGACTGGCGGGCGCGGGGATAACGCTGACATCGGCGCCGGTGTCGATCAGGAAACTGAAGTTGGAGCGTTTGTCGTGAAGGCGGAGCAGCGATGAGGTTTGGCGAGAAGTACGCTGCACTAGTACTCGCCTTTTTCGTTTGATGCCGCGTACGAGCAGGGGGGGTCGCACTTTGAGGCTTTGCTGCCGAAGTTGTCGTGGTACCAGCAGAGTCCTGGGCTTCTCGAGCGGAAGCGTTGCTGGCGGCGTTGAGGTGTGGGTGGCCGTGGACGGTACTGGCGTTGCTGAGGTGTGGATGAGCGGGGTCGTTGGTGGTCCTGCATTTGCCTCTTGAGAGAAGTGACCTCAGTCGTGAACTGATTCTTGAGAGAGATGACTTCTGTCGAGAGCTGGGATACCAGCTGGGTGAGCAAGGCGAGCTGAGTGTTGTCCTGGGTCGAAGCTGAGGACACTGAAGAGACATGTTGTGTAGGAACTGTTGCCACAAAGTCGTCTGCTAACTTGGCGATGGCATCGGGGTCTAGGTTATCCTTGATGCAGAAAAGGACGTTCTGTGTAGCAGTAGGCAGGCGTTGGTAAAACAGCTGTTTGAACAACTCTGGGTCGAAAGTGCTGTACTTGTCACCCAGTAGTAGCTTCATGCGACGCAGTAGGTCTGTCGGTTTCTCGTCACCCTGTCGTCCTTGGAGAACAGTTCTTTAAGGCGGGTGGCGGTAGAAGACTGGAGGCTTGAGAGTACGCACTTTTTTAGGTCTTCGTAGGGTGTGGCGGAGGTGGCAGCTGTTGAGATTACGTCAGCAACTTGTGGAAGGACGTCGAGAGGCAGGAAACTAGCGGCGTGGGTGAACTGGGTGAGCTTGTTTGTGATTTTGGATGCTTTGAATCCGCATTCCAGGACAGCGAACCACATGGACGGGTTAAGTGGAGAGAAAGGTGGCGCTCTCAGTGTCACTGCTGCTGCAGTGGGTAGGTTGTCGTCGTCAGGCATGGCGAAGTTGAGTGAAAGCGCAGGTGTGGACTGGACGGGTGTCCCAGTTGTTCAGGGAACGAAACACGGTTACGCAAGTAGCACTGGTGTGTAACTGTACGCCGGTGAGTAACTGCACTTAACTGGGGGTGGGAGCACCGTTAATCCGCGGAAGAGTAGAGTAATCCATGGGGTGGCGAGCGGCGGCCGTGGAGTGAGTCACGTTAACACTGTGGAGTTGAGGGTTGAGTAATCCACAGGGCTGGTAATCCACAGGGCGGCGAGTGGCGGCCGTAGAGTGATTCAATAACACCGTGGGGCTGCGCAGAATGCGCGTGAGGTCGTGCTGAGGGCGCAAGGAGGCGTCAGAGGGTGGAGTGGCTGCGCTGAGTGCACATAGGCCACTGAGGCGTCTGAGGAAGCAGGGCCCGCGCTAAACACGCATAAGGCCGCTGAGGACGCGGTGAGCCGTCTGGAGGGGGGCAGCGGCCGCGCTAAATGCGCATAGGCCGCAGTGAGGCCTCGGAGGAAGCAGGGCCCGCGCTAAACGCGCATAAGGCCGCTGAAGACACGGTGAGCCGTCTGAAGGGGCAGTAGCCGCGCTGAATGCGCATAGGCCTGAGGACGCAGTAAGGCATCTGACGGGGCAGTGGCCGCGCTGAATGCGCATAGGCTGCTGAGGACGCAGTGAGGCGCCTGGCGGGGTAGTGGCCGCGCTGAATGTGCATAGGCCGCTGAGGACGCAGTAAGGCGTCTGAGGGCAAAAATGCCCTGAGGAAGGCACAGAAGGTGCCGGGGTCTGGGTGGGAAACCTGACTAGGTGGCGGCTACACGTATGAAGTGTAATTCTCCCGATCCCGCTTTCAACCTAGCGATCACCAGTGAAGCTGGAGGCTAGGAATATACAGCAGGAGCAGTGGGACGAATGTATCCGAAGACGCAGGTCCCACTACTAGGAGAAGTGTGCTCATGTGTCCAGCAAAGCATAGAAATTGCATTTCTATGCCGTGATGTACAGCACCAGTTTTAGCCAACCTAGGAACCATTAGCTACACTCCGGAGTCACCATTTGTAACTAGGTGGAGTGTTCATAGCTTATGGTTGAACTGGAATGATAGAAACTCATTTGGTCAGTTCAGGTTATTTATTGCATTAAAATCTGGATTACATATACAGAAATTCTGGTTTACAAATGGTGGTTTGAAGGTTAAATGTGGAACTCGCCCAAGACTGCGAGTTTCACCAAAGACACTTCTAGTATACATTGCGGGTTACACGTTGTATATAATTAACTGTATTGATGAGTTGACAATAGTGCATAAATATGATAATGACAATAACAAAATATGAAGAATATAAAATAGGATAGTTAACGTTGCTACGCTGGTTCTCTTAGGGACAGTACTGGTAGAGAACGGAAAACTTGATAAGACTGAAAGGGGTGACTACTGAAGTCGCTACACTCTCTCCCAACATAAGAATCTAATTTCCCTTCTGCCTCGCCGTCTCCCCGTCTATTGGTGATAGGGAGGGAAGGAGAGGAAAAGAGGAAAAAAAGATATTTGGAGGAGGGGAAGTAGGATGAGAGAGAGAAAAAAAATTAACCAAAACAGCATCAAACAAAATAAGAAAATGGAGGAAAACTCGAGAAATTAACTTAAGTTGTCTTTGTGTTCCATCATAAATAATTTTTATTGCCCGATTTCGATGCATTTTTTGAGATGGTGTTTTTTGGAGTATATATATATATATATATATATATATATATATATATATATATATATATATATATATAGTGTGTCTGTGTGTGTACATGTGTGTGCGTGCAGGCTTCCCTGTCTGGCATTCAGCAGGGTGTGAGTTGGCAGGGTCTGGAAGGGTCATTCTCGACTCTGCAACATCAAAGGTACTAACGAGTGTGACATTGCGCCTCCCTCTCCCTTAACAACGACCTCCCTCCTCCTCTCTCACCACTCTCCTGACGAATTTCCTCTCCCGTACCTCCCCTGACGCGTTCCTTTCCTCCTCCCTTCCTCTTCCCTCTACCCCTCCACCGACAAGATCCCACCATCTACCCTGGTCATGCTCCCCCCCCCCCCCCCCAGAAAAAAATGTTTTCTCTCCCTTCTCTTTTCCTTTGCTGATTCACTCCCTCCCTTAAACTTGCCTAGAATTAAACGTAGCCACGAAATTTACATAATTCCGCGAGTTTACAGGCTAGTGTTTTCCCTATCTGACCTTCCCCTCACCTCAATTTCCTCATCTTTCCACCACTCACCACCGCCTCGTTTAACCCTAAATAGCCTTACTCTCAATGAATAACCAAGCAGACAGACGTAAGATCATTTAATAGTAGTAGCACATTATTTACGTATCAAGTTAATTTGCATATTTATTCTGCATCACACTCTCCTTCCATCCGTTTTTTTTTCGCGCTAAAAGACGTCCTTCCATCCGTCACGCATTCTTTCCTTCACAAACGTTTCTTAGTGGCCTCAGAACACTTTCCCTCCCTATTTCCTTACTTTAAACCCTCATCAAACATACCTATAATCTCTCTCTCTCTCTCTCTCTCTCTCTCTCTCTCTCTCTCTCTCTCTCTCTCTCTCTCTCTCTCTCTCTCTCTCTCTCTCTCTCTCTCTCTCTCTCTCTCTCTCTCTCTCTCTCTCTCTCTCTCTCTCTCTCTCTCTCTCTCTCTCTCTCTCTCACACTTTTGTTTTTCTCCCCTTCTAATAAATAAATCCGCATAAGCTAAGGGCCAGCCGGAGCCTTACTTCCCAAACAGCGGCGCGTGTCTGGCACCTGATACATGTTTGGTCGTCTCCCGCGCCTGTCAAATTAGGCGACGGGAGGGAGAAATGCCCCTGGGAAGGAGGGAGGGAGGGATAGGTGTTGGGGTAAAGGAAGGGATGGAGGGTAACAGGCTAGGGGGTTTAATAGTACCCAAAAATATTTTATTTTATCGAGTCCTGACGTGTATCTGTCACTCCCGAGGCTTTCCTGTATTTGTAAGGGTAGACTTTATATTTTTTCTCTCTCTCTCTCTCTCTCTCTCTCTCTCTCTCTCTCTCTCTCTCTCTCTCTCTCTCTCTCTCTCTCTTCTCTCTCTCTCTCTCTCTCTCTCTCTCTCTCTCTCTTCGACCATATATCCGTTTTCTATATTTCTTTTCCTCAATTTTTTAAGGATCAGAACAGGCCATTTCCACTTTTTTTTTTTGGGGGGGGGTGAAATACTTGTTAAATAATATGATTATTATTGCTATTATATTTGTCAAGCCCCACGCCGCACCCGAAGGGGGGAAATGGAGTGCGGGGGCTCAACGGGGGGTGTTGATAGCTCCTGTTTCAGCGGCCCCCCAACCCGCTACGGTTCTATCCAATCGGTCGCTGGTCGTGGCATGACAATTAACCCCGGCACTCCTACCTGAAGGTGCCGAGTTGGACATATCTCCTTGGTACCTACGAGGTACACGGGGCAGTGCCCGTAGCTTCGGAGATACGGGGAGCTTACCTCCTCAGGCTGGTAAACGCCCCGGCATTGCCGAGGGGGCGACCCTCCCTGCCCTCCCCCCAAGGTCCCTGACTTGCTTTCAGTTACCCCGGGGGCATTTATTAATCGCCCGCCCCTATCATGCACTTGTCAATCATGTGAATACATCACCATCTGCTGCGTAGCCTCCAGGAAGACCTGTATGTGGTACGCAAGAGGTCCTAAGGCCCTGCTGCGGGCGTCTCGTAATGCCCCGGGGTCCCAGGGGGAACCCAGGGGAAACCCAGGGGAAGCCTTCTGGAGGAGGTGTCTAGTAGGGCGTCGTAGCAGCGTAGAGTTTCACCTCCGCCCCGAGCCCGCCTCTAGTGTCTTGCCCCAATGCCTAGTGGTTCCCCAAGGGCCCTGAAGAGAGGCCACAGGGGCAGGTAGTGTGGTAGGACATCGTGGCATCGTAGAGTTGCACGTACCTACCCTCTGGGGCAAAGCGAAGCGCTCCTTCGTCGCCTTGCTGTGGCCTCGTGGATTCCTGTGGCCACAGGAGAAGAGCCACAGGAGCGGGCTGTGTTGCAGGGACGTCATGGCCTCGTAGAGTTGCACTTCCCGCCCCTGGGCAACGCAGAGCGCCACTGTTTGCCCCGCCGCGGCCCCGTCATCTCAGGGCAACAGGGAAAGCACAGGGGCAAACGGAGCAGCGGACGGTGCGGCGGAGCGCGTGTGCCTGGAGGTAATACCAGCGTAACTCGCTCGCTGCCCTTAGGGCTTAGACAAACTCTCTTCTCGTAGTCACTGCCTATGCGTAGTCACTACTACGTGTCCACCCGTAGCGAGACACGTTTAACCACACACAAAGTTAGAAAGGATCTCTCTCTGTCCTCTCTTCCAAGGAGGCAGGCGAGGCGTGTGTTGGGAGGTACAGGCCAAAGGGTATCAGTGCCACCGTCACTCATGTGGGGGTGGTGGTGGTGTGGTGAGCCTGGTGTCAGCATTATCTCCCCTCCGTGGTAGATAAGACTAGCTTGAGTCAGCAAACATCATCACCTCTCTCCCTATCCACCACCGCCATCAAGAGATTCTCTCCTCCCTCATTCTCTCCTTCTATTTCCCCATTTATCCTTCTTTCCCTTCTATTCCTCATTCTTCCACGTCCCCAGCCCTCACAATATTCATTATTACAATCATTGTTATGATCAGTAGGTATTATGTATATCAATATCTTTATCATCGTTATATTTTCTGTTCGTATTCTTCATATAATTTTTCGTCGTTACAGTCGTCGATACATTTTAATCTCATCATTGAATACACGTCAAAACTGCGTACTTTCTAAAGTTGTATTATCGTGAATAATCTCTCGTGAAGTATCGACTCATTTTCAGGCGGCGCCAGACATCGCTTTCTCTGCCTCTGCCTCGCTAGTTTCTGTCTTAAAATCTTTAGTTTCCCGAATTCTGCAGGCATCAGCCAGCCACAGCCACACCTGTACAAGCCACACCTGTACACTGTACCTCCCGCACTTCTTTACCAGGAAGCGGCTGAGGCGCGGCGATCATAGTTCAACCACTCGCCGATGGCGGGACTCTAACTAGGAAGTCAGATATGTGCCAGTGTTTGTTATTGTTACGCTGTTTTTTTCCTGCCTCTCCCTCTCTCTCTCTGTCTCTCTCTCTTTCTCCTTTTTCGTTTTAAATAACTCCCTGTATTAGGGAAATAGCACGACAACTGATGAAGGACTAAACATATAATTTACTTAAAAATATGACTGGACGGACGTACAGACAAGGTGATCGAAAGCCAAAGATAGTAAAATAAATTATTTTCTACGTTATGTGTGAGGCTAAAATGAAGAAAAATTATAGAAACCTGAAAGCAAAAGGGAACCCTATGAGGATGTATGTATTCGGGTTGTTGTGGTGAGCGTGTTTGATGTCCATCTGTTGTCTAAAGTTTATTTGGGTTTCTCTATTAACTTAATTAATAGACTTTTCAGGAGTTGGAACGAGACGGAATTGCAAAAATCTTGACACACACACACGCGCGCGCGCGCGCGCACACACACACACACACACACACACACAACACACACACGCACGCACGATTTGCACATGTATAAAAGACTCATAAATATATAATACAAAACATAATTTCTCCTAAATATAATGAATACTGGCCCTGTATTTTTACATTTTTTTTCATCGTTGCCTCACATTTCCGAGTATGTAAAATGGCGCGTCATAAACTTTAATGGGCAATTACTAACAGGCCACGAGTGTGATTTATAACGCACCCAAAACAGCCTTTACGGGCAAGGAAACTTATTCCTTTTCTTGATTCAGGAAGAAACCTTCACAGAGACAAAATATGATAAATAACATAACAATAAACAATGAAGAAATAAATGACATGGAAAATGCCTGTCAATAAATCTGTCAAACACAGGTTGTGTTCGTGTTGGGTTGGGTTGCCTTTCCTCCCTCTTTTTTTTTTTTCTCTCTCCTCTCTCCTCTCTCTCTCTCTCTCTCTCTCTCTCTCTCTCTCTCTTCTCTCTCTCTCTCTCTCTCTCTCTCTCTCTCTCTCTCTCTCTCGTGTAATATATTTTAAATTCTCATAAAAATGTCATCATGGGGTCGCTTGGTGTAAATGTAAGTCAGGGCTATGTTCTCCTTGCTTATGGGCCGATTTCTCAGTCGTCCCCTTTCGTTGGGGTCCTTACCAACGAACGGCCATTTCCATCCCCAACAACAAAATCCGATTTCTTAGTCGTCTTTTGGGCCACTGTTGGTTTGTATCGATACCATAGATTGGAACCTTTGGGGACGCCGGGTTGGGGAGCATAGGGCCTCCCCAACAATGCTTACTAATGCAATTATTTATCAAATACCACTAATTCCTACTTCCAAATGGTTATATATTCTTCTGAAAAAGATGTAAACAATTATCAGACAAAGCATCAACACGTTAGAGGGTTATAATGAAAGAAAAAGAAAAGTTTTAAAAGAACTTGGATGGCCGCGGTGAATGCAAGTCACCACGTGTTAAGCAGACAACATATTTTTCACGGCCATCTGCCTTAATAAATTATTTTACCTGTCACCCTATATTCTTATATAATTCAGTAATATTGTAGGTATATATGCGTAAGATATACAAAAGTGTTGTGAACTTGTTATTATAAATAAAAGTAATAATTATAAATAAATATTTAAATTATATATAATTTAATATAATATAATTTACATATAATCAAATATAACACAATATATATTTTATAAATTAAAGTAGAATATTATAAATAATCGTTGTTATTATTTATGTGTGTAAATAGTAATTATTTACTGACTTTGAATGGAATATTTACATTTTCTGCCACACAGGCATACCAACAGTACCGAATCTGCCGTCTTTCTTTCGTTGGTATCCTTACCATGTTGGAGAGCTCCTGCCTGGTTCACGAAAACAGCGACTAAGAAATCGGATCTCTTTGTTAGTAATGACTGTTACCAGGTTGGTAAGGCTTTTGGTTAGGGAGCTTACCAAAGGACTAAGAAATCGGCCCTATATGTGCACTACAGCGTGTTAGTGTGGCCGTAAAGTGCGGTGACGCGGAAAATGCTGCTTGGAATGATGTTTAAGGGGATAGACGGCCTGTAAACATGAGTGTTTATTATTTTTTTTCATAGAAATTGTGTTGGTAAAGCTTGCAGGATACTTTGAAAGTTTTGTAAACTGTGCTGTGTTAATCTTCCGGTGAATGTGACTAGAAAGAAATACAAATTTGCTTGAAATGCAAGAGGTTTCTTTTTACACCACACGTGTTTATATTTGGACTCAGAAAACATGAATGATGAAATTAATGAAATGACAAGGAGAATATCATGGCAAATAAGATGGAAAAGAAAAGTCATATATACTGCGTCAAAAGGATACTTTAATATTTCATGACAATGCAGTTAAAGCATTAATAATATAGATAAGATGAAAAAACTAACAAATAATGTTATTCAAGCTAGCGCAACGCTCGGAAATACGTAAGAAAATGTATGATAAAAAAGTAAAAATGTGTATTCAGGAAGCATGTCTGTGTAAACTGTAAAGGAACAGTTTCAACGATAAGAAAAAATCAAAGTTATAGAAATATAAAGAAAAAACAAGATTAGAGGTTGATGCTGGAATGTGTGATCCTGACCGCCCTGCCGAGTGCCAGAAACAGACATTAAGGCGGCCATTCAGAAGAATAGAACTGATAAAGTGCCTTCATAACCTCTATTGTAGTGACATAGTGTGTGTGTGCGACTCTGTGGAAGGGAGAAAGGGTGGAAAAGAGAGAGAGAGAGAGAGAGAGAGAGAGAGAGAGAGAGAGAGAGAGAGAGAGAGAGAGAGAGAGAGAGAGAGAGAGAGAGTGTGTGGTGGAGGAGTCATGAGAGGTGCAGTGAGATAGAGAAGAGAGCAGGAGGCAATTGGTGTGGGAGTGAGGAAGGCAGAGATGAAAGACAGGAGGAAGTAGTGTGAGGAAGGAGGAAGGTTGCGTGGAGGGAGGGAAGGTATGAAGGGAGGGAGAGGAGTAACAGATGGACGCCCGCGGTGACTAGAGCGGCGGGCGTGGGCGGGCGTGTGTCAAGGATGGAAAGGAGAAAGGAAAGAAAGAAATAATGGAGAGAAAGGAGAGGGAGAGAGGAACATGGGAAAAGTATAGTAGTTGTGTTTGATAGGAAAAACAGAGGGAGAGAGAGAGAGGGGAGAGAGAGAGAGAGAGAGGGAAAAAGCGAGAGAGAGAGAGAGAGAAGAGAGGAGAGATAAAAAAAAAAGCAAATGACCAAAGAAAACGAGGTTTTGAGTCAAAGAAGAAGTGCAAGAGGACCAGAAATAGTTGCGAAGCATATAATATATGGATTTCAAAGGAAAAGAAAGTGGAAAAGGTATTGAAGAAGAAAGATTAGGAGGAAGAGGTGTTGAAGAAAGATTAGGAGGAGGAAGGAAGGAAGGAGGAGGAGGCGTAATGGCACCCCCATTGAAGGCTCAGTAGTGAGGGTGTCGACGCGCCGAAGTGTTAGAATCGACACAGCTCTTAATTGCAGTAATTTCTGTTGTTTAATCAGGACACGCCGCGCTCAGACACCGACGGGCCGCTGGATGGATCGGCTTCACTGTTCTCGCCATACATCACAAGTTCCCCAAACCTGATTTCGAGTTAGGATATAAATTTGCGGCGGGGTGGTGGTGGTGGTGGTGATAGAGAGGGCTGGGACTCAGCCTGGAGTGAACATAACTTTATCATTAAATGCTAAAAGACGATGTTGATGAGAGGAATATATGATAGTAATTATGATGAATGACAAAGACCAAAATTATGAAGATGACGAATTATTAAGTATAATTGCCCTTAATTACTCTCCATTTCCATCTATTATACACCCATAGGAAATAAGAGCATTCCTTATTCACTTAGGCTATTGTGGAGGAAGACACTGGATGGTGTAGACTGTAGACAAAGAGAAGGACGGAGGGAAAGATGCGATACAATTGTGTGACCCGTGTATATAAGTCTGTGTCTGGGTTGTACAGTGGTGGACACAGCCGTCTTGGTGAGAGAGAGAGAGAGAGAAGAGAGAGAGAGAGAGAGAGAGAGAGAGAGAGAGAGAGAGAGAGAGAGAGAGAGAGAGAAAAAAAATGTTTGTTGTATGCAAGACAATTTGAAGATATTATTATTTAAAACAGGAAACTAAGAAATAGGAAATATAATAGTTAATACCGAGCATTATAATAAATTAATTATCTGAACAAAATATGAACAACAAAGGTAAAAGTAAAACATGTAGGGAGATAATAACTTTGTACAAGTGGCAGAAAGAGTTCTCGCAACACTAAACAAAGAGGTAAAGAAATAACATCATAAAACTGATGACTATAAAGAGATGGAATATTCTCAGGACGTCACATAAAAGAGAAAAATTTAATCAGAAAACGACAATTTTAAGAAGTTTGTAAAAGACAATTACAAGCTCTTCATCTAATCAAGACAAGCTTCTTCCGGATAAACTTTTGTTTTCCAAAATGTGTGAGTAGGAGATGAAGCAACCGAAGTCTCTCTTTTTTAGACACACAGAACCTCCTTCCCTTCCCTTAATTTTTTCCTTCCCCATCCTCCCCCTTCCCCATCCTCCCCCTTCCCCATCCTCCCCCTTCCCCATCCTCCCCCTTCCCCCCAATCACCCTATCTCCTCTATCCTCACCTTCCTTCTCCCTGATGATAAGTTAAGGGAGCGTTAATGAGTCCTCAGGGGCTAACTTGATATCATTATCATTAACAAAGGGAGACAACATAGCTCCGTGGAGAAAAGGAAAATAGGGAAGTTTCACTACAATAGGCCCATAGACGGAGAGGTCAGAGGTCCCATGTACTAATATGTTTACATTTTTATCGTTTTCCGTGCGGGCACATGGTGACATTCTTTTTCGTAATCGTTTTTTTTGGAAAGAAAGTCTATATACTGCTTCAAAATATACTTGAATATTTCATGACAATGCAGTTAAGCTTATAATATAGATAAGATGAAAAAACTACAAACAGAATGTTATTCAGCTAGCGCAACGCTCGAAATCTAGAAAACGTATGAATAAAGTAAAATGTTGTATTCAGGAAGCATGTCTGTGTAACTGTAAGGACAGTTCAACACGATATAAAAAAATCATAAGTTATAGAAATATAAAAGAAAAACAGATTAGAGGTTGATGCTGGAATGTGGTAGATCCTGAACGCCCTGCCGGTGCCAGAAACAGACATTAAGGCGGCCATCAAAGAGAGAACTGATAAAGTGCCTTCATAACCTCTATTGAGTGACTGTGTTTGTGTGCGACTCTGTGGAGGAGAAAGTGGAAAAGGAGAGAGAGAGAGAGAGAGAGAGAGAGAGAGGAGTGAGAGAGAGAGAGAGCAGAGAGAGAGAGAGAGGAGTGTTGTGGCGGAGTCATGAGAGGTGCGTGAGATAGAGAAGGAGAGCGGAGGCATTGTGTGGGGATTAGGAAGGCAGAGATGAAGACGGAGGAGTAGTTGAGGAAGGAGGAAGGTTGCGTGGAGGAGGAAGGTATGAAGGGAAGGGAGAGGAGTACAGATGGACGCCCGCGTGACTAGAGCGGCGGGCGGTGGGCGGGCGTGTGCAGGATGGAAGGAGAAAGGAAAGAAAAATAATGTAGAGAAGGGAGAGGAGAGAGGCAATGGAAAAGTAATAGTCGTTTGTTTTGATAGGAAACAGAGAGAGAGAGGGAAGAGAGAGAGAGGAGAGAGAGAGAGGGAGAGAGAGAGAGAGAGCGAGAGAGAGAGAGAGACGAGAGAGGAGAGAGAGAGTAAAACAAAAGCAAATGACCAAAGACAACGAGGTTTTTTGAGTCAAAAGATGCAGAGAGGACCAGACAATAGTTCGAAGCATATATATATGGATTTCAAAGGAAGAGAAAGTGGAAAGGTATTGAGAAGAAAGATTAGAGGCAGATGGTTGAAGAAGATTAGAGACGAGGAAAAGGAAGGGGGAGGCGTAAATGGCACCCCATTGAAGGCTCAGGTAGTGAGGTGTCGACGCGCCGAAGTGTTTAGAATCGACACAGCTCTTAATTGCAGTAAGCTTTCTGTTGTTTAATCAGGACACTCGCTCTCAGACACAGACGGCCGATGTGATGGATCGCTTCACTGTTCTCGCCATACATCCAATTGTCCCAACTGATTTCGAGTTAGGATGATATTAGCGGCGGGTGTGGTGTGGGTGTGATAGAGAGGGCTGGGACTCGGGGGACCTGGGAGTGAACATAATCTGATCATTAAATGCTAAAAGACGATGTTGATGAAGGATATATGGATATTAAATTATTATGATGCAAAGCCAAGTTTGAAGATGACGAATTATTAAGTATAAATTGCCCTTAATTACTCTCCTTTTCCCTCTATTATAACACCCATATGAAATAGAGCATTCCTTATTCACGACGTTAGGTTATTGTGGAGGAAGACCGGATGGTGTAGAACTGTAGAACACAGACATGACGGAGGGAAAGAATGCGGATACAATTGTGGTGACCCGTGTAAATAAGTCTGTGTCCTGGTTGTACAGTGGTGGACCACCGCGAGTCTTGTGAAGGAGAGCGAGAGAGAGAGAGAGATGTGAGAGTAGAGAGGAGAGAGAGAGAGAGAGAGAGAGAGCGGAGGAGAGAGAGAAAAAAATGTTTGTTGTGATGCAAGACAATTGAGATATTATTCTTTAAACAGGAACTAAGAATAGGAACTATAATAGTATAATACCGACATTATATAAATTAATTGTCTGAACAAAATATGAACGACCACAAAGGTAAAGTAAACATGTAGGTGAGATATAACTTTGTACAAGTGCAGAAAGGTTCTCGCAACACTAAACAGAGGTCAGAAATACTCATAAGACTGATGACTATAAAGAGATGGAATTTCTCAGGCCGTCACATAAAGAAGAAAAATTTATCAGAAAACGCCAATTTTAAGAAGTTTGTAAAAGACAATTAAGCTCTTCATCTAATACCAGACAAGCTTCTTCCGGATACTTTTGTTTTCCATGTTGGTAGGGATGAGCACCGAATCTCTCTTTTTTAGACACACAAGAACTCCTTCCCTTCCCTAATTTTTTCCTTACCATACTCCCACTTCCCCATTCCTCCCCTTCCCCATCCTCCCCCCTCCCCATGCCTCCCCTTCCCCCATCACCCTATCTCCTCTAATCCTCCCTCATTCTCCCTGATGATAAGTTTAAGGACGTTAATGAGTCCCTCATGGGCTAACTTGATAATCATATCATTAACAAGGGAGACAACATAGCTCCGTGGAGAAAAGGAAATAGGGAAGTTTTCACTACAATATGCCCATAGCGAGAGTCAGAGGTCCCATTACTAATATGGTTACATTTTTAATCGTTTTCCCGTGCGGGCACCGATGGGTTACTATTCATTTTTTTCGTAAATCGTATTTTTCGTTTACTACTCACAGAGAGTCCCCTCCCAGTAATGAAGTTACTTTCATAGTTATCATGAATATCATCATACATTCACATACACTTTCATCTTCATGTTAATCACATTTTTCGTATATATGAATGATATCTGTAGTACTTGTTTTGTCTTATACACAGTTATTAGAGTAGTGTGATAATAGAGTTACATCACTATTGTTGTTCAGTGAGTATGACTGCAATAAAGTTACGGATCCAATTGCATATATATGTATATATAATCTTCGAAATGTCTCAGAGATACGCTGCATACGTACAAACGCACGGGAGGGCTACCAAGGAGGGAGGGGGAGCATCTTTGGGTGGAGCCCACATGGGTGGGTAGTTTGTTTTTGTCGGCGGAGAGTGATCGTAACGGCCGGCTCACACCTTATTCCGAAAAACAGACACAGTTCTTCTAACATTTTTGGAATTCCTTTGTTGTATTCTCCTAAAAGTATACATCAGAAGTTCTCTCGTGCATACAAAAAGTTGTATATCTTTGGCCTTCTACTATAAATAATCAGATAGTCGTGCAGTGACTCATTTGACCTCTGCTTTTCTACCATTAATTGTACCATTTCGTTAAAACATGCGAAATTTCTACATAATTATGTACGAAACAGCAACAGAAAAGGTCTTATAGTAAAGCCCTCAGTAGTAATTTTTACATGAAAAATAGCCTAATGGTGTGTGTGGCAACTCCAGCTTTCCCGCCTATAGGTCTTATTGCGATAGACGGAATAAGAGGGTGCAGACAGGGGAAAGAGAGAGCATGGAAAGGAATTAGTGAAGGGACTCATGGATGGGAAGACCAGAGTAGAGTGAAGAAAGCTAGGGATAGAGGAAGGAAAAGTGGGCCTTTGTGGATCAGAGAGAGGGAGAATGGGAATGTACCAAGATAGAATGAGTAGAATGAGCTATGGAAGGGAAAGGAAAGAATGAAAAAATGAGAGCCTGGATTGATTTCGAGGGGGAAAGCTAACTAGATCTAGGAACGAGAGACGATATGTGACGATCAAGAAAGGAAGCAAATGAATGCAAGGCTGTGCAGAAAATATGGAATAGGGAAAACCAAGGATATATATGATGTTTTAAAAAGGATAAGGAACAAGAAATTCGGTGAATTGCAATAAGGGAGAATACGTGTTAAGTGAACAGAGCCGAAGAGGAGGAAGAAATATAGATGAAGAGGGAGAAGGAAGGAAGGAGGGGAGAACAGGATAGGAGTGTAAGATGAATGTAAAAATATATTTCCTCTTTGAATATATGGAATCAAAAGGAGTAGTTGCGGATGAATAAGACAGTGAGTGACGATCTGCTCGAAGCCGTGTGTTATTGGCCCCAGATTGTTTAAACTGAGAGTGAAGGGTGTTTAATTGCCTTATCTCTTTGCGTCCTCACACGGGACAAATATTACAAGTTGTGAGGGCCGATATGCTCGAGTTTCACGTGACAGGTTGAGAGAGAGGATGAGAGCGAAGAGAGAGAGAGTGAGAGAGAGAGAAGAGAGAGAGAGTAGAGAAGAGAGAGAGAAGAGAGAGAGATGAGAGAGAGAGAAGAGAGAGAGAGAGAGAAAGCAGAAGGAGAAAGAGAGATAGGAGAGCGAGGAGAGAGAGAGATAGGAGAGAGAGAGAGGAGAGATAGAGAGATAGAGAGAAGAGAAGAGAGGAGAGAGAGAGAGAGGAGAGAGGAGAGAGAGGAGCGAGAGAGAGAGAGAGAAGATAGAGGAGAGGAGAGAGAGAGAGAGAGAGAGAGAAGAGAGAGAGGAAGAGCGAGAGAGAGAGAGGAGAGAGAGAGAGAGAGAGAGAGACGAGAGAGAGATCGAGAGAGAGCGAGAGAGAGAGAGAGAGAGGAGAGATATATATTATATATATATATATTATAATGGGGCTCGAATGTTAAGGACAAGCTTGACGGCCAACCTTTTTAAACGATGCTAATAACAAAACTTTCGGACGAAATGGTTCGAAAACTAGTCTTTTCGGCAAGAGAACGTCCCGATAAGCCAGTTCGGAAAGGCAGTTTTTTCATTGATATTTAAATTTGAAGTGAGTGAAGTAAGGCAACGGAAAGAAGGAGGAAGCGCGAGTTTATGTGGGAATGAGACGGTTTTATTGCAATAGTGGTATGGAAAGAGAAGAAAGGTGGAAAAGGGATTGGCATAGTCAGAGCAAGAGAAAGTATAATTGTAAAGAACGGTGGACGGATGAAAGTATAAACCTGGCCATTTGCGTTATATGAGGAGGAGGAAAGGAAAATTCATTAAGAAAATTCTAATCAAGGGGAAAAAAAAAAATTCCACATTATGGTTAAAAAGTAAACATAAATTTTAAATAATATATTGAATTACAAGGTCTTGAAAAAATAATGAGAAGGAGAACCTGGACAGGCTGAGATGAGGAGAGTTTGTAGCCTTTAGGGAATTAATTACAGAGATTGTTTTGCCGCTCCTGGCAAAGGTAGGCAACTCCAAAGTTTCTGCGTGGGATGTGAGGCAGCGCAGGAACGCAGGGAGGCCGCGGGAGGGGAGCTGGGTCGCGTGGTCGCAAGTTGCATATGAAGGTTACCTCCTGAGTGGCAGGTAACCTAGGCTGATATCCCGCCAGCTGCCCACGCTGCCACCAATTAGTGCGTGGTCAGGGAGGTGTGCAGAGGCCAGGTGACTGGTGGCGCGATGTGTGGGTTGGGTGTGTTTGTTGTTGATATCATAATATATATGCTATATACATGTTACTGATTATATATATATATATAATAATTTATATAATATATATTATAAATATAGTAAAGTATATAATATTTTATATAATAATATTTATTTATTTTATATTTGTCATCTATAATATTTGTATATATATCATATTTATATCTATTTTGTCTTTTGTATATAGTTATCTTTGGTATATCTAATATTTGTATTATACTATTTTTCTATATTATAATTTGTATAATATATAATTTTGTATCTTTGGATATATATACTATAGTTATGATATATATCGTACCTATATATTCATATATTCTTGGTTATTATATATATATGTATCTCTATATATTATTACTCGCATATACTACTTCTATATATCTATACTCTACTATGCAAATTGGTATATCTATATATATCTTTGGTTCATCTTATCTATCTATATTTTTTGGTATATAGTATATATAGTTACTATATATATATATCTATCTATCTATTGGTATATATATTCTATCATATTCTCTGGGTATATATCTCCTATCTCGATCTATATCTCTATATTATATTATATCTATCTATCTATCTCTATTCTATCTATATTATATATATATTGGTAATTTATATCTATTATATATTGAATTGATGTATAAATCTATATAATTTGTATTAAACAACATGTTTGTATAGTGTTGAAAAATGGCAGAACGTAAAATAGTCTGTCCTTCTAGAGTAGCGAGCACACCGTGACTGCCTTCCATTGTGTGCCGTAACGAATGGACACACTTCGGGAAGCAGGAATCGACTATCGCATTTACAGGAACGTGGAAATGGCTTTTTATACTCGACCGCGAAGCTGTCGTGACGCAGGCCACACTGCACACGCCTTCCATAACAGCGCGTCCGCGAGCCTATTCATACTCACGCGCACGAACGCCTGCCGTTAAATATCACTAACCAGGAGATGCAGGTAAACGCGGAGACACTTGTATCATGCGTCCTATACCGCGGGTCCGGGACAACGGCGGCCGGCGCGAAGGTCTGCGCGTGCTGTACTGCATAGTGGTACTCCACAGCCA
Source organism: Chionoecetes opilio (assembly GCA_016584305.1). Classification (NCBI taxonomy): domain Eukaryota; kingdom Metazoa; phylum Arthropoda; class Malacostraca; order Decapoda; family Majidae; genus Chionoecetes; species Chionoecetes opilio. Next base: position 5,770 of record JACEEZ010017436.1, on the reverse strand, counting down.
TGGGGATTAACTCCTTTCTTTCTTTTCTCAGCTACCCTAGCTGGAGGTTCCGCGTGTCTTGTGCGCGGAAATTGAAAGTGTGTGTGAAAGTCCTTTGCTGCTGTTTATAAGAGATTGCATGAAGCAATAATTATATTAAGATATATATATATATTGTTATATATAGATATATTATATATAATATATATATATATATATATATATTACTCTATATATATATATGAATATTTGTACATTTGTGCCTATAGCGCCTGTAAGCAGTGTGGTGACCCAGGGCTCGGCATGTAGGCTCTCGAGTTTACTTGAGGGCTCGGATGGGCTGTCCTCGCGTGGTGGCGCAGCAGGATTCTTATAGTGACGCCTGTGATTAGAGGGCTCATGCCGCCCCCTGTGTCCTCCGTGCACTTCGCAATCGAAGTAGAGTTGCTGGGCAGGGCATGTGGGTGTTCTTAGCCACTCAGACGGTGCAGAAAGGGTTTTGGTTTTCCTTCGGGGTCGAACTCGGGGTCACCGGAGTGCCAGTCGAGCGCTAAACCACAGACACCGCTACCAGCCTCCCCAATATTATATTAATAATATAATGCGAAAGTGTGTGTCTGTCTGTGTGGCCCGCGATAGGTGCCGCCCCCAGTGCCAAATCCCATCATAGGCACACCTTTTTGGAACCAAGTCGGACGAGGGGAACATTTTAAGGGCCACTTTGGGATGTTCCGTATCCCTTTATTTTTTATTTTTTAGTTGCCTATTCGCGAGAATGGTGGAAAAAAAGTGGGTTGCGAGAATTGAGGAAACCTTGATGTAGGGTGATGGTATGGTGAGTGAATAGTTGGGGTGTGGATAATGGGTGTGGGGTGATGGTGAGTGATGGGTGGGGGTGATGGGTGATGGTGAGGGATAGTGGGGGGGTATGGGTAATGGGTGATTGAATGGGTGTGTTGTGGATGGTAGTGGTGAGTGAAATGGGTTGGGGGGTGATTGGTATGGGTGGTGAATGGGTGTGGTGATGGGTATGCTTAATACATACATTTCTAACATCCCTGATTCTCAGGAAAGTAGAAGGGGCCTATCTGGAGAGTCTGTGTTTGGTTCCTGATTTCAGAAAGTTTAGAAGGGGCTATTCTGGAGAGTCTGTGTTGGCGTGGGCTTCGGCCACCAAACCAGGTCGTGGGCCGAAGGCCCACCAATAGCCCTCCGCAGAGCTAGCCAAAAAGTCCGCCCGGAGTGCGGCTTTGCGGCCTAGTAATCCTCTTAGATATATATTCTATATATATAATATATTATTATATATATATACATATATATAATATAGATATCTAATTAGAATATTATAAGATAATAGTATCTATAATATTATATATATATTATCTATATATTCTATATCTAATATCTATTATATATATATTATATATATATTATATCTATATATATTATTATATCTATCTATTCTTATCTCTTAGTCTATATTCTCGATCTCTATTCTCTATATATTATCTCTCTTATTATATATATATTATATATTATATCTTTGATCTATATATATTATATATCTATTATCTATATACTATTTTATATATATATATAATATATTATATATATCTCTCTATATATATCTATTATATCTATTATATATCTATATATATTACTATATATCTCTTATATATATACCATATATCTAATATCTTATATCGTCTTCTCTACGTATTTATATATAATATATATATATATATATCTTATATATATAATTTATATATATTATCTATATATATCATATTAGGGTAACGCGTTAAACAAAAATTATTTTTCTCAACGTTGGGCATGCATTTCCTATGTAAAATAGAATTTCTAAGACGCTTTATCTATCCATTTTTTTGCATTTTGAAAGGAGGAAAAAAAATAATTCAAAAAAAATGCATGGTTTACAGTTCGACTTTGATTATACTGAAAAAAATCATCATTATAATGGCATGAAATTTTGTCTATTAACGCTTACTAAGTATGTCAATCCTTGCATAAATTACTTTTTTAATATTATGTTTCGTATGTGTATTTTAATAGTAGGATCATGAGAAAAAAAAAACATAACAAAAATGTCATGGATAAAAATAAATAATTTATTCATGTCCTGTATATTATTAAAAGTTTTCTATAAAAGTTATAGAGCATTTATCACTGAAGAAAATGAGACCAGAATGACTAAAATCAGACAAGAAATAAGGAAATTATAACGGTTTAAATGTAAATATCTTGCTTTTGAGAAAACTGCTTCCGAAGTTGGGACATCAAAGCATCCTGCATCGTTGCAAAAAAAAAAATGCAACTTCTTTGTATGATTTTTTTTTTTTTTTTTTTTAGCTTCAGCTGCCTCCATACCTCCAGATACACCTTCATAGTTCTTGAAAATAAGCAATATCACGGCAGAGCGTAAAATGTAAACAAACCAGCCACGTGAGTTGCGTGGATCTTTAAATCAGTTTAAATAATATTGCTTATTTTGCTGGTGGCCGTCTGGGAGCTTCCCGTCAGCTCCAGGACGTAGGGTCAAGGGGGTCAGGCTAGTCTTATTTGCCATTATTTCCTACCAAACCAGCTACAATTAAGTGTTGATATAGTCAACATAGGTTATCGCAAAGGAAATATAAGGGTTTTACATTATTCATGGGGATACACTGAGGATTGTTGGCAAAACATAAGTATTCGACCATATGTCCTACAACACTCTATCCAATGATTTAGAGTAATGCATCAAGTCGGGTGTATGGGTAAATATTGCCTTCATGTATGCAAAGAGAAGGTAAACGAACCAAATAATGGTGACATGACTTCAATTTTTTGCAATCAATAGTGAAAGCAGAGCTGGGCACTAAATAACATTTGAATGTATTTAAATATAAATACTAAATACATGGGAGAAATGTATTTAAATACTAAATACTAAATGCTAAATACATCAATTGTATTTAAATACATTTGTAAATACATTTTAAATTCACACACATTTTAACATGTCCGAAAAAAATGGATTTCCCTAGATTTTGGGTTTCCTTAGAACTTTCCTTCTCAGGCCTAAATTTCCTTAAAATAAGGAAATTTCCTTGAAAGTGGAAACCCTGGTTCACTGTAACATCACGGTTGCCAGATAGTTGGAAGGGTTTATGGCCAAATTACCTGATAAAAAAGTATTTACATTTTTATATTATGAGTTTTAAATACAATTTATTTAAATACTCATACATTTATTTAAATACTGTATTTAAATACATGGCAACCAATGTATTTATAAATACATTTCTAAATACACAAATGTATTTCAATACGTATTTAAATACAAATGTATTTAAATACTGCCCAGCTTACCAGCTTACCACGACAATCCTTATTCATCACTACTGCCCTTAAGAACCTAATTTTCCTTCAAAAAAGGAAGTTAAGATAAGCGAGACTTTTCTGTTTGAACTTATCATGTCCTAAACTTAAGAGAAAGTGTAATGGCTTTTACCTCAGGTTTTAGTAAATTCATAATTTCTTTGAATTTTACCCTAAATGTTCACATGGACCTAAATTATTCAGTTTGGTAGTTTTAAAAACGTTTGTAATGTGTAATAAACTAGTACAAACTAAAAAACAATGAGATTTGTCACTATATATATTTTATTTTATTTTTTTGTGTATTACAACCCTAGATTTTTCAATTTTTTTAATATAAATTTGTATTTACGATCCTACTGAAAACGTTCATTGTGTAATCAACTTCATTTTAGCTAAATCTTGTAGAGGATAAGTTAGGCTTTGTTTTGATTGGTAATTCATTTCCGTAAGTGTCTTTGTTTAGGTGCTGTGGCGATCGAAGGAGGCTCACCCGTCATTCGGAGGGTCATTTCCGGCAAGCACAATTTGACAAATCCGTGATTTATGAGATTATTGCCAGGTCTCAGATGACTACCCTCGTTGATATTATGCCCCAGGTAGTCCTCTATCAGAATCAGGTGAGTGATCTCGGGGCCCTCTCAAAACATGAAAACACCCCTTTGCTCCTGGACTATTTGGGGAGTTTGTCCCCAGATTTGGGAAGTATTAAGTAATCTAGTGAAAATCTAGTGATATTGGCTTTTTGGGGGAATTTCTGGGATTCTGAGAGTTTAAATTTTTCAGTGAAAACTTGAGGATTTTGTATGCATTGTTTAATAATATCATATAAATATCAACCTAGAGTCAGGATCTTACCCATGAAAAGAAGAGGTCGATCAGCTGTTTTTCGGCGGCATATTCTATATCGACAATTTTGATTGGCTAATAGTGTTTAGCAGTCCTGAACTCAACCAATCACAGCCCACAAGAGCCTCAGGAGCCAGTGTGTTTATACTGTGTCTGTTGGTAACGCGTGTCCGGCAAGTTCACACATTTGAACGTTTTTTTGTATGTTTTATGATATCTGGCGCCTATCGGTCGTACATACAAGGGCATAAAAGTTATAGATGTTGATAATGGCTGCAGCAATATATGACAGTCAATACAGTAGCTAATAATGCCTCCAAACATAGCAGGGACAAATTTGTTTAAGTTCGGTGGCAATGTTTTCACACATATATTGTTGATTATAAGCCTTCATTACCGACACATCATAATATATGTACGTATAACACATCAAAACTAAAATGAAAATAATAGTATTGTCTTCGAAAATGTCAACTGTCACAAGTGTATGACAATGATCATATGACAACTGCACCTTATTGTTATGACATGGGGAAGATCTTTCTTCAGCAAAGAAAACTACATTCTGCTTATCTCCAAACATGACATTGGTAGTATCAGATGAGTACCAATAAGATTATTCATAGGGATGCCTTTTTCAAGCAGTGATTGTTTTATTGCATTGTGGAGTCCTACTGCTGTATAGTTGTTTACTTAAATAAGATCAAAGAACTGAGTAACAGTGTCCATTGTTTTCATCATTAAAGTACATAACAACAATCCCAAGTTGTTTTTCTGTGGACACATATCTGGTCTCATCATGTATTATGCTAAATTTAGATTCTCTTAATTTTACAACTTTTGCAAAGTGTCCTTTTTTTTTTTACTTTTGCTCTTGTGACCTGCATTGCTTCTGTTCCTCCCTTACCGCGGACACATATTTCATGCAGATTTGGCTTTAGTTAGGAGGTTAAAGCGTGGGATTAGGTTAGGTTAGGTTAGTGAGTGAGTCAAAAGGGGGGAGTTAGGTTAGTATAATTTTCATTTCTGTAAAAGAGGTCTTTATTTTCGGGGTCAGGAACGGATTAATCCATTTTATATTGTTTCTTATGGCAAAATGTGTTTCGGTTTTAGAACAATTCGGTTTTAGAGCAACTTTTTGGAACGAATTAAGTTCGAAAACCGAGGGCATGTATATATATATATTATATATATATATATATATATATATATTATATATATATATATATTATATATATATATATATATATATATATATATATCTATATATATATATATATATATATATATATATTATATATATATATATATATATATATATAAATTATATATTATATATATATATATATATATATATATATAATATATATATATATATATATAATAATGTATATATATATTATATATATATATATATATTCTATAATAATATAAGCGAAAGTGTGTGTATGTGTCCGCGATAGGTGCCCGCCCCCAGTGACGCAATCCCATAATGGCAAGTTTGGAACAGGCGACCAGGGCACATTTAAGCCCACTATGGGACAACGTCACAAATTTT
>JACEEZ010017434.1:25000-47583 GCA_016584305.1 Chionoecetes opilio | reverse complement strand
ACTTAGACCATTCGAATGCAACCGGGACGCTGCACATGCGAGCTACTCTCTACCAACCTTGCCACCACTGACGGGCAGGCGGGAAGACAGCACATAGATAGCAGGGAGATAGAAAAGGTCGACGAACCCCCTAAAGTGACGTTGCCCCGCATTTGGGTATTCTTTTTCTGTTAGGGGAGGCGGTAGCGGAGTGGTTAGCGCCCCCGACTGGCATTCTCGGTGACCCGATTTTCGATCCCCGAAGAAACCAAAACCTTTCTGCACCATCGAGTGGCCTAAGAACACCCACATGGCCCTCCCATTAACTCTCCCTTTCGATTGCGAGTGCATCGGAGGACACAGGTGGGCGGCATGAGCATTGGCGTCACCGGGGGGGCTAAGGGGACTTAGCCCCCCCCAAGCCCAGGACTCAGCCCCCCCCAAATTTGGGCTTGTAACTGAAACCATAGGCCAACGAGATACCTCTGAGAGACGAAGACCCTAAATCCCCACTGTAAAAGATGTCTTTATTATCCCATCCTAGACAAGGTACTCGTTGAATTTGGGCACAGGTTTGTAAACCCAAAAGAGCATTCTACTTGGTGTATCTGTTTTGTCATCCTTTCGTCCACGAACTTTCTAAATGAAAATTATTTAAAATTCTTGCTGCCCAAATATGACATTGAAAGTGAGAGCCTCCATCCCCAAAGTTCTTGTTGCTCAGAAAACATTAAACGATGCAAATCCATCTCTGGTGCTTTAGACAAACTAAAGCCTCTAAGCAAGGTTTCACCACACTCTGGACTTTAATGCATTTGGCTCTCACTATCCCTGTCAGTAATGCAAAATGTGAACGATCATTCTCTGTACTAAAGCTTTTTCAAAACGTACCTCAGGGCAAAAAGGGGTTTCAGAAGCGGCTGACCAGTCTAGGTACAATTTAAATTGAAAAAGGTTTTGGTGATTCACTCGATCTTGATGTAGTAGTTGACAAATTTGCCTCTCTTCCAATACTGTCACAATCAAACTGGGGAGAATCCAAAAACGGCAGTTGCCCTAACTCTTACTTAACATGGACCATAAGTGGTCAGGGATTAACCCCCCTTTAGCACCAGGGGTTTCGATGTCACCAGTCCGCCCAAAACCCTAACCCCCTGTACCGTTCCCCTTCCCGGTGCTTTTTAGGGGGGTTAAGGCAAATGGAAACCAGGGTATGGCAGTTTGGGGGATCAGGGTAACCAAAAGGCGGGAGGGAGGTTTTTAAAAAGTGGGAGGCAGGGTTAAAAGGGAGTGGGGGGGGCAGGGTAAAACAGGACGGGAGGCCGGGTTTAAAGGGAGGGGGGGCCAGGAAAAGGGAAATGGGTGGCAGGGGAACACAGGACGGGGAGGCAGGTTAACACAGGGTAGGCCGGGGTTTAAAGGGAGTGGGAGGGCCCGGGTAAAGGGAGTGGGAGGGGAGGGTAAAAACAGGGCGGGGGGCATGTTAACAAAAGGACGGGAGGCAGGTAAAGGCAGTGGGGAAACCCCGGGTTTAAAGGCCAAATGGGGGCAGGGTAACACAGGACGGGGGGGCATGTTAACCCGGGGGTAGGCAGGTAAAGGCAGTGGGGGGCCAGGGTAAAGGGATTGGGAGGCAGGGGGAACCAGGACGGGAGGCATTTTAAACAGTGGGAGGCAGGTTAAGGGAGTGGGGGGCAAAGGGGAACACGGGCGGGGGGGCAGGGTTTAAAAAAGACCGGGGGGCAGGTTAAGGCCCGTGGGGGGGCCAGGGTTTTAAAGGGAGTGGGTGGCAGGGTAAAACAGGACGGGAGGCAGGGTTTAACCAAAAGGATGGAGGGGGTTAAAGGGAGTGGGGGGCCAGGGAAGGGTGGGAGGCCCGGGTTTTAAAACAGGACGGGAGGGAGGTTTTCACAGTTTATGCAGGTTAAAGGCAGTGGGGGCCAGGGTAAGGCAGTGGGGGGGCAGGTTAAACCCCGGGTTTTAGTTTTACTTTAACATAATGTACTTTATTCTGTTTAAAATACGTTCCCCATGTACCTGTTTTTGGGGGGGGGGCAATAAGGAAATACCCCTTTTAAAGGATTGTAAGTTTATATTTATATTTTTTTTCATTTTTCAAAATAAAAAACTTACTGAGAAACAAAAAAACATTTCATTGTTTCAATTCCTTTGTGTTTGTTTTGTGGAAGAGAAAAAAGGCAATTTTATTTATTTTGGGAAAAAACAAATAAAAATTTTTTTTTTTCAAATTTTCAAATTTAGTTTAAAATGGTATGTTTCCCTTTGGTAAACTTTTTTAATTTAGTGGTCCCTGTAATTAAAACTTAATTCCACCTTTTCTTCTCTTTTTTGGGCCCCAAAAAATTACCCTGGGAAAATGATTTAAATTTTTAAAAAAAAAAAATTTCCCCCCGACCCCCCCCGCTGGATAGGCTCCTGCGCTGCCCCTCACCACCCCCGGGGCTAAAACCCCCCAAATTTGTTTTCCTTGTGAAACCACTGGGGGATGAGCCCCTTTAAACACGGGGGTCCCCCATAAAAATCCTGCCCGCGCCACCCCCCGGGCGGGGGGCCCCCTCTCGCGGTTTCCCTTCGAGAACATGCTTTCTTTATACCCGAGAAACCCCCCTTTGCTCGACCCTAAACACACACACACACACACCACTATTCAGTTGCTATATCAAAATCTTACAAATCAGTTGAACAGTATTATATGCATTTGCATCGTTTGAAAGCACAGTAGCAAACGAAAATAATTCATATCTTAAATTCAGTTTAACGGGGATTTTTTCCCCTTAGCGGACGAGGTAGGAATGCCTGTTGAAAATTAGAAAGAGGGAGAGAGAAAAAATGTTCTGCACAGGGCCGAGGGTCGCGCCGCTCTGCTGTGGACGACAGGACGTTATTTTTTGCAATGCATGGGGGGAGTTAAGTGACCCTCGCCGCCCTGCCGCCTATCCCTTGCCCTGGATGACCCCAAGGATAGGGAAAGGAGAAGGATACATGGCGACCTATGTCGGTGGCGTGGAGTAGAGAGCTAGGGCGGTGGCAGAATAAAGATTCATTTCAACTTGTTGGCATCATGAGTTCAGTGAGACATAGCAGTGATTACAGCGTGCCGGTACATGATGTCCTGCGTGTTCTGCGGTCCTGGTGCACCAGTACCTGGTGCACCGTTCATCACCACGAGCACCTTCAGGCCGCGACGCCCACCTGGCGGCACACTACAAAATGGCGGCCTGGTGTGTGGCAGTGGTCAGCTGTGAGCGCGGTTGTCAGTGCCGAGAACCCTGCGTGGGTTGCCTTATTAGGGCCTCGGCCCACGCGTATAGCCTACCTTTTGTTGGTTAGGTTGGGGCGGGGCCCTCACAGGGATTAGCACCGACTCTCAGTAACAAATCACATCTTGTCTGAAATATAAACCTACGCTGATTGTCGTTAGGTATGGCGATTGTCACACGTAAAAACCTGTAACAATTACGTTGTAGGGAACCTATACGAGAACACTGCAGTACAGAACACAAGTACCGTGCGGCGCCCTGCCTGAGGCGGCGTGGTGGCGGCGCGGTGCTCGCAACAGGGGGTCGCAGTCTGCCACAGTTTTCATGAAATTATGCTAATATGGGGTTTTAGCGTCCCTATATCTGCAGGCAGTGCTGTGTTGGGATCCCAGCCCGCCGCCACACAAAGGGCGCCTGCCTGCCAATGTTGCCCCCCTCCCCGCCCCCACCACCCACCCACACAACACGGGGCGCGCCCACCACTAAAGTCTATAGGCTGAATGTAACTTTAAGGGCGACTCTGTGGATCGAATTTACGAAACGTTAATATATTCACACGTGAATCGTGAATCATTGTAATATATATATATATATATATATATATATATATATTATATATATATATATATATATATATATATATATATATATATATAATATATATATATATATATATCTATATATATATATATATATATATATTTATATATATATATATATATATCTATATATATATATATATATATATATATATATATATATTATATATATATATATATTATATGTATGTATTATGATATGTAAGGGCCATCGTCACCTGGGCAGGTAATGATCTCCACGCGCCTCCTGACTCCTTATAAGTATTGATTACCATTTTCAATCAACGGCGTCATCCTATACTTGATGGGATGATCCATGTTGTAATTGACGGTTTGTCTACGGTCTCGAAAAGGATGTATTTTGTAGTCTTTTAAAGTCTTGTCATATCTGCTCACTATAATTGTTTTCTTAATGAGTTTATTTTGTATTCCACTCGTTTTCTTTACGGCTATAGTGGCTTGACCCGTGTGCAAACTGCTTTACTTACCCTTATCTTTTCTTTCTTTCTTTTCCAGTGAGCCGAGTGGTGTGTCCCGGCCTGCCTGCTGCCGGGACGGGCCAGGCACAGCGGCCCACAGCACCGCCACAGCATCACAGGGCGCCGCGACGGAGGTGAGTGGGAGGGGTCAGGGGAGGGGGGAGGGGTCAGGGGAGGCACGGAGGAGTCAGGGGAGGGGGTGGAGAGGTGTCAAGGGGGGGAAGGGAAGGGAGGTGGTGGGGGGTGTCAAGGGGGGGATGGACGGAAGGAGGGAGGGGGAGGGGCTGTCAAGGGGGGAAGGGAGGGGGTGGAGGGAGGGTCAGGGGGGTGTTTCTCGCTGCCACCAATATAAGCTTTTTTATGTCACGTAAAGTCAACCTGAGAGAATAAAGTGGTGCGTCAACTGCGTGAGTCATCGATTAGCTGTGATTGTATCAGCTTCATCATGAGAGCCAGGAATGTTATAAGCGAGAAGGCGCAGACATGGGTATGGGACGGGGGGGTGAGGGGCGGGGCGTGTTATGAGGGACCAGGGGGCAGGGGGCAGGGGTAGGGGACAGGGGGGTGGTTATGAGGGACCAGGGGAGGGGCAGGGTGGGTGTTATGAGGGACCAGGGGGAGGGGCAGAGGGCAGGGGGCAGGGGGTCATCCGTCAAATACAAGCCAGTACCCTTTTTTTTACGACGTGTGGAGACAGCGATGATGCGGGGATGAAGCGCACACACACACACACACACATACACACACACACGCACACACACACACACACACACACAGGACAGCTATAGGGTCAGACAGGCAGGCTAGTGTTGGTAAATGAACCCTCAAAGGGATAACAAACCTCGTAAAGTGATGATTAACTTTCATATCCAGGGAGATCACTGAATAATCTGAGGCACACCTTTAGTCGCCACTCCCTTATAAGGCTAGGATTCTATTAAACCCTTGAGGCCCAGAACGTAATTTCCATTGTAATTTGGGTACCATTAGACGATTGTTAGTGAATATAAGCAATATTTTGTAGATATGACCTGTTTAGTATAGATCCTTGTCCACTAAGTAATTTGGTATATTCAGTTACTTTTCGTGATTTCATGGCTCGACAACAGACGATTTTTTTTATAGCAAAGGAAAGATCTGGGTGTGAAGGGGTTAATGCGTTTGCGGTATGCGTAAAAAATAGAACATATGGAAATGTACACGGTTGTTTCCATTGGCACGCTTGCGTTTTTCCGTTTTTCAGGCCAATTTAACGCAAACGCATACTGCAAACGCATAAATGGAATCCTAGCTTAACCCTTTCACGCCCAGATCTTTCCTTTGCTATGTAAAATTGTCTATTGTTATTTGTTAGCTATACAATTACGAAAAGTAACTTACTATACTAAATTAACTACTATCCATTTCAGACCCTATGAGGCATCGTTTTTCGCAAATATCTTCTCAACAAACAGTTGGCTCAATATGACAGTTTGGCACAGCTTGTCTGACACCGTCCACTAATTTATGGCATAGAGTGCATTGTCAATTGTGTTTAATTTTTTTTTTTTTTTTTTTTTTTACATGACAAAGAACTGGCCAAGGGCACAACAAAAATGGGTAACACAAAGCCCGCTTAGTTGCCAGTCCCTATAAAGAAGACAGTAAGAGAATAAAATAAAAAAGAGGGGTGAGCCAATTTAGTTCGGGAGGTGCCTTGTTACTTTTCTTTTGAAAGATTTAAGTCATAGGAAAGTGGAAAAATAGAAACAGGAAGAGAGTTCCAGAGCTTACCAGTGTAAGGGATGAAGGAGTAAAGATACTGATTAACTCTTGCATTAGGAAGATGGACAGAATAGGGATGAGATTGAGTAGAAAGTCTTGTGCAGCGAGGCCGCGGGAGGGGGGGAGGCATGCAGTTAGCAAGTTCAGAAGAGCAGTGAGCATGAAAATAACGGTAGAAGAGAGCAAGAGAAGCAACATCGCGGCGGTGATTTAAAGATTGAAGACAGTCAGTCAGAGGAGAGGAGTTGATGAGACGAAAAGCTTTTGACTCAACCCTGTTTAGGAGAGCTGTATGAGTGGATCCTCCCAAAACATGTGAGACATACTCCATACATGGGCGGATAAGGCCCCTGTAGAGAGCAAGCAATTGGGAGGGAGAAAAAAAAGGACACAGACGCCACAGCACACCTAACTTCTGAGAAGCTGTTTTAGCAAGAGATGAGATGTGAGATTTCCAGTTCAGATTTTTAGTAAAGGATAGTCCTAGAATGTTCATTGTAGAAGAAGGAGACAGTTGAGTGTCATTGAAGAAGAGGGGATAGTTATCTGGTAGGTTTTGTCGAGTAGATAGGTGAAGAAATTGGGTTTTTGAGGCATTGAACAAAACAAGGTTTGCTTTGCCCCAATCAGAAACTATAGAAAGATCAGAAGTTAATTTAGTTAAAGAAGTTAAAGAAGTTAATGAAGGAGTTTACTCATAGCTTTGACGGCGAAGCTGGCAAGAGCCGAGTACACATTCGGACAGGGAAAGTTTGAGGTGACGTACTTGTGACGTGTATCAAGCCACGCCCTCATCCTCCACTCCCGGCTTCCTCTCCTTCCCTCCTTGCTCTCCTCCACCCCCATACCCTCGCTCTGGAATCACGGCACTGGATTCCGCTCCGGAATCACTGGAGAACCCTGCATGCTCTGGAATCACGGCACTGTCATAAGAACATAAAAACATAAAAAAATAAGGAAGTTACAAGAGGCCGCGAGACCTACACGTGGTAGTTCCTGTTACTTAACACTGCCTACATCCACCTTTCATCCCCATCCATGAAATCATCCAGCCTCCCTTTAAAACTCCCTATTGTCTCCGCGCTAACTACCTGTCTACTGAGTCCATTCCAATCATTTACCACCCTATTTGTGAACCAGTTTTTCCCTATTTCTTTTTTATATCTACGCTTTTCCAGCTATGAATCCGTTACTCCACTCTTGAATCTTACTCACTCTTGATCCGCTACTCCACTCTGAATCCGCTACTCCACTCTTGAATCGTTACTCCACTCTTGAATCTGTTACTCCACTCTTGAATCCTGTTACTCCACTCTTGAATCCGCTACTCCACTCTTGAATCTGTTACTCCACTCTTGAATCTGTTACTCCACTCTTGAATCCGTTACTCCACTCTTGAATCCGCTACTCCACTCTTGAATCCGCTACTCCACTCTTGAATCTGTTACTCCACTCTTGAATCTGTTACTCCACTCTTGAATCTGTTACTCCACTCTTGAATCCGCTACTCCACTCTTGAATCCGCTACTCCACTCTTGAATCCGTTACTCCACTCTTGAATCCGTTACTCCACTCTTGAATCTGTTACTCCACTCTTGAATCCGTTACTCCACTCTTGAATCCGTTACTCCACTCTTGAATCCGTTACTCCACTCTTGAATCCGTTACTCCACTCTTGAATCCGTTACTCCACTCTTGAATCCGTTACTCCACTCTTGAATCCGTTACTCCACTCTTGAATCCGTTACTCCACTCTTGAATCCGTTACTCCACTCTTGAATCCGTTACTCCACTCTTGAATCCGCTACTCCACTCTTGAATCCGTTACTCCACTCTTGAATCCGTTACTCTGTCCACTCTCTCTTTACAAAGGTCTCACCGTAACTGTTTTTCCCTCTCATCTCTCCCCCTCTCCTCCTTTTTTCCCTCTCATATCTCCCCCTCCCTCTCCTTTTTTCCAGCCCGTCAGGGTGGCAAGGTTGGTAGAGACGTGTGTTCGCAATGTGCAGCGTCCCTGTGCATTCGGTCAGCGGTTCGAGTCCGCCTAGTTCATGCTGACGTGGCGGCGCTTTGTATAGTCAATAACCTTGTAGTTGGTACTTGCAAAGTGTCTAGATAGGATGAAAATCTTATCTTATCTTATCTCCTTTTTTCCCTCTCACCTCTCCCCCTCCCTCTCCTTTTTTCCCTCTCACCTCTCCCCCTCCTCCTTTTTTCCCTCTCATCTCCCCCTTCTTCTCCTTTTTCCCTCTCATCTCCCCCCCTCCCTCTCCTTTTTTCCCTCTCACCTCTCCCCCTCCCTCTCCTTTTTCCCTCTCACTCCACCTCCCATCTGGGTTTCCCGCTGAAGTCCCTCCTCATCCCCAGGGCTCTGACAGTCTGTTGCTCCCTCTGTCGTCTGCTCTTCTGCCCATAGATAGAGATTGATACATATTTTATTGTCCACAAAAATGCATAAAAGAAATTTCATAATATGCCAAATCACTCGTGGACCAGAAATTTGCTCTAATCAATTATTAACAAAAGTATCAAGTGTCTATAATTTTTTTCTAGATATTGATAGATAGATATTTTATTGTCCACAAAAATGCATAAAAGAAATTTCATAATATACCAAATCACTCGTGGAGCAGAAATTTACTCTAATCAGTAATTAAACCCCTTCACGCCCAGATCTTTCCTTTGCTATATAAAAATGTCTGTTGTTAACCATAAAATTACAAAGAATAACTTAATATACCACATTAGTTAGTGGACAAGGATACTAAACAGGGTATAGCTATAAAATATTACTTATATTCACTAAAAAATCGTCTAATGGTACCTAAATTACAAAGGAAATTGCGTTCTGGGTCTCAAGGGCTTAACAAAAGTATCAAGTGTCCACAATTTTTTTTTTTTTATACATATATGGGAGACGTTGTGGCGCCTTAGCATATAGCTTAGATTATAATTAGCATCGTTTTATTCTCACTCTTATCCTCTCTAATTTTTCATCCCCCTCTGCTTTCATATCCAAGTTGTTGTTTTTTGGCTTATTCTGAACATTTCTCTTTGCACAACCTTAGTCATTTTATGTTAATTCAGTAACAAGTTAGTTTTGTTTGGCTTATCTACACAATTTCTCTTTGAGCACAACCTTATTAATATTATATTCATTCCGTTACACAGGTTTACATAAATGAGTTGTTACTTTTTTAAATCATGAAATAGCAATATAAACATAAGGCTTATTTTTCAAGCTACAGTTACTTAATTTTTTTTCTTCCATTTTTTTCATTTTTTTTCATTTTCGTTTCTTTCTTTTTTCATTCAGAATGGATAATTATTCATTCGTCTGACCTTCTTTGATCTTTTAAAATGCTTATTGATTTTATATTCATTCCGTGACACAGTTTTACATGTAGAAATCATATATAAGTATACATATGTAAACTGAGCCTTGTGTTTCAACTATTAAGGAATATCTAGAAAAAAATGATAATATGGTAGTAGAAGACGAGACATTGCTTTGCGTAAATAGATAAAAAGATAGATAGATAAAGAAATAGATAGATGAACGAATAGATGGATAAACAAATCGATAAGTAAATAGATTAAAAGATAGATAGATAAAGAAATAGATAGATAGACAAATAGATAGATAGACAAATAGATAGATAGACAAATAGATAGATAGACAAATAGATAGATAAACAAATAGATAGATAAACAAATAGATAGATAGACAAATAGATAGATAAACAAATAGATAGATAAACAAATAGATAGATAAACAAATAGATAGATAAACAAATAGATAGATAAACAAATAGATAGATAAACAAATAGATAGATAAACAAATAGATAGATAGACAAATAGATAGATAAACAAATAGATAGATAAACAAATAGATAGATAAACAAATAGATAGATAAACAAATAGATAGATAAACAAATAGATGATAAACAAATAGATAGATAGACAAATAGATAGATAAACAATAGATAGATAAACAATAGATAGATAGACAAATAGATAGATAAACAAATAGATAGAAACAAATAGATAGATAACAAATAGATAGATAGACAAATAGATAGATAGACAAAGATAGATAGACAAATAGATAGATAAACAAATAGATAGATAAACAAATAGATAGATAAACAAATAGATAGATAAACAAATAGATAGATAGACAAATAGATAGATAAACAAATAGATAGATAGACAAATAGATAGATAGACAAATAGATAGATAGACAAATAGATAGATAGACAAATAGATAGATAAACAAATAGATAGATAAACAAATAGATAGATAAACAAATAGATAGATAAACAAATAGATAGATAAACAAATAGATAGATAAAAAGATAGATAGATAAACAAATAGATAGATAGACAAATAGATAGATAGACAAATAGATAGATAAACAAATAGATAGATAAACAAATAGATAGATAAACAAATAGATAGATAAACAAATAGATAGATAAACAAATAGATAGATAAACATAGATAGATAAACAAATAGATAGATAAACAAATAGATAGATAGACAAATAGATAGATAAACAAATAGATAGATAAACAAATAGATAGATAAACAAATAGATAGATAGACAAATAGATAGATAGACAAATAGATAAACAAATAGATAGATAAACAAATAGATAGATAAACAAATAGATACGTAAATATAAGTAAATAGTACACATACAGACCACTTTGTCACTCCTTTCCAACAAGATAATATCCTTCTGTTTATATGTATGTCCACAAACATATTTTCTACCGCTTCCTGCCCCCCCCCCTCTCTTTTTTTCTCTCTATCTATCTTTTTTTCTCTTTTTCTCTCTATCTATCTATCTCTTTTTCTTCCTTTTTCTCTTTTTTTCTTCTCTCTCTCTCTCTCTCTCTCTCTCTCTCTCTCTCTCTCTCTCTCTCTCTCTCTCTCTCTCTCTCTCTCTCTCTCTCTCTCTCTCTCTCTCTCTCTCTCTCTCTCTCTCTCTCTCTCTCTCTCTCTCTCTCTCTCTCTCTCTCTCTCTCTCTCTCTCTCTCTCTCTCTCTCTCTCTCTCTCTCTCTCTCTCTCTCTCTCATTCTCTCTCTCTCTCTCTCTCTCTCTCTCTCTCATTCTCTCTCTCTCTCTCTTTCTCTCTCTCTTATATATATATATTATATATATATATATATATATATAAAACAGGGAGGTCCCGATATACGAGCATTCGGTATACGAGAATCCGATGATACGAGATGTGTAAATTAGGGTCTATTTTCAATATACGAGATCGAAAATCCAATGCTACGACATTCAAACTGGGGTGAGTAAAATTATCAAGTTCAAAATACTCGCCCTACCACTCCCAGTCTGGACAAAGGGGGATTTAGTTGACCCCAGTCAGGTCACCCCTAGCAAGCCGTGACCTGAAGGGTAATTAAGCATATGGCGCGGCCTGACATTTAATGGTAATTAGCCAGGTGTGCGGCTCCAACCTTGGGACTGCACTCAGTAAAGCTACGGTCACACTTGCCATTTTTACCCGTGGACTGGGCGGTTTTGCGTGGACTGGGAGCAGAGCTACTTCTGGGCGCCCAGAGCAAGTGGTCACACTACTGTCTGGCCGCGGCGCCTCCCAGCCCAGTGCTAGGGAGATCTCAAATCAAAACAAACGCGACAACGGCGTCTCTTAATACCAAAATATACCGTAATACACCGAAATACATGACAATACACTAAAATAAGGTATCAAGAGACGTAATACATACATTTTTTAAACGTGTTTAGGGTGTATTTCGGTATATTTCGGTGTATTTTGGTATATTTAGGTGTATTATCGGTATATGTTTTTGTATTTCGGTATATTTCGGAATATTTAGGTGTATTATCGGTATTTTTCGGTGTATTTTGGTATATTTTGGTATGTGTTTAGGTATATTTCGGTATATTTGGGTATTAAGAGATATCCACGCGACAACTCACGGCACACCTGAGTGTGCCGTGAGTAAACACCGCCGGGTTTATGGAACTGTCGCCGATGGGAATTGTCGCCGAAACACCAATCTAGAACTCTCGCCGACGTGGAAATGTTAACCTGACCTGGGCATTGGCACCTAACTTAACCTAACTGATCAAGCTAACGATAGTATTTCATCCCTGAATGCAGAAACACGGGTAACACTTGATTAAATGATATTGGGTCCTGTAATATCAAGAATTGGAACACTTGACGACGGCGGCGAGAATTCCTATCGGCGGTGGGTACCTGGAACTGTCGCCGATCGGAACTCTCGCCGCCAGCGGCGAGTCTTCCAAGTCTTGATATTACAGGACCCAATTTACACATTTAATCAGGCTTTGGTAATAATGGACGAGGACTTCGCGGTCATTTTCAGAGACACTGACAAATTTTTCCTGCCCCAAAATAGTGCTTTTTCTAATGGAGATAATTTTATTTTCCGGAAAGCAATAGTTTTCATACAATAAAAAAAATTCTTCACCGAATTTTATGGTCGCCGTTTCCATTAAAAACACTGAATTTCTATAAAAATAAACACTAAAACTTTATCAAGAAAAATTTGTCAGGGTCTCAGATAACCGGGAAGTGATTGAATAGAACATACCAAATCTGACCTTAGCCTAACCTTATAGGTTTTAATGAAACTTAGCCTAACCTTAACCACTAAGTATACCTAACCTAACCTTAGGTTAAGGTTAGGTTAGGTTTTATTAAAACCTAATAAGGTTAGGTTAGGTATACTTTGTGGTTAAGGTTAGGTTAGGTATACTTTGTGGTTAAGGTTAGGTTAGGTTTCGTTAAAACCTATAAGGTTAGGTTAGGTATACTTTGTGGTTAAGGTTAGGTTAGGTTTCATTAAAACCTATAAGGTTAGGTTAAGGTTAGGTTTGGTATGTTCTATTCAATCACTTCCCTGTTATCTGAGACCCTGACACATTTTTCCTGGTCAAGTTTTAGTGCTTTTTCTGATGGAGATTCAGTGTTATTAATGGAAACGGCGACCATAAAATTCGGTGATTTTTTTTTTTTTTTGTATGAAAACTATTGGTTTCCGAAAAATAAACTATCTCCATTCGAAAAGCACCTATTTTGGGCAGGAAAAATTTGTCGGTGTTACTGAAAATGACCGCGCAGTCCTCGTCCATTATTACCTAGGTTTTACCTGTATTTCTGCATTCAGGGATGAAATGCCAGCAAAAGCTTGCTCATTTAGGTTAAGTAAGATGCCAATGTCCTGGTTAGGTTAAAATTTCCACGTCGGCGAGAATTCTCGGTTGGTTTTTCGGCAAAAACTCCCATCGATGAGTTTCATAAACCTCACCGCCTACGTCTGTCCCCTACCCCTCACTACTGCTGGTGCCACGCCTGTGATAGCATCATAGGACATCACCAGGGGTCATAGAGTTCCTCAGGGAAACATCGCAATCCTTAATAACACAAAGAACGGGTTTTATTCATACGGCATTACGGCTTTGTTTATACTTGAAGCTCCAAGGTCAAGCGAGTGTGTAGCTTTGATTTAGTGATCATTGTATCATCGTTGATCATCTCAGAAAAATGTAATTATCTAGGATTACTACGATGTATTATCCTTATTCTTGAATAAAGATATATAATTTTCTTCAATTAGCTTGCTTAAATACTATAGACCCTCAATCCTCTCTGCTGCCCAGACATAGTGAGGCTGGGTCGCCCACGAATAAACGATTCGCTCCGTCCACCGCTGGGCGTCGATGCTGGGCAGTTTTTCAGCCACTGGACGGCCATTGGACGCCCAGTCCACGCTAAACCGCCCAGTCCACGGGTAAAAATGGCTAGTGTGACCGCCCCTTTACCTGAAGGGTAATTAAGCATATGGCGCGGCCTGATCCTTAGTGGTAATTAGCCAAGTGTGCGGCTTCAACCTTGAGACCGCAATTAATGACCTGAAGGGTAATTAAGCATATGGCGCGGCCTGATCTTTAGGGGTAATTAGCCAGGTGTGCTGCCCCAATCTTAGGACCTCTACACTACCCTCTTTTGTATCACGCGGCGTCCCCTACAGTACAACGTCTTTTTTGCTTGTTATGCATGTTTTATGTTTAATTAATGTGCAGTTATGTTATTTTGTGTGCTATTTTCTCTTTCAGAATGCTTTTTCTACAGAATAGGTAGTACAGTGTGGGTAATATAGACGCTGTGTGTTTGTTGTGTTTGCTATAGTTTATTTTAGCTTGAAAAACACGTTGTTGTTTTTTTGTTTTTTTAATTGATGGTCCTGGAACCAAACCTATATTTTACCATTAGTTATGTGTTTCGTTATACGAGATTTCGCTTTACGAGTATGCCAGGTGGAACCTAACTGCTCGTATCTGCGGGACCTCCCTGTATATATATATCGG
The DNA here is from genome assembly GCA_016584305.1 of Chionoecetes opilio. Lineage (NCBI taxonomy): Eukaryota > Metazoa > Arthropoda > Malacostraca > Decapoda > Majidae > Chionoecetes > Chionoecetes opilio. Next base: position 33,087 of record JACEEZ010017434.1, on the reverse strand, counting down.
TCCATTTCACCACTAGCTGCTCTTAGGCATACCACTTTATCGTGATCGTGAATAATTTACCACCCTATTTGTGAACCAGTTTCTCCCTATTCAAAAAAGACATAGGGATAAACTGGTTCACAAATAGGTACTAGATGATTGGAATGGACTCAGTCATCAGGTAGTTAGTGCGGAGTCAATAGGGAGTTTTAAAAGGAGGCTAGACAATTTCATGGATGGGGATGAAAGGTGGATGTAGGACCTTGTAGGTAGTGTTAACCCCTTGAGACCCACAACGTAATTTCGATTGTAATTTGGGTAGCATTAGACAATTTTTAGTGAATATAAGCAATGTTTTATAGATACGACCTGTTTAGTATCCTTGTCCACTAACTAATTTGGTATATTAAGTTGCTATTCGTAATTTTATGGCTAACCAACATACAATTTTTTTTTAGCAAAGGAAAGATCTGGGCGTGAAGGGGTTAAAAGGAGGCTAGACAATTTCATGGATGGGGATGAAAGGTGGATGCGTGTAGTGTAAAGTAACAGGAACTACCACGTGTAGGTCTCCCAGCCTCTTGTAGCTTCCTTATGTTCTTATGTTCTTATGTTTATCTGTCGGTCTCTGAATCCCACGCGAGACAGACAGCCATACAAACAATAGTCTCTTCAAACAGTGTCCATTATTATCTCTACAAACATTTCTACCGCTCCCTGCCCCCTCCCCTCTCTCTCTTTCTTTCTTTCTTTCTTTCTTTCTTTCTTCTCTCTCTCTCTCTCTCTCTCTCTCTCTCTCTCTCTCTCTCTCTCTCTCTCTCTCTCTCTCTCTCTCTCTCTCTCTCTCTCTCTCTCTCTCTCTCTCTCTCTCTCTCTCTCTCTCTCTCTCAACACACCACTTTCTTCAAAACCTCATCACCATCTCACTATATACAACATACATGCAGTTTCATCATATCTGCCACCATAACACCATCACCCACACCATTATAATAACAATATCACCATCACCCCCACACAACATCACCACCGTCACCATCAACACCACCATAACGCTATCATCGCCACCAAGATCATCACAGCACCACCACAACCACCATCACCATCACAACCACACCATATAACCACATAATAATCTTGCTACGGCTACAACAACAACAACAACAACAACAGCAATATCAACAGCAGCAACAACAACAACTAAAATATCAACAACAACAACAACAACAACAACAACAACAACAACAGAGTGTGTATAGTATCATATCGTGTCATTTCACTTCAGTTCCCTTCTCGGCTCCGTAACCTAAACAATCCTGGACAATTCTTATCCGAGTGAGGGATTGCGTCCTCTTCTTCCCATGATGATTATTCTTGTCTTAACATTACATTAATATCATTCCGTAAGTGACGTTAATCGCGGGAATTCTGCCGTTTCATATATCTGGCTTCCCATGCTCCAACCTGAGGTGTACAAATGGTATGCTTCATGGAATTTGCTTTGGATTGCGTCAAGGGAAAGATGAACGACGACTTGCAGTGACTCGATCTGTGTATGAGAAGAAAAAAATAACGGAATCAAACTGGAAAAAACGCAGATTTAATAAAGAAATAGGGAGAAACTGGTTCACAAATAGGTTGGTAGATGATTGGAATGGACTCAGTCATCAGGTAGTTAGTGCGGAGTCGATAGGGAGTTTTAAAAGGAGGCTAGACAGTGTTATGGATGGGGATGAAAGATGGATGTAGGTAGGTAGTTAAGTAACAGGAACTACCACGTGTTGGTCTCATGGCCTCTTGTAGCTTCCTTATTTTCTTATGTTCTTATGTTCTGATATCGTCACGCCATGCAGACAGCTCTGAAAGATCCCACAACGGGTGTTACTCACATAAGAACATAAGAAAATAAGGAAGCTACAAGAGGCCATGAGACCAACACGTGGTAGTTCCTGTTACTTAACACTACCTACATACATCCACCTTTCATCCCCATCCATGAAATGTCTAGCCTTCTTTTAAAACTCCCTATTGACTCCGCACTGACTACCTGACGACTGAGTCCATTCCAATCATTTACCACCCTATTCATTTTGTGAAGTAAGAACTTGTCCTACATCGTCTTATATACAGTCATATATTGCTCGGGATGTGTGGATATCAGGGTTGTATCCTTATGAAGCACCGTCGAAGTAGCTCATAAGACCCTTGTTGTAAGCCGTCCTGGTTAAGTTTCATCCTGTTAGTAGGAAGACCAGAGATATGTTGAATTAGTTAATGTTTATATTAATATGTTAGTGGGAAAAATTAACCTATATACAAAGGTGTTGCTGATAACGTATTAAGTATTGAGTTTTATTCTTTAACCCCTTGAAACTTATGGCGTAATTTCCATTGTAATTTGGGTACCATTAGATGATTTTTTTTTTAAATTATGGCGTAATTTCCATTGTAATTTGGGTACCATTAGATGATTTTTTTAGTGAATATAACCAATATTGTATAGATATGACCTGTTTAATATCCTTGTCCACTAACAAATTTACTATATTCAGTTAGTTTTCGTAATTTTATGGCTAACAACAGACGATTTTATATAGCAAAGGAAAGATCTGGGTGTGAAGGGGTTAATGTGAAGGGACTCGAGAATTCTTAGGCCTGCACTTGGACATGATAGGTACTAAATTAGCTTGGTAGGTGCTTGAATAATTATAGGTACTAAACTTCCACAGAAACGTAATGGCTTGTAGGAGACTTGTCGTAATATCCTGAACGATATGTATAATGTAATGAGTGCATGATGCTATTGAGCCTCGAATGATTATCTGGATAGAGTATCGCCTCGTGGGATGTGTGAGGAAGGTGTTTGCATGGAGATGGTCCATAATGTGTTTGTGTAGCTTGTGCTTAGGAACTCTGCATCAGATACTCACACACACACACACACACACACCCACACACACACCACACACACACACACACTTCCACACCTGTTGAGAGCCGTGCCCTGAACAGATGGATCCTAACACTCACACAAAGCCAGGCATGAGAAAGAGAGGACACAAATACACAAAGAAGACAAGAAATTAAGATCCCAAGTGAAATAGCCAAGGGAAGAGTTGACAAGATTGTTAACTATTAAGGAGACGAAGTTGAAGAGGACCTAGGAAGCGATACTAAGCGTCAAAGGTCACAAGAAGAAGAAGAAGAAGAAGAGGTGCTGAGAAGGGATCGTGAATGACTGCTCGTAAAGACAAGGACAATAACAGAGATACAGAGAGTGTGAATGGGGGTTACAGGATGCTTCTTACACTAGTCGTTTCGGTCAAGAGTTTGTGTGTTCCAATAGCAGGTGGATTGGAAGTTATGGCACTCGAGGTCTCTGTATTTTTCTCTTCGGCAAAAAGAGTGCTCGTTCTGCTTGTGGCACCTGAAGAGTATGCTTTTTTTTTTTTTACGTTTGAGCCTATAGCGCCTGAAAGCTCCGCACTCGCAGTGGAAGGTGAGGTTGATTAGCTGCATGTGGGTGTCTTCGGCCACTCGACGATGGCAGAAGAAGCTGCTCCTGGCGGGACTTGAACTCGGGACCTTGTGCTCACAACTGCTAGGCTCTTATCCACCGCTTTAAAGATGGTCGAAACAGTTGCCCCCGGCAGGATTCGAACTAGGGACATCGAGCTCACTACTCCAAGACCCTAACCACTCAGCCACCGCCTCCCCAAAGTAGAAATGTACGCCTCGTGCTGTTCATAATATCATCTATGTAACTGTGTGTTTGTCTTCCTCATATTTATTGCTTTTGACAAGACTTGTGGGCTGTTTCTGCACTGTCTAGACTCTAAAGAGTGTTATTTTCTCATTGGATTTTTTACCTGTTTGGTTTTATGCAACATTTCTGGCAGTATCGTCGGCGGTGGTGCCTCCTCCGTGCTTTGGTGATGGTCAGCATTTTTTCCTCAAATCATAAAGTGGCCAGCTGTTAGATCTGGTAACTCATCATACACGCCTGTCCGGTTGGTGCAGGCATTCAGCTAATGACGAAAAAGAAGATGAAAAAAAAGAAATTTTAAGACTTAAAAGCAGCAGTAGCTGTTGACTAGTTGGAACAACTAGACTGGTCAGTCTAGTTGCATGCTGGTTGACTATGTGGTCAGGGGATAAATTGGCCAAGGGGGGAAATGTCTTACAATCTATTGCCCTCTGCTTTAAGGGATCCTACAACATTAACCCCTTCACGCCCAGATCTTTCCTTTGCTATAAAAAAATCGGATTTTTGTCGAGCCATAAAATTACGAAAAGTAACTGTATATACCAAATTAGTTAGTGGACAAGGATACTAAACAGGTCATATCTATAAAATATTGCTTATATTCACTAAAAATCGTCTAATGGTACCCAAATTACACTGGAAATTACGTTCTGGGCCTCTAGGGATTAAAATTATCCTGGCACCTTATCATTCGGCTTATATCGGCTAATTATCCTTACAATGAGTGGCGAGGAGCAGCGATGCGTGGTGTGAGTACGGGTGTTGTGAGTACGGGTGTTGTGAGTCTCCAGAGCAGCGGCGGGGCCACTGTCGACGTCCACGTGTATGTTGTGGCCACGAAACCACTTGGCTTTTTAACAAGAACTACCACGTGTAGGTCTCACGGCCTCTTGTAGCTTCCTTATTTTCCTGAACTTTATGCCTGCAGTTAATCTTGCCTAAGAAACCATTACATTGCTCAGACTAACACAGGGACATCTCTACCGTAGATAACACTATAGTCGCCGGTCACTTGCCACTACACTAATGTCGCCAGGCACAATGTATTACGAATTTTAGCATCACTACAGACTTTTATGTGCCACTGAAGACATGTAGTGTGATGTACATAATATAAACTACTGTGCATGCGTCTTCAGTGCCACATATAAGTCTGTAGTGATGCTAAAATTCGTAATATTTTGTGCCTGGCGACATTAGTGCAGTGGCGAGTGACTGGCGACTATAGTGTTATCTACGGTAGGTATTGTTTTCGACGGTTATTTGTATACTGTTACAAAGAACGATGGACGGCTGAAGGGGGGTGTCAGCCTGTCAGGTGATGTCCTCCAAGAAACTATACTCGAGCTCAGTCCAGCAGTTCGGCGTTCTTGGCATCGGTCGCCGCAGACATGTTCACGTTCCTCTCACCCTCAAGGAAGTAAACCTAAGAAAGGAAGATAATAAGAGTGCTGTGAAGTGTGGGGCAGGTGTATCCAGCTTCTTTCCTGTGAATACAGGAGTGAGGCAGGGGTGCGTCCTTGCCCCATCACTTTTCAACGCTTGTATGGACTGGGTATTGGACAAGGTTGTAGATCAAAGTGATTGTGGAGCATCCGTCGGCAACACCAAGATCACTGATCTTGTTTTTGCCGATGATGCAGTAATCTTTGCTGAGTCGCTGGAGGTCCTGGTGATGGCTCTCGAGGCGCTGCACAAGGAGGCAAAGCCTTTGGGACTTGAGGTCTCCTGGCTCAAGACCAAGGTCCAGGTATTTGGAGACTTACTAGATGAAGCAGTACAGTCTGTTCATGCGTGTGGCGAGGACATTGAGATCTTGGAAAGTTTTACATACCTTGGTAGCGCAGTCCATAATGACGGCGGGTCACGTCAAGAAGTCTTACGACGGATTGGCATAGCCCACGGTGTTATGGACTCGCTCAGCGGGAGTATTTGGCGTTGTCGGTACCTGTGTAGGAGGACAAAGATCCGGATCTTCAAGTCGCTTGTGATCCCTGTCTTACTCTATGGTTGTGAGACATGGACACTAAATAGTGACTTGAAGAGACGAATCAATGCCTTTGGTAATAAGTGTCTTCGCAGAATCATGGGGTATCGCTGGGATGATTACGTGTCAAATCAGCGATTGCACCGTGAGACTGAATCGAGGCCTATTACCTGCATAGTCCGTCAGCGCCAACTTCGGCTATATGGGCATGTGGCACGCTACCCTGAAACCGATCCTTCCCATCGGGTTGTATCTGTAAGAGACAATCCGGCGTGGAGGAGGCCAAGGGGGCGCCCACAAGGCTCGTGGCTGGGGCAAGTTGATGTTTCTTGTCGAGAGCTGCTTGGTATGGGAAAGGAGCCTGCATGGGAACTCGCGCGTGGTGACCCCCGGGAGTGGCGTCGTAGGGTGGGCGAGGCGACGCGCCCCCCGGCGTATGCCCCCAATGATTGATTGAATGTAAAATATAAACTTTCTGCCACTTTTTTCTGCCTACCAACGTAAAATATAAACTTTCTGCCACTTTTTTCTGCCTACCAACGTAAAATATAAACTTTCTGCCACTTTTTTCTGCCAACCAACGTAAAATATAAACTTTCTGCCACTTTTTTCTGCCAACCAACGTAAAATATAAACTTTCTGCCACTTTTTTCTGCCAACCAACGTAAAATATAAACTTTCTGCCACTTTCTGCCAACCAACGTAAAATATAAACTTTCTGCCACTTTTTTCTGCCAACCAACGTAAAATAAAAAAACTGTCACTGCTTTTTTTTCTGCCACTGCTTGCGACGTGGGAATGTAAATAGATATGAGTTAGGTTCTTCAAGTTCATCATCAGCGTATACAGTAATTAATGGAGAAAGAGTAAAATGCCAGTATGTTGTGTCTATGGAAAGTTACGTGATTATATCTAGAACCCTTTGTAGCAGCCACCTTAATGAAATTATTATTATTATTATTATCATTATTATTATTATTATCATAACTCCTTTGTCATATTTCTCTTCTTTTTATTCTTATTCTTATCATTATCATTATTATTATTACTATCATTATCATTATCAGCACTGTTGTTATTATTATCATTATCATTATCAATATTATTATCATCATTATCATTACTGTTACAATCATCATTATAATCATCATTGTCTTTATTATTATCATATCATTGTCAATATTATCATCACCACTATCATTATCATCATCATCATTACATCATCATCACAAGAAAACTACAGGCATCAATACCAAGCAAGTTACTAATCAACAATAATAGTAATAATCCTATATAATCATAACCCTCCATAACATAACTAAAACAAAATATATAAGTGTCCTACAAAAATTACTTTACAAAAACAATAACCAAGTTCCCTATTGTAATTATCTTCTATACACTATAGTCTATTCACTTAAGCTGGATTCTTGGGAGCTGCTCGATGCCTACCTGAGTATGTAAGGACGTCGCTGATTGGCTGAGGCTACCAAAATACCACCACCATCACCACCCAGCCCGCGTGCATCAGCCAATCAGCGACGTCCTTACATACTCGGGTAGGCATCGAGCAGCTCCCAAGAATCCAGCTTAAGTGAATAGACTATACCTATCTACCCTTACTATGATACCTTACTAACCATACATAACTGACAACATAACAAAATATAATAATACAAATTCCCAATACAAATTACTAATAAAAAGTTCCCTGCTATTATTGGTAAAATTCTCGAGTCCTTTCCCGCCCTTATTAGTGGGGGTTTTCTCCAGACCTTCACAGATCCCTTCAGAAACCTCTAATACAAAATTATAGAATGAGGGAGAGATGCCCCCTTCAACCTCCCTCCCCCCTACATTACCCCCGACCTGGACCCCCAAAAATATTATTACTATCCTAACCTCACTATAACCTAACCTAACCTAACCTCACTATAACCTTACCAATAACCTCCTAACGAGACCTAAAGTGGGAAAGGACAAAAATTTACCAGGTTAGGTTATATTGAGGTTAGGTTAGTAATCTATTTTTCTTTCTTTTTTTCTCTCCCCCACTTTATTATTACGTTTTAGAGGTATCTGAAGGGATCTGTGAAGGTCTGAGAAAATAAAACCACTAATAAGGGCGGGAAAGTACTCTAGCATGTTACCTTATTATTGTCTTCTATGTATGCACTTCCCATCTGCACTCACTTAAACGCCAAGGCTCTAATACCAAACTAATATATTTCGGTAATTGTGATTCACAGTGTGGGCGTGTGGCGGGGGTGGGTGTGACGTCACGGGTGGGCGGGATGAAGGAAGCAGACCCCGCCCACCGAGTCCACCGATAGTCTTATGCCAGTGCAGGGGTTC
>JACEEZ010017434.1:20000-22500 GCA_016584305.1 Chionoecetes opilio | reverse complement strand
CCTGCTGTAACATTCCGTTCTTTCCCCTTCCTTCACCGTTTCGCTATTTTTCATTAACCCTGACCCTTTGTATGCTTTGCCATAGTGCCATATGACCTCTGATGTCTGGCACATTCATCTTTTTGGCATTAAATCAATCAATCAAGCTCCAACGTCGTTCATGAGAGGATTAACCCCTTCACGCCCAGATCTTTCCTTTGCTATAAAAAATTGTATGTTATCCATAAAATTTGGAAAAGTAACTGAATATACCAAATTAGTTAGTCGACCAGGATACTAAACAGGTCATATCTATTGAATATTACTTGTATTCACTATAAATTGTCTAATGGTACCCAAATTACAATGGAAATTACGTTATGGGTCTCAAGGGATTAAGAGTGTCAAAAAAACAGGGAACTATTGGTAATGCACAGAGCAAGGCGGGACACAATTATATGAGATGAGAGACATGACTTAGCGATACGGGGCGGGGTGGGTTTGGACGGGGCGGGACGGGGCATGACGGGGCGGCGGCGGGGCGAGGCGGTGACGGGTCGGGACGGGGCGGGACGGGGCGAGACGGGACGGTGACGGGACTGGACGGGACGGGGCGATGCGGGGGCTTGACGGGACGGGACGGGGCGGGGCGATGCGGGGGCTGGACGGGGACGGGACGGGGCGAGGGTCTTGACGGGACGGGACGGGGCGATGCGGGGGCTGGACGGGGCTGGACGGGGTGGGGCGAGGGTCGGGACGGGACGGGACGGGACGGGACGGGGCGAGGCGGGACGGTGAGTTACGGGCCACCAGCGGATGCCTTTACGACTTCCTAAACTCGTAATTAATGTCCCCGTGAGACTCGTCCAGATTCTCAAGAGTATATTACGAGAGGATATCTAGGAAAGAAATATTTGTATAAGTATCGTAAATAATATTAAGAGGGGAGGATGCATGTATTCCCACGGCCCTGAGGTAATCTGGCCCCAGGGGATGCCACCGTGTCTCTCAGAAGCCCCGGGGTCATGTAAACACCATGTAAACACACCATACGACTGCTAGAAATCACGCAACACCTTTCAGGAAGCAAGTTAGTCCAGTCATTCCATTCACAAATACTCCTCAGAGGTGTATATATAACCTGACCCCAACCAGACACCTCATTCTATTCCCTGTCTCCTGCCGTGCCGCCTCAGCCACGCCGCGCCCCGACACCCACACAGTGCAAGGTAGGCCATCATCAGGACACTCAGGACTATCAGCGACACCGACTTGTGACATAAGAACATAAGAGTAAGATAAGAGTTTCCCGTTTTCTTAGAGACCGTCAACAAATATTTTCCCTTTATTTTCTTACTTGATTCCCTTGTTTTCTTTATTTCCATGCCGCGCAGAAGTGAATGGGGTACGAAACTGAATAAATAAGAACATAAGAATATAAGAAAGCTACAAGAGGCCGTGAGACCTATAAAAAAATGTATAGTAGCTACACGTGGTACACTCTTAGAAAAGAAGGGTAGGAAAAGGGTAGAAAAAGGGTATTTGTAGTGATGAAATACTGCTACCCTTTTTCTACCCTTACAAATATACCCTTTTGCAACCCTAAATATACCCTTTTCCAACCCCAAATGTACCCTTTCTCATCCCTCTCGTCTAAAAAGGGTAGATAAAGGGTAGATGAAGGGTATAATCAGCAGCATCTACCCTCCAGCCTGGACATAGGGTATAAAAAGGGTAGTGATGGTGTGATGTAACAATTCTACCCTTAATATACCCCTTATTTCTGAGTGTGTAGTTCCTGTAACCGCCGTAACAATGCTCGGTGGCTATCAAACATTTACCTTTGCTTTTATTGATGCCCTGTTCGTGTGTCTGCGTGAGATGCGAAGTCCTTGCAGTTTACCGACGCACCTCAGAAATACAGGACTTTTATCGTTGTTTGTGCATCATCTATACGAGGGTTCTTAAGGCTCGATCGAAAGTCTTAAGTTCCAGGCGTCGTTCAGCGTATCACACTTGTCGCGTGAAGTTAAAGCAAGGACATTCATGACACTTCCTTTTATCAATTATTGGAGGAATGCCTATATTTACCTTGAGTGGAAGAATTGAAAGATTCTGCCTAAATGCGAAACATTCACGCGCATCAAAAAGGTAGTCGACTCCACACCAAGAGACGCACCCAGGATTTTTTTTTCGGAGGGGCCAGATTTTTTTTTTTCGCCCCATGGTATAGTAAACTCGCCAAACTTCTCGCTAGCCGCTGGATGGTCAATTTTCCACCCTCAGCTGATTCCCTTTTCAGGCCTTATTTCTTATTTCTGCAACTGAAACAATAGCTTTGGTACACTCTCAGAAATAAGGGGTATATTAAGGGTAGAATTGTTACATCGCACCATCACTACCCTTTTTAAACCCTATGTCCAGGCTGGAGGGTAGATGCTACCGATTATACCCTTCATCTACCCTCTATCTACCCTTTTTAGACGAGAGGGTTGGAAAAGGGTATATTTGCGTCGATCCG
>JACEEZ010017434.1:7500-12500 GCA_016584305.1 Chionoecetes opilio | reverse complement strand
TACTACCTACTACTTACCTACTACTTACCCTTGCTACCTACTACCTACTACTTACTACTACTTACCCCTACTACTTACCTACTACCTACTACTTGCCTACTACCTACTACTTACCTACTACCTACTACTACTTACTCCTTACCAACACTTACCCGCTTCAGGGGAAAAAATAGCCACGTACTATTACAACCAGGCTTCCCACTCGCTTCCCTTCCCTTAATCAACCTCCACTCTCTCTCTCTCTCTCTCTCTCTCTCTCTCTCTCTCTCTCTCTCTCTCTCTCTCTCTCTCTCTCTCTCTCTCTCTCTCTCTCTCTCTCTCTCTCTCTCTCTCTCTCTCTCAGTAAAGTGATTAACACGCGTAGTTTTGTCTTCGTCGTGGACACTCACTACATTGGTTTCTACATTTTACATCTGCTTCGGAGATGAACAACCTAGTTAGATGTGTATTTCAAATTAGAGGAGGAGGATGAAGTGGATAAGAAGGTTAGTAACGAGAGAGAGAGAGAGAGAGAGAGAGAGAGAGAGAGAGAGAGAGAGAGAGAGAGAGAGAGAGAGAGAGAGAGAGAGAGAGAGAGAGAGAGAGAAAGTAAAGGAAAGAATGATTAAACACAACAGTAGTAGAAGATTACGTAAAGAAAATGTCTAAAGCGTCGTTTACACGGCGCTGCTTTTATTCGCTTTGGACAAGCTTCTTAATTCGCTAGCGAATTCGCTGGTGAAAGCGTCTAAAGACGCGGCGTCTTTTATTCGCTAGCGACTAAAATCATGAATTCGCAGCGTCTGTTTGACGCTGCGATAAAGTTAAACATGTTCAACTTTACCGCTCGCGCCTAGCGTTTCAGTTTGCAGATGGTGCTGGCTGGAACTCAGGGCAGACATTCAGAAAGAGTTAAAGGGCACGGTGTTTAGCTTAACTAACTTCCTCGATTTCTACAACCCGGAAGTCGCGGGGATTCTGGGCAGACATTCAGAAAAAGTTAAAGGGCACGGTGTTTAGCTTAACTAACTTCATCGATCTCTACAACCCGGAAGTCGCGGGGATTCTGGTACGAGATATGGCAGTGGCGCTACGGTGTCACTATGGGTGATCTTTTCCGCTTGATAATCTCTCTATTCGTAACTGGTCTTCCTGCCATTTGGGGGAAGCAACCACCCCTGGAGGCGGGTCACAAACCCCGGCTAACACCCGATACCCATCACGGCTGGATAGACAAGGGCTTGGGGTTTTATTAAGGAAAAGGGAGCCATTATACCTTCAGTCTGATGCGTGGCGGCTAGTGGCAGCTACCCGCCGGGGTGGTGAAGCGACTCAAGCGAGGTGGTCTGCGTGTGAGGTGCCGCCGTTCACCACTCGGCTCATCACCCCATAACACACTCATAATAAACTCACCACGAGGGTAGGAGATAGTTTTATGGCCTAATTTCATTTGTATACTTGCCCTGTTCAGTTCTTGAGTCAGAAAACATCATATATACTCAATTTATGAGTATTTTTATGTATATTGCGTGCTCTACGCCACCCCTACCGTGGTCGCTATGTTTTGACAGCTTAACGTCTTTAAGTACGTCATCAATCTGCCCGCAGAATGCCAAAAGTTGCCCAAAACAGCTGTTGGAAGTCGCTAGGTCGTGAAGACCGGAAGTTAGCCTCTCTGAATGTAGCCCCTGAACAACAGCTCTAGGGACTGATAGGAGTCCCCTGTGGCTAAATAGCGAAGAGTGATCTCTAGTTTGGTCCGGGATGGAACAGCAGGCCGCATCAAAGTGTCCTTCTTTTGTATAAAAGGATGTATCTTCATCCACAGCTCTTCAAAATGTTCGCACGTCAGCCTCAATACTCTCCGGTATGTAGTTGGGTCCAAGGCCAAGAAAGACTTCTTGGCCTTGGTTGGGTCCTCCAATGCCAGTTCCTTCAGGAGATTATCTGAGGCCCCCTGAGCCTGCCTCCTGCCTAGCCACTTTCGTACCCATACACTTTTTTTTCTTGGCTGTTTTCTCATAACAGAATCACGAATTCTAGCTTGGAGCACCCTTGCACAAAGGACAACAGCGGCTCGCAGCACATCCTCCTGCAATGCCATGACGTCTGGGAGCATGGAGGTAGTATGGGTGGAGGCGCCCTGAGCCGCGCGGGTTGAAGCCAGTGAACTGTCAGTCAGCCATCTTGCTGTGGGCTAAGGGAGCCCACAGCTCTACTGCCAGTAGAGATAAATCATCCCATGGAAATATTTTGAGATTCCTGGGAGTAACGTCGGTCCATTCTAAGGTTCACATAGTATATGGGTTTCTTTCCCGTCATTATTTTCATGATGAGAATTAAACTGATCTCATAACATGGTGATATCAATATATGTAGGTCTCTCGGGTTTGTGGGTATAAGTTTTGCTACGTTGGAGTGGCACCATGTAGGTAGTATGGGAGTACTACAAGACCACCTCGCACACTACCTTCATGGGTGGCACAGTGGCTTCGTTGTTAAAGGTGGGGTGGTGAGGTCAAAGGTGTGAATTGAGTCGGGTAATTACTATAGTGGCGTATCTGTTTAAGGGTTGGGCTATGCTTACTCAGGTCAAATCCTTTCTACACGTCCACTCATACTCTCTCAGTCTTCATTTAGTATTGATCTCGTGAGGACAAGTAAAGGCAGGAGTGTCGCGATCCTTGTGTGTTCTGCTATGGTGAAAAGTTGTGTTGCATTTGGGTGCAATGAAAAAGCGAACAAAAAATCTGACCCATCCATTACATTTCACCAGTAAGTTATGCATTTGTTGATTTCTAAAACTATGTTTCAAACAAACGTGCATGTATTTGATAAACAAAGACAATGACATTGTTAGAAAAGTGTGATAACTACTGCACCACTGGGTTGGTAATTGTGTTACTGATAGTAGTAATAGTGGTGGGGGTGATGTAGCTGCAGTAATACGTAGTCTATAAGTGTAAGCGATTGTGTTCGTAGGGTTTATATTAATAGTAATATTATAGTCATTTGGGGCCACTACTATTTTATATTTGCATCAACGACTAAGACAGTGGGATTAGCAATGATATCAGCAAGTTTGCTGATGATACTAAAACAGGTAGAATTATCGGGTCACAGTTTGATGTAACCGGTTTGCAGGGAGACTTAGATAAGTTAAGCGAGTGGGTAGTCAGGTGGCAGATGGAATTTAATATTGACAAGTGTAGCGTAATTAATATTGGTAGAAAATGGTATGAAAAATCATATGTCGGATAATGACCCGGCCAGTAATCATCTAATTTTACTGATCAAGGCTGTAGCCGAGACATATCTGCAGGTGAGATATAAATACGCAGCCAGGCAGTTCACCGCCAGACATGCATATATTCAATAAAGGGACCCAATATGCAATAATATGCAATAATATGATATGTAATAAATTATATGGTTAGCAGTAACACAGAAGTATAATTTCACACACCGTGATATCATTAAGTGCAAACAGTGTAAAAAGTTAAAAGAAAGAGTGGGTATCTCAGTCAGCCAGTGCGTGACACATTGCCCACAGCAGTGTGGCGGACGGGGGAGAAAAGTGGCTTCACCAAACAACACCGGCCGCGCGGCTGAGGGCGCCTCCATTCATACTTCCTCCAAGCCTGGGAGGCTGGGACTGCTCGAAAACGCTAGCGAATTCATAATTTTTACCAGCATCGTGTAAACGGCTTATCGCTTGCGTCTTTATCGCTTGGAACATTCGCCTCGTGGAGCAGCGGTAACGGCTTGGCGACCAAAGAAGCTAGCGTCTAGCGTCAAAAAAAGCAGCGCCGTTGTTAACGGCCTTAGGAAGTGAAGTAAAACCTACGGGCGCTATAGGCTCCAATGTGAAAGAAGAAAAAAATTGTGTTCCAGCACGTGTGGTGTGTGTCTGGGGGGTGGTGTGTGTGTGGTGTGTGTGGTGTGTGTGTGTGTGGGTGTGTGTGTGTGTGTGTGGTGTGGTGTGTGTGTGTGTGTGTGTGTGTGTGTGTGTGTAACTCTGAATCACTCAGAAAGTTTCCCCTGACGGAGCGAGTATATAAGTGTTAAGAACAGTAACAGTATGTAGAACTATATATCGTCACGCTCATAAAGAAACTGCCTAAGTCATTTTTGGGCAATTTCTGGATTTTTGCCTAGATCACTTCTTCATCCTGTGGCGCATCTATTGGTACAGTCGCCAGTGCCATGTGTGGGTGCGAGTGGTCTAAAATAAAATAAAATAAACAATGCATTGATATCAACATTTTAAAAATGAGGAAGCTTTTTTCAATTTCCCAAAAAGTAGAAAAAATGACTTGGACAGTTTCTTTATGAGTGCGACGATATGGAGAATACATGAAGTCAGAGATTGAAATGTACCAAAGACTTTGAAGAGGGCTTATAGAGGTACGTAGGAAGAGATCTAAAGATAATCCGTCTTCAAGTAAAATCACAACGGCTAGACAAGAGGCGGCAGCTGTCCTCAATCAAGGTTATAAGAACATAAGAAAATAAGGAAGCTACAAGAGGCCGTGAGACCTATATACACGTGGTAGTTCCTGTCAGTTCGATACCAAGGGCAAGTGAGCGGGGCGGGGGGCATATTCCCGTTCTCTATGCGAGTATGTGGTTTCCGAGTGAAGACGCTTGGCTGTAGCTCCGAAACTAACCATAGGATTGTTTCGAAAACACCCACAATGTGATTCCCACGCAATGTTACAAATATGACCAGGAAAAGCTAACCTACCTTATCCTTAACCTAACGTAACCTAACCTGACGTGTTCAAGAGTAAACGCCGCATACTCTTCCAGAAAACGGGACTATGCGAGCGGGGGACAGGTGTGCTGGTGGGGATGAGCCGGTGAAGGGCGGGGATAAGCACTGGAGCTGCCGTGTATAGATGTGACGGGGGAGGAGACGAGAGGGAGACGTAATGTGCTCTGTTGTAACCTAACACTGGAGATTATTGAGCTGAAGAAGGTGGATGCTATGAAGGAAATTGCTGATACACTTTCCATAG
>JACEEZ010017434.1:0-2500 GCA_016584305.1 Chionoecetes opilio | reverse complement strand
TTTGTACCATAGTTAGCATATTCATGAAAGCTATTAAAGACATCATGGAAAGGTTACAAGGGGTCCAAGAGGAAAACTAGATCGTCGGTGTTATGGAGCAGGAAGCTAAAAGATGGACAATTAGAGGATGAAACAGGCGAGATGGTTAACAGAATTACTTAAGACAGTCTGGCCAAGAGGTTGAACAAATTTACAAGCATAGATATTAGAATTAAGAGTGAAATGAAGCGGGTTTTAAGGGATAAGAACATGATTAAGAGCGGGAAGAAGGTGAAAGCAGAAGTTTAAGCATTTAAGAACATATTAAGAGGCGAGAAGGTAAAGCAGATTTGCATTAAGAACATGATTAAGAGGCGGAGAAGGTGAAAGCAGGAAAAAAAAAAAAAAAAAAAGGTTAAGCTTTAAGACATGATTAAGAGGCGGAAGAAGGTGAAAGCAGAAGTTAAGATTAAGACTGATAAGCGAGAAGGTGAAAGCAGGAAGTTTAAGCATTTAAGAACATGATTAAGAGGCGGAAGAAGGTGAAAGCAGGAAGTTTAAGCATTTAAGAACATGATTAAGAGGCGGAAGAAGGTGAAAGCAGGCAGTAAAAGCAATGAAGAACATGATTAAGAGGCGGAAGAAGGTGAAAGCAGGAAATAAAAGCAATGAAAGACATGATTAAGAGGCGGAAAGAGGCGGAAGAAGGTGAAAGCAGGAAGTAAAGGCAATGAAAGACATGATTAAGAGGCGGCTGAAGGTGAAAGCAGGAAGTTTAAGCATTTAAGAACATGATTAAGGACCAGAAAGAGGCAGAAGAAGGCCTCAGGATAGGTTAGCAAGTGTCCAAGCAGTGACAAACAGAAGACAGATCAGCGGTGCATTAAGGTGAAAGGAATGTAAAGGCAAAGTCAAGACAAAGAAGTAAAGTAAAGGTAAGGAAGTAAAAACAATGACGAACATGATTAAGGACCAGAAAGAGGAAGAAGAAGGTGAGTCACGATAGGATGACAACAAACAAGAGCGCCAGCCGAAGAGTCTCCCCATTACATGATTAATCCGGAGGGACGAGAACTTGCCTGCCTCCTCTATCCTTATATACCTTGTCTTATCTACTCCCGCCTTACCTTCCTTACCTTCCTTACCTTGCCTTACCTTACCTTACCTTACCTTCCTTCCTTCCCCCTGCTCTACCTTGCCTTACCTACTCCTGCTCTCCCCTGCTCTGCCCTTGCCTTACCTACTCCTGCTCTCCCCTGCTCTGCCTTGCCTTACCTACTCCTGCTCTCCCCTGCTCTGCCTTGCCTTACCTACTCCTGCTCTGCCCTGCTCTACCTTGCCTTACCTACTCCTGCTCTGCCCTGCTCTACCTTGCCTTACCTACTCCTGCTCTGCCCTGCTCTGCCCTTGCCTTACCTACTCCTGCTCTCCCCTGGTCTGCCCTTGCCTTACCTACTCCTGCTCTCCCCTGCTCTACCTTGCCTTACCTACTCCTGCTCTCCCCTGCTCTACCTTGCCTTACCTACTCCTGCTCTGCCCTGCTCTACCTTGCCTTACCTACTCCTGCTCTCCCCTGCTCTGCCCTTGCCTTACCTACTCCTGCTCTCCCCTGCTCTACCTTGCCTTACCTACTCCTGCTCTCCCCTGCTCTACCTTGCCTTACCTACTCCTGCTCTGCCCTGCTCTACCTTGCCTTACCTACTCCTGCTCTCCCCTGCTCTACCTTGCCTTACCTTACCTTACCTTCCTTCCTTCCCCCTGCTCTACCTTGCCTTACCTACTCCTGCTCTGCCCTGCTCTGTCCTGGTCTACCTTGCCTTTTTTTTCATTGAAGCAGTTATTAATCAGTTACACAACAGTTACAGATGGCTTTAAAGATAGATGAATTAAGGCAGTAAATGTACATAAATCCTACTCCTTACCTACTCTAGCTCCCCGTGACTCATTTGACTAGCCAACACCTACCCCTTACTAGCCTACTTACTAGCCTACCCCTTGAGACCCAGAACGTAATTTCCATTGTAATGTGGGTGCCATTATACGATTTTTGGTGAATATAAGCAATATTTTATAGATATGACCTGTTTAGTATCCTTGTCCCCTAGCTTATGTGGCATATTAAGTCACTTTTCGTAATTTTATGGCTAACAATAGACGATTTTTTATAGCAAAGGAAAGATCTGGGCGTGAAGGGGTTAAGCTCCCTCTCGTTATCTAAAGGAGTTTCAGTGACGAGACTAAAGGTTTCTGGAGGGCGATTGACTTCCCTCATACCACTACGAACACCTTCAATCCATACTCATCGATGCCCTTCCTTATTTACTGTGGTTACTCTACCGTAGATAACACTATAGTCGCCACGGTGCACTAATGTCGCCAGCCGCCATATATTACGAATTATAGCATTACTACTGCTGTGTCTGTGCCACTGAAGATGATACACAGTAGTTTGTATCATGACTGTATAACTACCCGTTTTTACGTTTTTTTTGCTGTGTTTGCAAATATATACGGTTTTAAA
>JACEEZ010017433.1:0-13531 GCA_016584305.1 Chionoecetes opilio | reverse complement strand
TAAAAATAATAAAATTAATTTATATTGTTTATGAATAAGTCCTTAAGACATATAATTTAATAACACTGATAAAATAAAAAAATTTCCAGTATATAAATTATATATTCATGTAATTAATTGTATGTAAAACCTATATTTTTATGAAACTAAACAAAACATAAATTCAAGAAATTTTAATAAAATGCAAAATTAACAAAAATAAAAATTTAAAAAATAATAAGATTATAGTATTTTTGTTTATAATCATTTTAAAAAACAATTTATAATTTTATAGTTATATATAGGGATATATGTATCTAAATTTAAAAATTCCTGTACTATTAATGGTAGCTAATATTTATAATTATTTCTTGAATATTTCAAATACAAAATTATTATAATAAAAAATATATAAAAATAATAATAAAAAATAAAAATATATAGTTATATCATCTATAATAAAAATAAATAATACATATTAAAAAAATAATTCATATTAATAAATAATTATTATTATATATATATTATTATAATATATATAAAATAAAAGAATATAAATAAATTAATATAATAATGTATTTTTTATTTTACTAATTAACACATATATTATATTTATATATATATATATATATATATATACTTTATATATATACATATATATATATAATATTATATAGTATTATAATATAATTATATATATATATATATATATATAACTATATATATAATAATAAAATATACAATATATAATATAAATAATGAATATAATTACATATATATATTAATATATATTATATATATATATATGTATATATATATGAAATATATATATAATATAATTATATATATATATTACATATTATAGTACATATATATTATAATACTATATATACATTATATATTTTGTATATATATATGTAATATATATATGATATATAATGTATATATATAACAATAATATATCTATATATATATATATATAATAAAATAGAAAAAAAGAAATAAAAAGGAGAAATAAAAAGTTATAAATTCTATATATAGTATATATATATACATATATATATATATATATAAAATATATATATAAAAAAAAAAAAAAAATTATACAAATTATTATATATATATAAAATATAAAATATATATAATATATATAAAATTATATATATATATATATCTATATTTTAATATATATATATATATATATATATATTATATATATATATATATATATATATATTATATTTTAATATACTTATATAAAGTAGGAGGTGTTGTGATAACTTTTTTTCCTCCCCTCTCTCTTCTCTCTCTCTCTCTCTCTCTCTCTCTCTCTCTCTCTCTCTCTCTCCTCTCTCTCTCTCTCTCTCTCTCTACGTTTATTAATGACTTTGCAATTTTAAACATGCTATTGATGGATTACTATATTTATGGTATACAGATTCATTGCGTGACCATACTCAAATACCATATACTCAAACATATACCTCTTCATTTAATAAAATAATGTTCTGGATGTATTTTCACGTATTATTTGTCCTTAGTATACTTCGAAAATACAAAGAAGATACATTATGACATGTAGTACGTGTTAACAAGAAAAAGGTGAAAGAAATATAAATAAACATTGCGAAAAATTATGTTAATTAAAATAAATATTAATAAATATTACGATTTGGTTTAGTTTAACCATTAGTTCCATATAGCTTGATTTTCTTTGAGCAAAATTATGGCCAAGTCACCCTTAAAACAATAAGGAAAACTATGAGCCGTGTGACGTCACGCTTTACCTCCGCCCAGGGGCGGAGTGGACTGACCTTCTCTTGAAGCGACCTTGAATCAGGCAACGAACCACTATTGTTGTTTACGTCTAGATGAGTGCATGAGGCGTATCATGTCATAACATACAAGGATACCTCATTGTAAAGAAGATAAAACCTACATTTCTAATACTTTACATGAGTGCTATATCAGAAACACAAGATTCCAAACCCAGGCAAGCGAGAGAAATGAAACATGCAATCCAAGTGTGAGTGCTTCGAATCGGTATTGAAGCTTCGGAGTATTGTGTCACGGGCTCACAGGCTAATATAAAACGGAGTAAGGAAGAACCGCTTGTTTCCTGCGTGCTGGGGGGGGGGGGTGCTAACAAGGGGAGGTACACGTAGGTAAGAAGGGGAAGGAATGTTTAAGGCCCGTCTACACTATCAGTGGGCACCTGTGGTTTTGGAGCATGGTAACGGCGAGTACCCGGAAAATGATAGTATAGACGCAAACAACTGAAGCACCATCCCTGACCGAGGCAGTTCATGAGCGAGCTATATATTCGGGCGTGGCCACGTGTGAGCTACATCCCAGCCAAGGAAGATAGAGGACAAGGAAGGTGATTCCTGTAGTAAAGTTTCAAAGCTGCGATTGTCACGCCATCTAACCGCGGGATAGTGGTAAAGACAGAGCACGGGAAGCATTAGAGGGCGGACGGAATCGATGGGTAACTCAAATACTCATAATATCCCTGCACTTCCTCTATATATTATATATATATATGCTATCCAAAAAATGTATATTTCTTTGAAGGTTATAGGCCTTCAAAGAAATATAAATATTTTGGATAGTATCTTTGACAAGGAAATCAATTATATAAAGCAATATAAATGGGTAGCCAAAATTTTATTCAAATTTCTTTACATTGCAGATACTTGAGGTTTACAAATCAGCGAACATGATCCCAAACATGAATGTAGCAAAAAGCAGAAAAGTAAGATATTACCTTTTACATGCGCTACATCCCAAAACACCAACACTGCCTATTAGACATTGCAAGCATTACAGAAGATAACACAAGAATTTATTTGCATTATACAAAGGAGATCACAAAAACATCGAAATAAATATGCATTAAGGGCAGCAGTAAAGACACTGTATGCTAGCACGAGAAAACACAGAGTTTGTTGCAAAACATGCTCCCACCACATTGACAGAAAACAAAATCAAGATTTTTATGTTAGAAATTTTGACAAATGGTGTGGCAACGTTATGCATGTTGAGATGTTTATGCATCATACAGTTGAGAACAAAAAGCAACAAAGCAAAAGCTTTTTGCATACATTACAATGGGCAAAACAGGCAACAAAAGGTTATGTAAACGACATATAAAACCCAAAACAAAATAGCAGATTTATAAGCATTAGAGCTACTGCAAGGAAATTTAAATGGAAACCATTATGAAAACATGCTGTAAACAAACAGCACAAACCCGGTGTTGTCCGCAGAGCATGAGGAAAAAAGAGGACAGATCCCAAATGCAAGAATATGAGATGAACAAAAAAAAACAAATAAAATAAATAAAAAAAAATGAAATATAAAATACAAAATTCAAACTACTATTACAAACAGTAATAAGGGGTAAGCAGCATATGTAGCAGTTAGGGAAAAATTACAAAAAAAGTGGAGGAAACATTATAGCAGGGAGAAATACAAAAGCAACAGCTTAGATACAGTACATGCAGTAGCACAAAGCAGAGGCAGTCTTGCAAGAAAACATTATAAAGCATTGACAAAAAGTCTAACAAACATTTAGATAAAACTCTCGTGACAGCAGCAAAGAAACTCAACAGTTTACCCCGAGGAAAGAGGGAAAATGAAGGATGGAAAACACTAAAAAGAAACCTCGGTGGACGAGAGATTAACCAGAAAGTTAAATTGAAAATAGAGGGAAGAAATACTGAGAAGGAGGATGAAATAAAATCATTAATAGAAGGGTACTGGAGTAAGGTTATTAGAAAGGACATGGAAGTAGAGGAAATGGAAAACATTATGATCTACAGTGACAAGAGAGAAATCGAGGAAACAGTACCTAATTGAGCTTGGAGAGGTAGAAAAGGTACTGAAAGTTTTGAAGAACGGCAAAGCTGCAGAGACAGATGGACCCATTGGGGAGCTTGTTAAATATGGAGGAGAAATGGTAAAACAGGCAATATATAACATATGTGACACAGTGCTGGAGCAAGGCTGCGTGCCACAGGACTGGAAAAAGAGCAGAGTGACCCTAATACACAAAGGAGGAGGAAAAGATAAGGAGGACATAGCCAATTATAGGCCAATAGCTGTCATGAACATACTAGCCAAGGTTTTTGGAATGATTATAAATGAGAAATTGAAATTGTGGATAGAGGAAAACAAGATGTTAGGAGAGGAGCAAAGTGGGTTCAGGAAAGGCAGAGGTGGAATGGTAAATAATACAGGAGTTAGACAAGGATGTGTCATGTCCCCAACATAATTTAATCTGTATTTAGAGGAACTGATCATGAGAATCAGGAAGTCAAGTAAAGGAGTAGCAATTGGAGGAGAGAAGTTAGGATGTCTGGCCTATGCTGATGATGTAGTGCTGATGGCAGAAAGTAAGGATGAAATGGAGGAGATTTTACACATAACAAACACGTACGGAAGGGAATGAGACCTGAAGTTTAGTGAAAGGAAATGTAAAGTCATGGAGTTTAACAGTGAAGGTAGGAGTCAGTGGCTGCTTCAGAATAATGTCCTAGAAGAAGTAGATAAGTATAATACCTAGGAATGGAACAAGGAAGAGATAGGCGATGAAAAGCAGAGGAAAGTTAATGAAGGCAAGGCAAGGAGGATGACAGGCATGATTGTGGTGGTGGTGTAACAGTCATTAATCAGTCATTAAACAGTCATTAATCAGTGGTGTAACAGTCATTAACAGTTACCACCAAGTGGTGGTAACAGTCATTAATAAATATGAGGTAGGCAGGAGTTTATGGAAGGGGGTGGCTGTACCCTATTGTCTGTATGGGTCAGAAGTGACTCAGTACAGGGAAGGAGACATCATGCACTTGGTAAAGGTTCAGAACATAGTAGGCAGATGGGGACTAGGAGCTTGTAGGAGCACTGCTGTAGAGGCTATAAGGGGAGACATGGGATGGAGCACCTTCAGGGAAAGGATAAAATTTAAAAGGGAAAATGGTCTTCCAAAGAAAAAATTTAAAGACTAGTGAAGATAGATGGGGAAAAGAAAATATCCTAGGAAAATAGATCAAGTTCCACCTGGAAGAAGGAACTAGAGATGAAAATGGAGAGAAATGGAACAAGATGGAGATAAGAGATATCAAAAAGAAAATTGAGAAGAATAGGCTAGTTAAATGGCACGAGGGAATGGCCAGGAAATCAACGTTGCAGTAGTAGAGGAGGAAACAGAAGCCAGAGGGGGTGACTTGGCATGTAGGAGATGGGGGAGGGAAAATTACTATATAAAGCAAGGAACAGGCACCTTGGAAGTCAACGGAAGGAACAGGGAACTGGAGGAACCGAATGTAGCTACAGGGTAGGAGAGAAAAAAAGAAACTGTAGAAAAATGTCATTGTGGAAGCAACAAGTATAGGAGTCAGAGGGAAAAGTTATAGCGTCAATAGTAACAGTCCTAGACAGAGAGGAGTGGGACAGGAGGGCTAGATCAGAAAGACGGGGCCCTGTGTTTCTGTGTTAGGGCTGTATGGGGACCCGAAAGGAAACAGAAAGTATTGTAAACCTCACCAAAGTGTTCCTAACGCAGTGCTGGGAGATAAGAACACACAAGAGACAATGAATTAGGATGATAGTCAAAGGATTGAAAACTGATCAAAATGTCTTTACCAGGTGAAATAAACAAGGGTGTTAACAAGTTTTGTTAACGAAAGAGACGAAGTGGAAGAGGACCTATGAAGCGATACTAAGCGATAAAGGTCACAAGAAGAAGAAGAATGATGAGTCCTTTAAAAAATTATCAAGACCCCCGGGGGCCAGAAAATGTGCAGCCGTCGCTACATTTAGGGGGGTGTTCTCACAGCCTCCCTCCCCATTTGCTGTATTCGCATACGCAGCCTGTAGATGGTGTTTCGTAGGAGCCTTCTTATTGGTGTCCCTGAGAATATGGAAATTGTTACACATTGTTTACATAAGCATAACTTACTAACGTAATTATGTACGTACTTTAAATGTATATGGATGATTTGCTGATATGTCTAGTAATTGAGAAGGAATGAGCTGTGGAGTGGTGATGGTGGTGAAGCACAGAACACTGAGATGGTAAATGATGGACACCTTGAAAAAATGGGTGAGAGTGAGATGACAAGAATGATATATATGTATAGAATATATGCTGGGAGTGTGAGAGGATAACCCCCTGATAAATGGGAGGATAGTGTTGGAGTAGATAATGTGAGAAAGAGAAAAGATGCAAGAGTGAGACGACTGGTAGATATATGAAATTAAATATTTTTACAAATATAATATGCAAAAAATATGCGTATGATTTTATAGTCACTTAAAATCTAAAAGCATGCATTATAAAGGAACAGCAAATTAATAATCCTGAAATATTACGACTTTTGGGCATTTTGAGGCTTGGACATCCTGGTGACCCTCAGTCATGTTTGCTGTTCCACCATCTGTTGAAAAAAGTTTGTTGTTAGTTAAATAGCAATAATTGCAAAAACATTTTCATTATGTTCTGCATAGAAATGAGGTGAATTAGCAGTATGGAAGGAAATGTAGGATGGTGAATATCAATCATTGGGGGCATACGCCGGAGGGCGCGTCGCCTCGCCCACCCTACGACGCCACTCCCGGGGGTCACCACGCGCGAGTTCCCATGCAAAGGGTCCTTTCCCATGCCAAGCAACTCTCCCCAAGAAACATCAACCCTTGCCCAGCCCGAGCCTTGTGGGCGCCCCTTGGGCCCCCCCACGCCGGATTGCTCTTACAGAAAAACCCATGGAAGGGTCGGTTTTAGGGTAGCGTGCACCCTGCCCATAAAAGCCAAGCTGGCGCTGATGGGGCTAGGAGGTAATAGGCCTGATTCAGTTTTCACGGTGCAATCGCTGATTTGAAAACGTAATCATCAGCGATACCCATGATTCTGCGAAGACACTTTTACCAAGGGATTTATTCGTCTCTCAATCACATTTAGCGTCCCCTGTCTACAACCATAGAGTAAGACCGGGATCACAAGCGACTTGAAGATCCGGATCTTTGTCCTCCTGCACAGGTACCGACAACGCCAAATACTCCCGCTGAGCGACTCCATAACCCCGTGGGCTAGCCAACCCGCCGTAAGACTTCTTGACGGACCCGCCGTCATTATGGACTGCGCTACCAAGGTATGTAAAAACTTTCCAAGATCACAATGTCCTCGCCACACGCATGAACAGACTGTACTGTT
Organism: Chionoecetes opilio; assembly: GCA_016584305.1. Lineage (NCBI taxonomy): Eukaryota > Metazoa > Arthropoda > Malacostraca > Decapoda > Majidae > Chionoecetes > Chionoecetes opilio. The sequence continues at coordinate 6,339 of JACEEZ010017433.1, read as the reverse complement.
TCATCTAGTAAGTCTCCAAAACCGGGGACCTTGGTTTGACCCAGGAAACCTTTAAATCCATAGGTTTTGCCTCCTCGTGCAGCGCCTCGAGAGCCATCACAGGACCTCCAGCGACTCAGCAAAGATTACTGCATCACGGGCAAAAACAAGATCAGTGGTCTGGTGTTGCCGACGGATGCTCCACAATACTTTGATCTACAACCTTGTCCAAAAACCCAGTCCATACAAGCGTTGAAAAGTGATGGGGCAAGGACCCCACCCTTGCCTCACTCCTGTATTCACAGGAAAGAAAACTGGATCACCTGCCCCACACTTCACAGCACTCTCAGTCCCAGAATACAGACCAGTTATCAAACCAATAGTCCTTGCAGGGGAAACCCTCGGAAGTCGCAGAAAATCCCAAAAGTGACTCCCCGATGCACTGAGTCAAAAAGCCTTCTTTAGATAACATAAGCTGCAAGCATCCCCTGTCGAAACTCACATCGGCGTTCCACCAGGACACGAGCGCTAGGATACGGTCGTTGTGACTTACCAGGCCGTGAACCCCGACTGCTGAGGTCTCTGAGCTTTACCAGATGACTGCGAATCCGTGTCAGCCATAGATGGGCAAGCACCTTGCCTGGTACGCTGAACAGTGTAATACCGCGGTAATTGTTGCAGTCCTGACGGTCCCCTTTCCCTTTCCAGATAGGGACGACCAGTCCCCTTTTCCAGTCAGGAGGAATGGTACCTGATTGCCACACGGCAGTCCAGAACTGCAGGGTTTACCGGAGTGCTGAGTTCTTTGGAACAGATCACAGACTTGTTGTTGCTACACTTAAGCTTCATGTCAAGTCCAGAAGAATCTAAAGGAGGTAACCTACTGTGTTTCATCTTGGGGAAACTGAAGGACTTGACATGTGCTCATGAGTATGCGGTGGCAGTTCAAAATCGGTTTGATGTGCTCGGTGCTCTCGGGAACCCTGTAGAACTGTGGGATACCTTCAAACGTGAAACTCTACAGGCTGCCAAGGAGTGTATTGGGGAGCGCCCAAGGTCAAGGCGTGGTTTTGTCTCGACGGAGACGCTGGAGAAAATCGAGGAGAGTCGCACTGCCAGGCTGGCTGGGACCGAGACCAGCACAGGGTTCTGTCACGCCGGACTAGAACCCTCCTGGGGAGAGACAAGGAGAGGTATGTCAGGAGTCTCGCTGAGGATGTCGAGGGTCATTTGAACGCTAATGACCTCCGACCCGCCTACCGAGCCCTGAAGAAGCTCCGTTCCAAGTCTCCTGCTCGGGCGAGTGCTATTCGAACAGCAGATGGGCGCCTCGTGTCGGACATGGATGGGCAGATGGCTCGTTGGGCTGAGTACTTTGGGCAGTTGTTCACGTTGGAGCCTCCAACTGAGCAGCTTCACACCACTGGGTTACAGGCAGTGGATGCCGAATCTCCCATTGACGAAACCGCACCCTCTCTTGACGAAGTCAGAGAGGCTGTAGCAAAGTTGAGGGGTGGAAAGGCAGCTGGTGTTTGTAATATCAGTGCGGAGCTCCTCAAAGCTGGGGGTGTACTCCAACGAGTACTAACGAGGATGTGGTCGATCTCCTTAGCTACCCCTCCGGCATTACTATACCATGTCCAGCGGTGCAGATCTGGCCTCTGATACCAAGAACCTGCAATTCTCAACCTTCTGGATCTTACAAAGTTCAGAAGCAGAGAACTGTTGGTGTTTCTGGTACCGGAGCCATGGGGACCAACACATAACTCGTAGCCATCTCTCACAGTGCCCGTAGTAGCATGAAGTCGCCCAAGCATGAGTGTGTCCGAGGAGACCTGGTCTAAAACAGAGTCGATTTGGCGTAGAACATCTCTCTCTTCAGTTTACGCATCTCGGTAGGAGCGACAGCAACAAGAGACAGAAACCCAGAGGTGTTATCCCCCGATATTGTCATCAACCGGATACTCAACAACTGACGGCGCAGTTTGGGTGGGATGGTGAATAGAAGGGTAAGAAGATAAGGAGAACATGTGAGATATGTATAGTGAGGAAGGGGCAAGGGGGGTTGGGGGGGGGGGGGGGTGCACGCCGGGGGGGGACCCAGAACCCTCCGGTGAAGGGACAAGGGGGAGAGGGTTAAATTGGGTCAGGGGGAGCCCTTTCCGCTGGGGGATGTTAAAAAAAGGGTTTTTTCAAATTGGGGGGGAAAAGGGCCCAAAATACCTTTCCCCCCTAAAGCCCCTTTGAAAGTCGAAGCTTTGGGGTGGAGGAGGGGGTTTTAAAACAGAGAGGGGGGGGGCCCCTCACTTTTCATTTTCCCTGGATTTTCAGTCCACTGAACCCCAACAAAAAACCCCCAAACCCATTTGGTTTAAAAAAATTACCCTTTTTGTTCCCCGGGACCCCTCAACAAAAGCGTGCATTTTAGGGGTAAAGGAAGGGGGGTAAAAAGGGGTAAACGGGGGGAAAAATTTCGGGGGGGGTTTTTTCCCCGTTTTAAAAAGGGGGGGAAACCCGAAAAGACATTTAAAAGACAAAAAAAGAAAACTTTTTCCTAAACCGGGAAAAAAAACTCTGATTTCCCTAGATGTATGTGGAAGTGGGGGTCAGGAAATTGAAAAAAACTAGAAACCTTTTTTTGGGTAAGACGGGGGGCGTACATAACAAAAAAACCAATGTTTATATCAAAAAAAGAACTAATTTTATCGGGGGAAATTTGGGTCCGGGGGGAAAAAGGGAAAACTTAAATTTAAAAAAATTTTTTAATTTTGGATAAAAAGAAATTTTCAAAAAAAATTAATCCAAAAATTTGGGGTACTCTAAAATTTTTAAAGTAACCCCAAATAAATGGGCTGGCCTAGGGTTTGGGAGGCGGGGCTTGGCATCCCTTTTTTGTTAGGCTTTAAAAGTGGTACTAGGTTTACACCACTAAATAGTGCAAAACATCTGAAAAAGAAAATATCTAATAACCTGGTCTTTAAAATAGGGGTACTGTTGCAAGGTTTTAAAGGCAAAAATTTGAGGAGAATAAAATTTGCCAATCACATAAGGGGCAACCCCATTAAAAGAAAAATACATTAATAAATTTTATTTTAAAAAAAATTTACTTACCCATGTTGGCCATATTTGGAAAGTAATTTTGCCCCCCCTTTCTGACATTAGAAAAATTCCCCTTTTAATGGGTACAAAAGATTGTCAAAATTGTTTGAGAAAGGTAACCGTGCTTTCAATAAAAAAAATTATTTAAAATTTTAAAAAATATAATAAAATAATTTTAAAAATATTTTAATAAAAATTTAAATAAATTTATAAATTTATATATATATTATATAATATATAATTTTATAATATATATTATATAATAATAATTATTTTTTTAATCCAAAACACCAAGAAGGTTTGTCATGTACGAAACCAATTTTCAACTGAGCGAGTGTACGAAACGACTATGGTTGTATAGGAAAAATTTTTGGAGTACGAATCTATGGTGTACGAAAAAAATTTTATACAACAACCCCAAAAACAAAAACCCATCACAATCTAACCTAACCTCCAAACCAAATGTAACCCACCCCCTGCTGAGGGGCTCCCCCCCCTTGCCCCCGAAAACCCGGGGGAACAATTTGAAAAAAAAAAAAATTTTTAAATTTAATTTTTGAGCTATTTAGAACAAAATTTTCATGCTGATTCCAAATCTGTAGTCCAGTTTTTTTCTAGCACGTCAAGTTTTTTCTCCACAGCTTACCCTCCAGATAAGAAAAAATTCCCTTGTGACTGTAGTAAAATTTGCCATTTTGATTACGTTTTGACTCATCGAGACTATTGGGGCAACTTTTTTGTGCTTTTACAATTGAGACAGGCGGTGAGGGGGTTGTGGCAGCCCCCAAGGGGTCTACTATCAATATCTGCAAAAAAAAACTAGGTAGTGGGAAATTAGGAGGATTGTTAGGCTTTTTCTTAACCTTGTAAAAAAATACCATTGTTTTTTCTATTTCGTTTTAAAAGCGGGTTTTTTTTTTGTTTTAAAAGCTTGAAACTTTTCCCAGTTTGGGTGTTTTTTTACAAGGTATATTTTTCTTTTTTTGCAGTCATGCTGCTCCTGCAGTTCTCGAAATCCCTAAACAACCCTGACTCCTTCTGCTATATTGTTTTTTTTTTTTTTCAACCTTCCAAGTCAAGGGCAAGATCAGGTATTTTTTTCAAACAAACATATTTCGCATATTTTTAAAATGAATCGGGGATCAAAACAAGCAGGGCCCCCCACAAAATGTGCAAGCATTTTGTCGAGAGATTAGGATGGGACCAAAGGACAGTGAAAAATTGGCATTGGTACCCATGGTTTGGCGGAGCAAAAAGATCATTCCCAGACTGTTACTTTTGTTTGTGAAAAAATCAGGTTTTTAAAAAAAAAAATAAAAGGAAAAAAGAAAAAATCCCAATCTACCGTCAGCTATAAGACCAATGCCTCATTCAGCTGAAATTCCAGTCCAGTTTCGAAACAACTACCTCCTCTAAAGACTGAGTGAGTTGAAGAAAGCAGTGACAGCAAAGAGCAGATTTTTACATTCCAGGATTCATTTTGTAGGGATTTGATCAGCACGAGTTGAATGATTTTCCGTGATTTGGGCCCATCCAAAAAAGCTTTAAATACACATCAAGAACGAGAAAAAAAATACTTGAACAAGGATGAAGTATATACTTCGAACCAGAAAAAGTACATTTCTGCTTTTTTTTCGAATGCCCCGGTTTGGTTTTTTTCCAAACATTCGGGGTTTCTGAAGGAATTTGGGCTTTCAAACACAACCCAAAGAAGGCGTTGTTTATTGAAACTCAAAAAGGGGCTTGAAGGTGTCCTTCTACACAATGGCAATTTTTTTGGCGCAGTCCCTATTGGGGGATTCGGTCGTCTTCGGAAGAAATGGGAGGGAAAGGAAGTATTGGTTATTGCAAAAGACAAACCAATTGGATTCTGTGTTGACCTAAAAAGGTGTCCTTCCTTTTTGGGCAACAACGTGGGTACACAAAGTATCCCGCTTTCTCTGAGTGGGATAGCAGGGCTCGAGAGAAGCATTGGGTTCAGACGAATTTTCCCCCGGATCTATCTTAAACTGGGGATCCAAAAATTGTACATGAGCCACTTGTTGACAGGAAGAAATATATTCCACCTCTGCACATAAAATAGGGCTCATGAAACAATTTGTAAAAACATTTCAATGGGCGCGTTTGAATACTCATCTTGGCATTTCCTGGACTGTCAATTGAAAAATCAAGGCGGTGTGTTTGTGGTCCACAAATTGAAAGATCAAAAAATGAACATTTTTAACGTCTATGTCAACTTGAAAAGAATGCTTTTGGGTTCATTCAAAGACGTCTCAAGAAAAATTTTTCTTGGAAATACACTGAAGTAAATTTCACGAAATTGTTCAAAAACATTGGAAGCTACAAAGCGCTTTTTTTGCAACATGATATTAAAAAATACATTTTTTGCATAGCCATCTTTCCAAATTTCCCCGGAAAAAACTTGGTGCTGCAGCACACAAGGTGAACGATTTCACCAAGATTTTTAAGGTTAGGGAAAAACGTTACCAGGGTAAGGGATGTGCATTGATGGTACTATTTTTGGAAACATCAAACGCGATAGCTCCCAAAGGGAAAACCCGACAAAGCTACAAACGTAAATTTTACTAACCTGCACACAATTTTACCTTTTTCCTTTCTAAAAACATGATAAGTTAATAACATTCTATTTTGCCTATTTTTTTCATTTTTCATTGTATGTTAACATTTGAAAAATTTTTTTTAAAAAAAGAATGTTTCTTTATGTACAGATTTTCATATTTTTTAAAAAACGAAAATTCCCCACGTTTAAAAAACTTTACGTGATAGAGAAAAACTGGGCATTTTGGGTTCAGCACCCAAAATTACTTTTAAAAAAAATTCAAAACCTAAAATCAAAAAAAATTTTTCCCCAGGTTAAAACTAACCTACTTCCTAAGAGGGGGGGCTCCGTCCCCATCGACCCCCGGTAACTAAAAATATTTTTACCTTAGCCTTAGCTGGGTAGCTAGAACTCCTTATCGGGGGGCCCCCTTCCCCCAAGCTTGTTTTTGGGGGGGGGGGAAGTATGGGATAACTAGAAAATATGAATATTTTCCCACCACTTGTCACTGTGTATTTCGTCCTTACAAGCAAGTGGGAAAAAAGGGGGAAACGCGTGCACGGTAACGGTTTTAGTTTTTTTTTTTTTCGCCAGACGGTGGTGGCTTTACTACCCCGGCCCCTTTTGGTTTGGACATGCCCCGGTAGCTTTGGGGGCAAAGGGGGGAGCGTCATAAAAGGGGAGCTCTTTTTTAAAGGGTA
>JACEEZ010017432.1:0-11866 GCA_016584305.1 Chionoecetes opilio | reverse complement strand
TGGTGGGGGTGGAGAGGGGGGGGGAGTTAAAAAGAGAGGGGGGGAGAGAGAGAGAGAGAGAGAGACGAGAGAGAGAGGAGAGAGAGAGAGAGAGGAGAGAGAGGAGAGAGAGAGAGAGAGAGAGAGAGAGAGAAAAGGAGAGGAGAGAGAGAGAGAGAGAGAAGAGAGAGAAATGAAAATTACTTCGACCATGAGATTAATAAAGTTGCGTGCCTGGACGAGATCATAATCATCCCTCAGGACATCACCGTGACAACGCCGGCGGGGAACCTCGTCCTGCATAAATGAAGACATTTAATGTAATGGAGTCTCTCTCGCTCTCGCTCTCTCTTTTACCGTCCATATGATACCTGCATTCCTATGAGGTCTTTATCGCCGCATTTCTCCTTAATTGAAAGGAAATGAGAGAGAATCATTCATCAATTCATCCTCTGAGAAAGCGAGAAAAAAAGAAAATAATAAACACGTCATTTTTCTCTGATATATTACATTTGATTCGAAAATAATAAAAAGGATGAATGAATATGAATAAAAGTCTATAATCAAACCATCCTTAGTAAGCATAAAGAGAGGAATTAAAAAACAACGCATCAATTCTGACCAAGAAGTAAACGTCTGGTGTGCGGAATCCGTCTAGGGCGGCGGCACAAGCCTGTGTTTCCCTGTTTCCCGATTCCTTGGGCCTCAAATCGGATATCGACCTTATATATTTTTTGGAAGACGGACGGTAAAGGAGGCGATGGGAGATGTGTGTGTGTGTGTGGTGTGTGTGTGTGTGTGTGTGTGTGTGTGTGTGTGTGTGTGTGTGTGTGTGTGTGTGTGTGTGTGTGTGTGTTGTGTTGTGTGTGTGTGTGTGTGTGTGTGTGTGTGTTGTGTGTGTGTGTGTGTGTGTGTGTGTGTGTGTGTGTGTGTGTGTGTGTGTGTGTGTGTGTGTGTGTGTGTGTGTGTGTGTGTGTGTGTGTGTGTGTGTGTGTGTGTGTGTGTGTGTGTGTGTGTGTGTGTGTGTGTGTGTGTGTGTGTGTGTGTGTGTGTGTGTGTGTGGGGTGTGTGTGTGTGTGTGGTGTGTGTGGTGTGTGTGTGTGTGTGTGTGTGTTTTGTGTGTGTGTGTTGTGTGTTTTTTTAAGTAAATATTTATTGCTATATAAATATACAAAAGCACAATATTTTAATAATAGCATAATAGCAAGTGTCTGTCGAGCCGAAGCTCCCTGACAGGCAGATATATTTAATATGGTGCATTCAGACATGCCAAAACCCTAGCCTATAGCTAAATATCCTTGACAGTACTATGTTATGAATAGTAATAAAAAAAAAATATATATATAAATTGTGTGTGAATTATGTGTTATTACATAACCTATGAAAATGTAATAATAATAATAAATAAAATATTAAAATATGAATAAATAAAATAAAGTAGCTAGTTTTGCAATGGTTATACATACATACTAGTCGAAATATCCCTGGTAAGAATTCTGAAGTATGAAATTTCTTATTTCCCTTTTGAATGCTAAATAGTTGTTTGTTTTAACTGAATCTTTAATATTTAGTGGCAAGCTGTTGAATAACTTGGGGCCTGTACATAAAATACTGTTTTTATATAAAGCTGTTCTGAACTGTGGACAAATCAAATCTACATTATTGCTCTAGTCTGATGAAGATTGTCAATAAATTTGAAAATTTCATTCCCTGTATAACTTGCAATAGACATTTTATAAATCAATAATAAAGAAAAGTATTTGTGTATTGAATCGAATGTTAACATTTTCATTGAAGAAATAATTTCAGTGACACAGTCAAATTTGCCTAAAAAAAGAATACATCTGACAACTTTCTTCTGAGCTATTTTTACCTTATATAAGAATGTTGGCCATGTGTTGGCCCAGATGGACACACAGTATGTTAAGTGAGGGTAGCACAAGGTATAGTAAATACTAAGTAATGCATCTACAGTAAGATTGTAGCGTATCTTGTACATTATTCCACAAATTTTTGAGACTTTCATACAAACCTTTTCTATGTGCAATTTCCAGTTCAGATTTTCATTTATGTAAACACCTAGGAATTTTGTTTGATTTACTCGATTTAATGTATCGCCTTCTAACTGTAATGGAGGAAGAATATTTGTTATGGATCTATTCTGAAAAAATATATAATTAGTTTTAGAAACATTAAGTTTTAATTTATTACATGTTATCCATTGAGATACTAAATTCAATTCTGTATTTATGTTTAAATGTAGGGAATTGATGTCTTTGTCAGCTAGTAAAAGGTTAGTATTGTCAGCATATATATGATATTGAAATTTTAAGCTAGCATTAATTATATAATTTATATATATGAGAAAAAGAATTGGTCCTATGATTGAGCCTTGTGGTACACCTCTGGATATAGATATTAATTGTGATGTATCATTATTACAAAAAACTGATTGTGATCTGTTACAGAGGTAACTGCGAAAAAGTTGTAACGGTACATCCATTATCCCGACATGTTTTAATTTATCTACCAAAATACAATGATTTAATGAGTCAAATGCTTTGATAAATCAATGAAAATCCCAACCACATAAAGCTTCTCCTCCAAAAAGATATACACATTATTGACAAAGTTTAATATAGCAGTTTCTGTTGAGTGATTTTCTCTAAAGCCGTGTTGATATTTAGTTAATAGGTTATTTTTTTCAAGGTAGTTAGTTAAACGTGACTCAATATTTTTTTCATATACTTTACTGAAAGCAGGTAAGATTTAAATTGGCCTGTAATTGTTGATGTCGCTCGCATCTATTACCAGACTTGAATATAGGAATGTCTTTGGCTTTTTTTAAATGATCAGGAAATATGCCTCTTTTTAATGTTAGATTAATAATATAAGTTAATGGAATGGCCAATGATTCACATGAATGTTTCAGTATTTTAGGAGAAATTTCATCATATCCTGGACAATTAGATTTTAGGGCCTTTAAATTATTGATTACTTCGGCGGTATTTGTTTGGGTCATGTACATAGAGAAGGCGGGGTGCTGACTTAAATACCTCATATAATCGTTGTCAGAAGAATTTGATTCTAAATTACCAAGATTAATAAAATGTTCATTAAAGACAGTTGAGATGTTAGTGCAAGGTGGATCTAATGATATTGTATTATTGGCTTTATTGGTTCTGCCTAGAATGGAGTTTATGGTATTCCAATGGGATTTGGGATTTCCTTGATTACTTTTTAGCTTGTTTTGATAATATTCATTTTTGGCTAATTTTAATGTTTTAGTTAAGTTGTTTCTATATTGCCTGTATGTTTCTTTATATGTTAGAGGCCACTTACTTGCTAGTCTTGCCAACCAGCTTTTTTCAGAAATGCACCTTTTTAGAGCAGGAGTGATATATGGGCTTAAGACGTGCTTATTTCTTACAGTAATTTTCTTAATTGGAAAGTGTCTCTGAAATAGTATATTGAATTCATTGAAAAATAAACTAAAGGATTCGGTGGGACAATTACATTGTAATACGTTATTCCAATTTACCTTTTCTAAATCATAACTAAAGTTATTGAGGACAGAGTCAGTTATACATCTCTTATTGACGAATGCTGGGGGATCACATACTGCATGTTTGAACTGTGATATTACTGGAAAATGGTATGAAATATCTGAATTAATTATATAGTTCCCGACATTTACCTCTGCTTGTGTTGACCATATGTGGTCAATAATTGTGGCGGTTGTATCTGTGACTCGTGTAGGTTTTGTGGTCAATGGAAATAAAGAAAATGAATACATTAGATTAAAAAATTCCCGAACATTAATGTCACTGCATTTTAACAAATCTAAATTGAATCACCAAATGCAAAGATGCCTTGAATTTTTTTATCATACGCTAAAGATAAAATATCCGTAACAGCATTTATAAAGTTATCTATTTTGCCACTCGGTGCTCTATAAATACACAATAATAATGTTTTACTACTCATAATTGTCATATGAACACCAATACATTCTATAAATGTATCTACTTTTGAAAATTCACTAGAGCTATGGAATCATAACAATCAGAAATGTACAAGGCTACACCACCACCATGTGTGTTCCTACAATTAGTGAACTTTTTGTAGCCTGGCAACTGGTATAGGGAAACAAAGTGAGGGCTCAGCCTGATTTATGTAGGACGAAGGATATTACATTTAATGTTTATATTACATAGAACAGTATCAGGATTAATAAACAATAAAAACAGTACAATACAGTAAACAATACAGGAACAATAAAGGATTGCAAATTTGTAGGAATTGACCGTATATTCAGAGTTAGGATGGTAACTTTATTGTTGCTAGGTAATGAAACATTGTCAAGATGAATGTTCTCTGATCTAGGAAAATTTATGTGGCTAAATTGTGTGTAAAGATTATTAACATTCAAGTTGCCGTTATATTTATCATCAACCTTAACAATATCAAGGTCATTAATATCTTGTATGTTGGAAGTCATTGTGAGACTGAGAAAATTATATTAATAATTAAAGTAGCATTAATAATTGCCATAGTACTACTAGTAGTAGCAGTAACGGTAGTATCAGTAGTTAGCAGTAATATAAATAATATCAGTAGTATAACAATAGTATTAGTGGTAACAGTAGCAGTAGCTGAAGTAGTAAAACTAGTAGTAGTGGCAGTAGTAGTAGTAACCATTGTAGTAGCCGTATTAAATAGCATTAGCAGTAGTAGTAGCAGTAGAAGTAGTAGCAGTAGAAGTAGTAGTAGTAGTAGTAGTTATAGCAGTAGTGGTAGTAGAAGTAGTAGTAGTTGCTATGGAAGCAATAGCGATTGTAGTAGAAAGCAATAGTAGTAATAAAAGTAGCAGCATCAATAAAATATTATGTATTTATAGTGGAAGTAGCAGTAGTAATGGCAGCAGCAGTAGTAGTAACAATACAGCAGTAGCAGTAATGGAAAGTAGTAGTAGTGGTAGTCGTGGTAGTAGTAAACATAGTAGTAGTAGGAGTAAAATTAGTAGCAGTACAAGATAGTAGGGGTTGAGAGTTGTGGTAATAGTAGTAGTAGATATTTGTGATATTAGTAGATAGTAGTAGTAGTAGTAGTAAATATAGTAGTAAGGTTAGTTAGAACTAGTAGTAACATTAACAGTAAACAATAATAGTAGCAATGAAAGTAGTAGCAATGATAGTGATAGCAATAGTACTGTAACAGTAATAATGAGACAATAGTAGTAATAATAATTGTGGCTGTAGTAGTGGTAATGGAAGTAATAACAACAATATTAATATGGCCATAGGTAAATATGTAATATAGATTACCATTATGACATGAACATATCTATTTCTTTATGCGGTTCCTGAGAGCCTTCTGATAACGACCTGTAGTGTCATCAGATGTTCCCTGGTCATCACTGGTCCCGCTCGACACCCTTTCAGTACCTTCAGGTGGCTGTACCGTACGATCACTGACAGCACCAGCACCCGTACTCCCTCGCGACGCACCGTCAGCCAGGGGACCCATCGCCGTGGCAGAAACTGCTCCCTCTGACGTCGCAGCACCAGCCGTAGATGGTACGCCAGCCGCTACGTCTCCACGAAGACTGTGAGCCACCAAGCCAGCACCTACGTGGGGTGAGCCAGCAGCCGGCACCGAGGATGACGATCGTTGGTCAATTCTGTCCCGAATTATGAGTCGTGTGTGTCGGAAGAAGGCTACCTTGCCGTCTTCTCTGGCCTTTTTCATTAAGGGGAACAGTTTTTTCTTTATTTCCATTAAAGCAGGACAAAGGTCTTCATTTATATATATCCCTGTTCCTTTAAGTTTCTTTGCATTTCTTATAGCTGCATGTCTGTCGCTAAATTTCTCGAACCGAACGACGATTGCTCGAGGATGAGAAGCAGCGGGTCCCACCCGGTGAGCACGTTCGAGGTTCACAGAGGGTAGTTGTATCTTCTCCTGCAGTAATTTTGTCACATTTATTGCTGTCTGCTCCCAAGTTTCACCGACAGGCTGCTCCTTGAGGCCGATGGTCCTTAAATTGTTGTGTCTGGAGTAATCTTCTTGGTAGTTTACTCGGTGTTCATTTTCAGCGATTATTGACTGAAGCTCTTCAACTGCCACTTGTTTCTCGTTGTTAGATTTTTGAAGCACCTTTACGTTGTTCTTCAGGTCCAGTACTTCGGATTGGGAGAATTCAAGGCTTTTTATGAGATCCGTCATAGTGCCTACAACTAGCCGGATCCGTTCCTTGAGTTGATCAACCACTAAATCCAATGCAGAGCGAAATGCGCGTTCTTGAGATTCCAGTAACATCTTAGCAGCGGCAAGATCCATGGTTGTTAATCACTTGTTTGTTGGACTAGGAGCGGAGCACCAGATAGGCACGTCTGGTCACCACGAAAGTGAAAGTGTGTGTGTGTGTGTATGTGTGTGTGTGTGTGTGTGTGTGTGAATGTGTGTGTGTGTGTGTGTGTGTGTGTGTGTGTGTGTGTGTGTGTGTGTGAACGGCCTGGAAGAAGATCAATGCTCTGTGATTGCCATCATCAGCTATGGAGGAGGAGGAGGAGAGTTACAGGGGAAGGAAATTGATGAAAGCGAAGGAGAAGAAAGGGACGCAGGGGAAATAGGAAGAATTGTAGCGAGACAAGGAGGGAATGAAAGGGAGACGATTGAGGAAAGGGTTGAAAAGAGAAGAGATTAAGGAAGTGGAGGTTGTATTTTCCGTGGCTCTCATGCATCTCCCGTCACCCCCCCCCCCTTCCACACACACACATACACACATACACACACACACACACACACACACACACACACACACAACGCACACACACACACACACGAACGTCACGATGTCAAATGGAGAGAGTGCTGACCTGCCATTCAATGGTCAGCCGGTTCGAATCCTCGCTCGCCCACGAGGATTTTTCACTGACAAATTCGGGCGGTTACTGTCCCCCTTGAGCAAGGGATGGGGGGGTGTGGTATGTGAGGTCCCAGCACTACCCAAATATCGGTAATAAAGAGTTCCAAGCTCAATTATGGAGGGTGAAGCTGGCGATCGCGAGTCTGACTCGCGTGGACAAGACTATGGGTGAATAACGCACACACACACACCACACACACACACACACACACACACACACACACACACACACACACACACACACACACACATACACACACACACACATACTCACACACACCACACACATATATCACGAGCATCAACTCACTGAGCTATGCTGATGGTATGGTACTGCTCGAACCCACTGCGGATGCGTTGCAGGACCTTATCAATGTGTGTCAGGTGTATGCTGCCAAGCATGACATTGTCTACAACACCACTAAGACAGAGTGCATGATAGTATCACCGGCACGCGCTCAGGTGAATTACCTGACAACAGCATGGCTCGGTGGGTCTGCCCTTACTTTTGTGGATAGATTCGCATACTTACTTACTTAGGTCATGTTATATCCCAAGACATGACTGATGATGATGATATCATCAAGCAGACCACCTAGCTTCTTGTCGTGGGAAATACTCTATAGAGGAAATTACTCTACTGTAGCAGAGAGTGAAGATGGAGTTTTTCAGGAGTCACTGCTCCTCTATATACTGGAACTCGCTGTGGTCGCGGTACAGGTGGCCACTATGAACCGCCTTAAGGTCTGTCACAACGACATCCTTAAGAGGCTTCTGAGGCTGCCCAGGTGGTGCAGCTCGTCCCTGGCTTTCGCTAGGAACGGGGTGAACAATCTGGATGTGATCCGTCGACACTCCGTGTTCAGTTTAAGGAGTAGGGTGGAGCTCTCTACGAACTCCATCATCACCTCTGTCTTGCAGAGCTCGGCCTATGTATGTGGACCTATAGAACAGCGGTGGCTGGGACTGCTGTTTGTAGAGAATGTGGGTAGCAGAGGTGTCCTTGTATGCTTTTCTATGTACTTTGATACTATGTCCCCTAATGTGCCTGTACTTTGTTCTTGTTTTTTGTTTTTGCTCTAGTACTTAAGTTTACTCCTTGGCTTGTTCTTGTTGCCTTGTTTTTTGTCTGTATGCCTCCGGGCGAGAATAGAATTATTATTATTATTATTGTTAATTTATATGACACCAAGTCGTAATTTCCCTTAAGAGTCAGGACACACTCACTCTTTCTCTGCACAGTGCACAGTGGACACCAACAACAAGAACGACACATAATAGACACACCATCACTACTAACCATCACCACCATCCACTATCATCATCATCATCATCATCATCATCATCATCATCACCACCACCACTACCACCACCACCACTTGCAAAAATAACAGCTATTATGTTTCGTAAATATATGAATAATGAAATGTAAAAAAACTTCTTATTTATGTGATTTACGACTGCCTGCGAAATGGATTGTTCCTGCTATATTCATCTCTCTCTTTCTCTGTGTGTTAAATAGGCTGTATAATAATGCGTACTGTATAGCCCTTCATTGTTACGGGATGAAACTGCACAGGATATTTTCAAAGGGATTATTAATTGCTGTTGAAATTAAGGGAAAAGTATATATTCATTTCTTCATTCACGTGAAATTCAATGGTCTTGAAAAAATATAGTAGAATTATTATTTTCAATCTATAGGAGCTAAAATTTGCCTAATTAGCATGATTTATTAGCTTGATTTATTCACACACACAATGTCATTGTTATATTACATTAGCCACCTTTATTAATTACTAAACTCGAGTGTTTTTGTCCGCCACTTCCGCCGGAACATGTATGTGGGGAGAGGAGGAGGGAAGGTAAAGGAATACCATAGGAATGCCGAGAGAGAGAGAGAGAGAGAGGAGAGAGAGAGAGAGAGAGAGAGAGAGAGAGAGAGAGAGAGAGAGAGAAGAGAGAGAGAGAAGAGAGAGAGAGAGAGAGAGAGAGAGAGAGAGAGAGAGATAGAGGGAGAGAGAGAGAGAGAGAGAGAGAGAGTCAAGGTGATGGCATGAAGTAAAAAGAGAAAGACGTGCAGAAGTAGAGTGTAAAGAGAGGAATGGGATTAAAGCAGAGGCAGTAAAGGAGCGAAGAAGGAAGGGAGGGAGTGTAAGAGCGAGCATAAGAGGAAATACTTGGAACTAAAGCTTTAAGGTAGAGTAAAGCTGAGGTACACTTTAAATAAGAGAAAAAGGGAAGGAGGGAAGCGCTGCATATAAGAACCAAAGCAGTGACGGAGGTAGGACTGAGGTAGACTGAGGATAGATATGTAAGGAGGAGTTAGAGGAGGAGAGACAAAGAGGCTGGGAAGTAGAATTAAAGTATGCAAAAGCATTACTTTAATGAGGGGAGGCGGTAGCGGAGTGGTTAGCGTCTCCGACTGGCGTTCTTGGTGACCCGAGTTCGATCCCCGAAGAAAACCAAAACCTTTCTGCACCGTCGAGTGGCCTAAGAACACTCACATGCCCTGCCCATCAACTCTATCTTCGATTTCGAGTGCATCGGAAGACACGGGGGGGCGGCATGAGCCTCACAGGCGTCACTATAAGAATCCTGCCTGCGCCACCACAGGAGAGGACCAACCATCAGAGCCCTCAAGTGAACCTCCAGAGCCTACCATCCGAGCCCTGGGTCACCACTGCCTACAGGCGCTGTAGGCACAAATGTATAAGAAAAAAGGAAATAAAAAAAAGCAAAGATAGAGTAAGACAGGATGAGGGAGGGACAAAGATACCGGGGAAGCTATAACTCTGTGCTCTGTCGTCAAGATGCGAGGGTGAGGACGGTCCCTGAAGCGCAAGATACAAGAGGGGGGATCTGGTCTCGTAAACCTGCTTCAGCCACTGCCGCAGGACAACATCAGGCAGCCTCGGGACGTCAGAACCACATGTTTATAAAAGACAGTGGAGGCGAGAAGACATAGAGAGGCGGGAAGAGAGGCGAAAGTAGGAGTTTCGGGCTCGCTGAGTTTTTGTAAGATTTTTTAATTTTTTTTCTCTATCTATCTATACCTATATTTCTCTATAGATCTATCTATCAAATTATCTATCTACATATTTATCTATATGTATCTATCTATCTATCTATATATCTATTTATCTATCTATCTCACGCAACATCACATCAACCCCGGTCAATAGTTTGGGTATTTGCCTGAGCAGGGAAGTCAGTGAGGCCTTTGATCACCATGCGGTTATCCAGCACGCGGGCTGCCTCATCACCGGCGCCAGGCAGACCAATATATGAAGCTCCCACTCAACCAAATATATATATATATATATATATATATATATATATATATATATAATATATATATATATATATATATATATAAAATATATATATATATATATATATATATATATATATATATATATATATATATATATATATATATATCTTTAAAAGTGATAGCTAGTTCAGCGTTTATTATCTTCTTAAAGATATTTTCTCTTTGTCTTATGAGTGTCTTATTCTCTTTTGTAATCACTTTTATGACTTAGCCGTAGCTTGTTATATTTGTTGTATCGCGATTTCGGGTCTAAGAACCCTTCTTCAGCAGTATGTGGAAGATGTTTTTTCCTCAGGAGTTGAGGTGAGCATGATTAAGATGCGAGGTGAAGCTCTATTTATATCCGGTCTGCCTGCCACGCAGCCTTTAGCGGCATCGGTGATTGGTAGATAGGTTTTGCTTCTCGTCTTCTTGAGTGGGTGACGCTGATTGGTTGTTTGGTCTTCGCTTGGCTTTTCTGTGAGTAGACTGTTTATTTGCTTTTGTTCTTTTCATGCTGGGTAGAGCATGTAGGTCGTTTGCCTGTACGTTAAGTTTGGGATTGATCTCTTTTATGTACAGCGCTTCTAGGATGGGAAGTCGCACATCTGCACACATGTCAACCGATTCTGTATTTTCTTCTATAAATTTTTGACGTCTAAGAACGACATTGATTTATCTGAGCTGCTTTCTATGGTGAAGGTGAGGCCTGAAGTATCTTGTAGACAGAGCTTCAGCTGTTCTGCTTCGTAGTGACTTGTTGTTTTGATGAAGATGTCATCGATGTAGCGGCAGTATATGTCGGGCTTGCTTATTTTCTTGAATACTTCTTCTTCTACGCAGCCCATGAAGAAGTTTGCCAACAGTACTCCTAAGGGAGAGCCCATAGCGACGCCGTCTATTTGTTGATACTTGTTCCCTCGGGGAGAGGTAAAAGGTGCTTCCAAAAGACCAAAGGACAAGGATCAGAAAAAGTTCTAAATAAAATCATAATAGCACTCACACCTCTCAATAACACAAGTATGATGGATAACATAAAAATAGTACAACACAACGTATCCAAATGGCGTACAAACAGACACTTTCTTACTAACATTTACAGAGTTATCAATCCCGACATTATCTTAATTAATAGTCACGGAATAAAATCAGATGGTTCTCTTAAATTTTTTGGCTACACAACACATACAATCAACTCAAACAACGAATTACATGACGGAAGCGCTATCTGCATTAAATCAAACATCAAACACAAAATTACAGATGATTTTTTATCCGATATATTGCAAATAACTATAGAAACTAACACAGGACCAATCTCAATCGCAACAACATACCTCCCACCCAGAAGACCTTACCTCCCCATACCGGACTTTCACAGATTGGCATCAAACACTACCCCAACCTACATCTTAGGAGATCTTAACGCTAAACATAATATCCTAGGGGATTCCTACAATAACACTGTAGGGAAAGGGATAAAATTATTAACAGACAGCAATAAATTATTCCATTTAGGTCCCAACTTTCCACTTTTTTTGGCCACAACACTCATTCGACACTGATATCATAGTAACAAATAATAAAGTTTACCACAATCATATAATAGAAGCTGGACCAGTCACGTTTTTTATCAGCAA
>JACEEZ010017431.1:155000-249874 GCA_016584305.1 Chionoecetes opilio | reverse complement strand
TTTCCCGAAAAACTCCAACATAAAAAATAACACAGTTCTTAATAATAAATCACTGAAACTCCACTATACGAGAGATCTATCCACCCATGCTTGATACCTTGCTACTGTTGTTCCATGAATGACATAACAGTGAAAGTCCAAACCACTGAGACAAAAACTGCTTCTTCCAGAGCTTAGAAGGGCCACACACCAAACACCTCCTGACGCAAGGAACACTACTACGTTTACTATTACTCTTAGTCTTACTTGATCAGCCACATTGTACCGCTCAGATCTGCTTGCTTCCCGGCGGAAACACTATAGGCAGGAAGAGTGAAAGGGAGGGACGCTTATTGCCCTGACACGGGAGAAGAGACAGCTGGGTGCGGTGACGTGGGAGAGGAGGGAGAGTCAATGTATACCTTTTCTCCTCCTCCTCCTCCTCTCCTCCTCCTCCTCCTCCTCCTCCTCCTCCTCCTCCTCTTCCTCCTCTTCCTCTTTCTTCTTCTTCTCCATTGCGACACAAAACAGGAGCCGGATGCTCAACAATCTCTCGTCAGCGCCAACTTACAAGTTTTTGGCAATGGGAACCAAACAAGCGAACCATTTGAGTTTCAGTTTCATATCAGTGATATTCTACACTATCTAATTTAAAGTAGAGATAAATGATAGTAAGGGTGAAGGCTCCTCCCCGCCCTCCAATCTCTCCAGCCGAGGCTGGCAGGAAAGGAAGAAGAACCGTGCGACGTGAAAAAGTCACACGGAAGTTTCCTAGGCAACAAATAAAACCGTCACTCCTGAAAGCAGCAGGACAGCAGCAACAACCCCAAAAAGGCTGCATTTCCTTGTCACATTTGGAAATGTTATTACAGTGACGGATTGTATGTCCATTGTGCATTACGCTCAAAGTAATCCATTGACATCTCATCTGTTATTGAAAGTAGTAATTGTTATACTGTCAACCATACTGGCGGGACACACTGGCGTTGACGACACGATCAAACACATTTTTGGCTCTGTTTGAAAAGCTTTTCTCTGCTATCTTAAAAACTGATGCGTCTTCTTGATATATTTGATCGATCGACTCAAAAGTAATCTTTTGCGCTGATATCAATATAATGAATAGTATATAATATAATGAATGAGCATCACAAGGAACAAACATGTATAATTAGGTGTGAATGTTGGAGAACACAGCAACAAATGATACAGTACAGAAAATACACACAAACACACGCGTAGCTTTGACATTGGTAAAAAATTATCCTACTGAAACACACACATAAAGAGAGAGAGAGAGAGAGAGAGAGAGAGAGAGAGAGAGAGAGAGAGAGAGAGAGAGGACGAGAGAGAGAGAGGAGAGAGGAGAGATCAAGAAGAGATGGAGAGAGAGAGATGAGAGAGGAGAAGAGAGAGAGAGAGAGTAGAGATAGATTGAGAATAGAATGAGAGTAGAGAGAAATAGAGAAGAGAGAGAAGAGGATAGAGCAGATGAGATGATAGATCGAGAGAGAGAAGAGAGATAGTAGAAGAAAAAAAAAAACAATGATTCAATGTATTATGTTCGGTATTTATATCATATTATGTGGCGCTACACGTGTTCTGTTGTTGTTGTGTTTGCTGTTTTTCAAGTTTTTGTGGGGTTGTGTGTGTGTGTTGTGTGTGTGTGTGTGTCTTGTGTCTGTTGTGTGTGTTGTGTTGTGTTGTGTGTGTGTGTGTGTGTGTGTTGTGTCTGTGTGTGTGTGTGTCTGTGTGTGTGTGTGTGTGTCTCTGTGTGGTGTGTGTCTGTGTGTGTTGTGTGTGTGTGTGTGTGTGTGTCTGTGTCTGTGTCTGTGTGTGTCTGTGTCATTCACCCATGGTCTTGTCCACGCGAGCTGGCTCGCGATCGCCAGTTTTCACCCTCTCAGTGCGAGCTTGGAGCTCATTATTACCGATCTTTGGGCAATGCTGGGACTTCACACACCACACACCCCCATGTGTGTGTGTGTGTCTGTGTCTGTGTCTGTGTGTGTCTGTGTATGTGTCTGTCTGTGTGTGTGTCTGTGTCTGTGTCTGTGTGTGTGTGTGTGTCTGTGTGTGTGTGTGTGAGTCTGACGGGTCAAGGACAATTAAGGGATTAACAAGGGGATGTGGGAGCCTGGGAGATCAGACCGTTAGCTTGGAGTGGAGAAGGGAACCACAGGAGTGGGGAAGTGGTTAGTGTACATTTTGACGGCCAACCCACCATCACGCCACAGAACGGCATCACCCAATCAAGAGCGAACCAGGGCTTGTCCAAGCTCCACCTCGGGGGAGGGGCATGTGGCTCTAGCGTTCGTGAATTGACTATATTACATTACGTTGGTATTCCAGTTTTTTCCACTAGTTACCGTATATAAGTCTGTGTAATTGTAGAGACTTGTTTGGGCTAAGTTAAAATGGTACTTCTTGTGGGTACTCATTTATTTATAAGTCCAATAAGGAACTTAGATTTATTACAACCAAAATATAGTGAACCAGCCAGTGAGTGTCGGCGGAGCTCCTGAGATGAGCGTCTTGTTGGTATCGTGGTCCGAGGAGTTCTTTTCTTCGTTCACGCCGTTCTCCACTAGCTCTCCCCGGTTCCTCCTCTCGTCACCTCTGACGTTGACAATAATGCTAGCCACAACAGGCTGACATACAACCTATTGTTCTGTGCTTCCTACTTGCTTAAGCTAACAAATTGTTTAGCTGTACTTGGTTCTCACGGTAAACCCGGAAAGATATACATATAATTATATATACATTACATATATACTATAATCATATGTTTATGACGTTCCTAAAAATATACTGGTTCTTTTGATGTTAAGTACATGAGAATATCCTGTATGGAAGTTATAATGCTTGTTATAATTGTGTAATAATAGTTGTAATTCAATAGTAATAGTAATGCAAGTTATTATAATTTTGGAATTTTGTTTGGGGGAATGAAAAGTATCTTTTACCCAATATTTCTCTTTCCCCCTTGCTTAAAAATTTTACCACCCCCCCCTTTTCCACCCCCCCTCGGCCCGAAAGGGAAAAAATTTTTGGGTTTAAATGCCAAGACTCCCTTTATTGTTTTTAATTCTTATTTGTTTTGATTTCCCTTTTTTCCCTTTTAACTGGTAATATTTTTTTCTCTTTTCCTCCTCTTTTTCCTTTTCCCCTTCTCTCTCTTCTCTCTTTTCCCCCCTCCTTTTCTTTTTCCCCTTCTCTCTCTCTCTCCCCCTTTCCTCTCTCTCCTCTCTCTCTCTCTCTCTCTCTCTTCCCCTCTCCCCCTTCTCCCCTCTCCCCCTTTCTTCTCTCCTCTCTCGGGTTTGGGTTTGGGTAATGTATTTGCCTTCAAACAAACGAACCCCTTTTCCCGCTTATATAAAAAAAATTTTAAAAGTTTTTAAAAAAAATTTTATTTTTTAAAAGAAAAAAAAAAAACCAATTAATTAAATTAAAAATAAAAAACTTTTAAAAAAATTTTGGATTTTTTAAATAAAAAAAAAAAATTTAAAAATTATTAACAAAATAAATTGGAAAATTAATTTGGATAAACATTAATAAAAATTGGAAAATAAAAATTTTTTTTGAACAAAAATTTTTCTGGTTTTGGGGGGGTAAAAAAAACCCAAAAAAAAAGAAGAAAAAGGGGGGGGGAGGAGGGAGGGAGAAAAAAGAGAAAAAGAAAGAGGGTGGAAGAAAAAGAAAGAAGAAGAAAGGGAAAAAGGGGTGGGAGAAGAGAGAAAAGAGAGGGGAGAGAGAGGAGAGAGAGAGGGGAGAGAGGGGAAGAGAGGAGCGAGAGAAGAGAGAGAGAGAGAGAGAGAGAGAGAGAGAGAGAGAAGAGAGAGAGAGAGGGAGAGAGAGAGAGAGAAGAGAAGGAAAAGAAAGGGGGAAAGAAAAGGAGGGGAGAGAGGAAAAAAAATAATAATGAGGTTTGTGGGTTCGAGCCCCCCGGATGTGGGAGAAAATTTGGGCCCCGGGTTTCCCCCTTTTACGTTCTAGCCTCTGTTTTTTCCCCTTAGAAAAACAGGTACAAATTTTTAAAGCCGAGGGGGTTGGGCCCTCAAAACCCCCGGGCAGGTGCTGAGGGGGCCAATCCTTCACTCATGTGGGTTTTGTGTGTGTGTGGAGGGGTTTGTTGTCCCTTTTTAAATTTTGTGTTGCGCCCCCGTGTGTTGTGTTGTGTTTTGTTTTGTGTGTGTTGTGTATTTGTTTTGGGGTGTGTGTGTGTATGTGTGTGGGGTTGTGTATGTGAAACCCCTACCGGGAAGATCAGAAAGGGTCTCGCCACCCCCCCCGTATTGTAGTTATCGGGCCCCCGAAAGGGGATTGAGAAAAAAAAAAAAATATATGTACGCACACGTACGGTTCTTTTTAAATGGTTTAAGTGAAGGGAAATTGGGGCCTCAAATACCCCAAGTTCTATTTTTCCCTAAACCCCAAAAGCTACCTCGCCCTCGCGTCCCACCATCCTCATCTTGGAACCCACCGGCCGCAAAACTCCCTCTTCTTTTTTTTTAAAAAAAAAGGACCCTTTAATTTGCGACCCTAGGTTTTTGGGCAGATTTTGGGTGTAGTAAAAGAAGTAAAGAAACCCGCTCAAAATGGATTCCTTAAATTTTTCTGAAGAGCCCTCAAACAAGGCCTCAGCATCCCATAAAAGGTTTTTCCTGAAGGAAAATCGCGGCGCTCGGTCCGGGGGGTCCCCCGAGCCCAGCGAGCCAAGGAAAGACTTTTCTGGCCCCCCCAGCGTAAGACAAAGATTCAGATAAAGAAGAATCCCCATCAAAAAAAGGGGAAAGAGAGGCGGGGCCCGTTTTTTTGGCCCCCCGCCAGAGGCCCAAGACTCCCGCCCTGGCGAGGAGGGGGACAGAGGCCGCGGAGGAGCCCGACCTCACTCAGACCCTGAAAGGGGGTTTTAACCTCAGGCAGGAAACTGCGACTCTGAGGAGGGACAGGATAAAAAACCAGAAAGGAGAGGGCAAGATTAAATCAGGGGGGACGAATGGCTCCCAAAAATACTCCCGCTTTGTGAGCGGGCCCTGGAGCGCCGTCAGGGAGGGCTTTTTGGCACCCTTTCCCTGACGTGACGCAACCCCAAATTTTGGCCCAAAAACCTGATCCTCCCGTCAGTAACTTTGTGGGGAAAGGGAGCCGATTACACCACGTTTGCGGGAATTCCTCCCTGGGAAAAGTGTGGGGTGGCCACCCAGCCCCCTGACGGAGCTGCAAAGGGCCAGGAAGAGGTAGTGGCCGGCGGGCCCCTTCCCCCCAACCCCTTGGTGGTCAGCCGGGACGCACATCATAAAGGCTTTTCCCTGCGCCCGCACGAAACTTCCTGTGCGGGGCAGCAGCGAAAAGGGCCACAGGAGGCCCGGTTTATACGAAAGGGTTGCACTACCCCATGGGGCCCATCATTCCCCCGCACTTAAAGAGGGGGTGGACAAGTTTGGTCCTCTTTTTAGAAGGCAAGGATAGGAAAAAGTTTAAAAAAACAGAAAAGGAAAGAGAGTGATGACGATACCGAAAAGGGGGACGAACAAACGATAAAACCCCAAGTGGTAAAGATTTTTATGATGAGGGTGGTGAGAGCGAGATTTTCCGTGACAGTAAAGGAGCTGAAAAAAAGCGACGGGTGAAGAAAAAATGCGTTAAACTGATGAAGCCAAAAAAGGAAAGAATGAAAACAATAAGAAGAGGGGGAGGGACGGAGGAGGAAGGTGGGGGGAAGCAGTTTTTTTAGCGCCTTTGTCTCGCGACAGGTTGGGGAACCACGGGGTTTTGGGTGGCCCCCCGGTGGGGGGCGTTTCCCCCAAGGCGGCCACCCCAAAGGAAAAGGGGGGGCAGGGGGCCCCCTTAAAAAGGAGGGCCCCCCGAGGGAAGGCGGGGGGGAAGGGGGCGGTTGAACAAACCCAAAAAAAGCCCCCCCTTAGGGTTAAACACCCCCGGGAAAAAAAAAAAAAAAAACAAACTTTACCCCAAAACAAAAAACAAAAAAACAAAAAAAAAAATTAACCAAAAAAAAAAAAAATCCCAAAAAAAAAAAATCCTACGGGGGTCTTGAGTACTCCGCGACGGGGAAAAAAGTACTCCAACCTCTCAGACCCCCAAACGAGGGACGAAGAAAAGGGATTTTTTCCCCTTTCTCCCCGGGACAGTTGTCATGCCCCGGGGGCCCAAAACGTTTGTCCCACGAAGACTGGGGGTCAGGAAAGCCTGGCCTGGACCGTAAAATAAAATGGACAAAAGGAGAAGTACTTCGGAGGGGAAAGAGTGAGTCGCCCTGTGTCCCAGAGTGATGAGAGCAGAGTGATAAAAGCGTGGCCTCTTGAGTCCTGCCTATTATCCCTCGCAGAGGAGCACAAAGAAAAGGGGCCCTCGGCTGAAGAAAATGAAACAAGAGGTGGACCCAGCTTTTTTTGGGTGAAAAAGATTTTGTTGCGGAATTCCAACAGTCCCGACGAGGAGGAGGAGAGGGGGGCATGTGGCAGGCTGAGGCGGGATGGGAGGCGCTTCCTGTGGATAAAAGGAATTGGGGCTGGGGCCCCCAAAAAAACGGAAAAGAGATACAGCCAAAAATTTCCCCGCGGCAAGGCTGCCTTTTTCCCCCGAAAAGGGCCCCGGGTTCCCCGGGTCTCGGAGCAAAAAAATTGAGCCCATTTTTCTGGAAAAATTTCTTTGCGGGAAGGCGTCACCGGAACTTTCGTAAGAACGTGTTGAAGCCCGGTTTTGCCCGGCGTAACTTTGCGTTTTTTTCGGATGTAGGGGGGCCCCAAGGGGTTAAAAGCTTTTCCCGGGGCTTTGCCTTTTTGGAGAGGGGACGACAGCACGTTTTGGAAGTCTCTGAGGCGGCAGAAGGCCTCCCTAAACCATTTCCCCAAAGACGGAGATGGAGGCTCACTTTTATGGTGTATCGCAAGAGTGGTTTAAAGTGTCTTGGGAAGAGATCTTTGAAGCCCAGGCGGCGGTCGAGGGGCCCTGGGGTCAAAAACGAAAATTTAACGGTAAAGTTTGGGAAATTTTTTTTGGATGGGTTGCCCTTGGGGGCCGTGGAAAAACCTGTACGACCACGTGTTCACCAAGATGCAGGGGGAAACCAAGGGGGGGGATTTCCACTGCTCCCCGGATAAAAAACCTCGCTCTTGTTGTTCATGGGGACAGTGGCCAAAAGGGCAAGGACAGGAGAGTTTTTTCCCGGGGTCAGCAGCGGGCAATATTTGCCACAAGCTTAAAGGGGCTACGTGGAAACCCTCTTTTAAATTTCATTACGACGTTTTTAAAATTTAAATTTTGGGCGAGTCGAAGGAAAAAGGGGCCCCGGCCGCGGGGAAGTGGGTTGAAAAACTGAGAAGCATGAGGGAAAAGAAAAAAAAAAAAGTATTTTTTCGGGCCCGCAAAAACCCTTTTAAGGTTTTTGGGACGCAGAGTTTCCCTGGAGCAGAAACAAAAGTCTTTGAAGGGGGAAATTTTACCGAAGCAGAGTTTAAATATTCTTTTCCCCCGCGTACCCTGGGGGGGAAAAATTTGTGGGCTTGTGCCCCTCCCGAAGAGAAGAAATGCAGTGGTATCGTCGCGAAAATAAGAAGCAGCTGCATTTTTTCGTAAAGATTACTTTCCAAATGGTGAAAAAAAAGGAAAACACAAAAAACCAAGGTTTTGAAAAGCATGAACAAGTTTTTGTTTTGGGGTTCTGCCGAAGCCATCATCCCGAAAGTGTTCGCAAACCAACGCAGGAGAGCGAGTGTGTGCAAAAACGACATGGTGGTGGGCAAGAAAAACCCCCGAGAATCAGGCTGTGTGAAACCACCGGTGGACGGGGCGAGGGGTCCCCCTTTGGGAAAAACGGCTTGAAGGGGAAATTTTACCCGGACACTCCAAATGACGAGGAAAACGGCGACCCAAATTGATTTGGATTTTTTTGGAAGCAAATTCTTATAATGATGAAAAAGAGATGTTTAGGGAAGAGGAGCGGAGCGAAAAGGGGGCGGAGGAGGGGAGGGCCCCTTGGGGCCGCTAACCTAAGCCCAAAATATTCCCCTGAAAACCCCTGCGCAGTATACCGTCGGTGCAAACCAAAAAGAAACCCCGGGGCGGAATCGTACCCACCCTGCCGGCCCCTTCCCCAAAAAAGGCCCTTGGGGAAATCAGTCCAACCCCCGCCCTCTTTGGGCGGGTTCGTTTAGGGATCTGCAACGTCAAAAACCCGCGGTTACAGGCCCGGTGGGGGATAGACCCTTTTAAGGGAAAAAAGTCCCGGGTTTTGGGACTACAAACCCCAAGGGGTTTTTCCCCAAAACCATTTTCCCGGGCTTTCAAAAGCAGAAAACCTCTAAACCCAAGAACAAAGAAGGATTAGAGGGAAAAACGAAAAAACCCTTTCGAAGAAAACTGATATCGGAGGGCCCCAAAAAAAGGGAAAAAACCAGGGTATGACGAAATGGCACCCGAGGAAGCAAGAAAAAAAACTGGGAAACCCTTTCGTGTGTAGAAAAAACCCCAGGAAAAAGGGAAAGTTTCCCAAATAACAAAACCCGCAGAAAAAGGTGGAAGAAGTGGATTTAAAAAAAATTCGAGGGAAAATGAAGGAAAACCGAGGAAAGGCCAAAAATAAAGTATCAAAAATAGGAAAAATTTAAAAGAAAAAAAATTTTAAGAACAGACAGAAAAGGACGGAAGGGCAGAGGGGGAGAAAAGTTTTGGGAAAACAATGAAAAAATGCGCGTGTAAGATGATCAGAATTTTAAAACAGTCCCGGATGTGGGTTTTAGGGGGA
This sequence comes from Chionoecetes opilio, assembly GCA_016584305.1. Taxonomy (NCBI): domain Eukaryota; kingdom Metazoa; phylum Arthropoda; class Malacostraca; order Decapoda; family Majidae; genus Chionoecetes; species Chionoecetes opilio. Next base: position 241,128 of record JACEEZ010017431.1, on the reverse strand, counting down.
AAACCCAATTTAATGGTTTGGGCCCTGATAAATGGCAAAATGATGGGAGGGGATACAAAAAATTTAAAATGATGGGAAGGGGAAGGGAAAAAAAAAAAAAAAAAAAAAAAAAAGGGAATGACAAAAAAAAAAAAATTACAAAAAATTTTAAAAAAAAAAAACTCCATCCCTAAAAAAAAAAAAAAAAGCTGACCCAAAAAAAAATTTTCCCCTCCCTTAAAAAAAAAAAAAGACAAAAATAGGCCCATCCCTAAAACAACAAAAAAAGGGGTGACAAAAAAAAGTTTCCCCTCCCTTAAAAAAAAAAAAAAAAAACTGTCTTTCCCTGTATTTTCCTTCGTTCATTAAGCATTTTTCTGTAAAATTTTTAATATAATAACTAAAACTTAGTATAATTTAAAAGGGATTAATATTTCTGGGCATCATCGTTTTTGTTTTTAAAATAATTTCAAACCCGGTTTAGGTTTTTCTAGTCCAAGGGTTTTGTTGTAAAGAGTTTCCCCAAAGGGGGGGGGTTTTTTTTTTTCTCTCTCCCCTCCTCTCTCTCTCCTTTTCTTTTCTCTCTCTCCCCTCTCCCCTTTTCTTTCCTCTCCCCCCTCCCCTTCTCTCTCTCCCCTACAGCAAGGTAGAAAAGTTTGGGGTTTTTACAAAATGTGGAGAGTTTAACCCCCAGAATTAAACTGTCGGTTCGACCATAAATAAATTTTGGCAGTTGGCAAAAGACTGGGGCATAAGAGCAAACTCCCGTTTCTGCTTTAGCGCCCCTAGGGAAAAAGGGGAAAAGATTGGGCAAACCGATAGTTTCCCCCAAAAACCCCCTATAAAAGGGCTTTTTTAAAAAAATTTAAACCTAAAAATTTAAAAATCACTAAAGGCCAAACTTTAGGGGAAAAAAAGTTGCTGAAAAAATGAAAAAGATTTTCGATATTTTAGTATTTTTGGGGGGAATTGGGTATCTTCCTGCACTCCTGATTCCTATTAAATATAACCTCACTAAAAAAAATAACAGGTGTTAACGGTTTCGCGGGGGGCGGGGTGTTTTTTTGTGTATGGGAAAAACCATCCCCAGCTCTGAAGTATTAGAAAAAAACAAAGCGCAAAAATTTGGCGTCGAGGATAATGGATAAAAATTCAGTGCAGAAAATTCCCCTTTTTTCATTATAGGGTTTCATTTAAAAGACACCCTAAACTCTTTCTGATTCTTTTGGAATATTTTTTTGTTGGGGGCCTCCCAAGAACAAAGTCTTTTTCGTAACCAAACCTGTTTTCATACTCCCCCGGGGATTTTTAAAAGACGTTTCTCAACAGAAAAAGCAAAATCTCACGAATATTTATAAATAACAAAATTTAAAACAAAATTTTAGCAACCCCACTCGAGCACTCCCCACCTCCGCCCCACTATTACGGGATCATCACTAAAAGCCTGACTTTGGGGCTGACCTTCCCGGGCGTCCCTTTCCTTTTCACCTAGCGGGCCCCTGACCTTGTCAGTGTAATTAATTTAAAAAAAAGCGACCCCCCTATCATTAAAACTTTGTGACATGCCCCACTATATGGGACCAAAATTTTTTTCAAAAAATACTTTGGTGAAAGTGAAAGAATCAGTAAAAAATTTTAAAACAGGCGATGAAATGAAAAAAAGTAACCAAACTTTAAAATCCCCGATAAAAAAATGCCTGGATTTCTGCGCCCCCCTGGTTACAAAAGGGAAACGCCGTCCCCCCCCCCGTGGATGACCCATCAGATTCGGGAGGCAAATAACAAACAAATACCGCTTTAACGTAATCTTTAAAGGGAACCCCGAAAACCCCACTCTGCAGGCCCAAACAAAAACCCCCAAAAAAAAATGTAAAACAAGCTCAGATAAAAAAAGGAAAGGTCTATCACGTTTCTATTTCTTAATTTTAAGAATTTAAAATTTTTCCCCTACTTGGAAGATTTTTAAGGACCTAAACCCTCCCCCCAAAAAAAGGCGTTCCCAAATTTCCAACACATCTGACGCCTTTAAAAAAATTAAAAACGGAAAATTTTTAAAACTTTTTTCGCAACTGTTTTGGGGAAAACTACTTAAAAAAAAAAACAAACAGTTTTCGCGTAACCTCCCCCACCAAAAAGTAACACAAGAGACGTAGGGGTACCCCCGTCTAGAAAAATTTCCCGGGCCCCCCAAACCCTCGATACCCAACCCCGGTCATCTTTAAATATCAAGCACCTTAAAAAACCAAAATCGTTTTGGGTCAGATAATATTTTCCCCGCTTTCGTTAAAAAATTCACCCTTTTTGTTTTAGCTTTATTTTTTGACATTTACTATAAAAACCCCCAAAAACGTAACCGGTCCCTTTTTCCCAAACAGTTTGGGAAAACTGCCCCGGTTTCCCCTCTTTACAAGAATGGAAAAACAGATGATGTCAGTAATTACCGCCCCATTTCCCTCCCCCCCTATCTATTCTAAGGTAATTGAAAAAAAATGTTGCCCCAAATCACCACCCCCCTTTTCCCGGGGTCCCAAAGATCCCCCCTATCTAAAAACCACGGGGTTTCGTCAAAATTTTTCTAAACCCAAAAAGCCCTTACTGGGGCATTACCCAACCCCCTTTATTTACAAAAATGGACAGGAAGCGGGTCCCTATTTTCCTTTCGATCTTTCAAAAACATTTGGGCATTTTCCAAACCCCCCCCCATCCTACTTAAAAAAAATTTTACAACCAAAAAATGTTGATTTCTTTTCTGGTTTGGGCCCCGTTACCTTAAAAGGGGGAAAGCAGTCAGTACGTTACATAAAAATACTTCTTCGAAATTTCATGTTACGTACGGTGTCCCCCCGGGCTCTATACTTTGGCCCCAAATTGTTAACATTTTCGTGAAGATTTTGCTTATATTTGCTTTATATTTGGCAATACGCTTTATTACACAAAATCCTACCCCAAAAAACCTTATCAATAACCCCTTTACACCCTAAATTTAGAAAACACAGGAAAAATTACATAAAAGAAAGTTGTACTTTTGAAAAATGGTTTAAATAAATGAATACTAAGAAAACACAGTGTATTTTTCATAGGGACCTATCAAATATTTTCCCCGGGTACCAAAAAATCTCATTTTACAGCACCCCGAAAAAAAACCCTTAAAAACCCCCCCACATTAAAAAAAACCTTTTGGGCTACCATGGACAGGTACATTGGGCTTTTTAAAAAAACATTTGTGAAATGAGTAAAAAAAAACCCCGATCTCTAATGTATGTAAAATTTGAATAAAAAAATATTTTGACAAGGTACTCGAAAAGCAAATTTTTAAAAATCACTTGTACTTAGCATTATTAAAATTTTTCAATTTTATTGGGGCCCCAGCAAAAAACAACTCTTCCCCCAAAAATGTTTTAAAAAAATACAGAAAATTTTTCAGCTAAAATAGTGATGGTTTAAAACCCGGAATACGTCATGGGGGATCCAAATTTTTAAAGAACACAAAGGCCCGATTTAAAGACCCCCAATAACTAAAGACCAGGGGGCACTTTTGTTCAAAATATTGCCCACTATATCCAATTGACCCTTTTCCCCAAATGTAGGGACGTTTCCCGGGGGGCACCACCAGACCGAGATCACCTGTACGTCCCCAAGACCAACACAGACATGGGGGCCCGATCCTCTCTGTAAGGGGCCCCAAGTTTGGAACAGCCTCCCGTCGCTATTTTAAAGATGCAAACACCCTACATTCTTTCAAAACTAAACTCAAATTTGTACTTGGGGATGGAAATGATTTTAGTATGAACTTTTTCTTTTAATGTATATAGTAAAATTCTTAGGTAGAAATTTTTGTACCTTTTATAATGATTTTACTTATATATTTGTTTTCTTTTAATATGCTTTTATTTCCTTTACTTTTTATTAGCATATTCTGTTTTAATATTTTTAATATCGATTATTTTTCTTTTTTACAATTTACAATTTTAAAATTTTTATATTTTTAATGTTTAAAATGCAAATTGTGTAATTTAATTTATTAGCTATTATCTTGAAAATAATTGTATGAAACAATAACCACTGCCGGTGGAATAAAACTTTATTTAATTATTATTATTTTCTCTCTCCTCTCTCTCTCTCTCTTCATCTCTCTCTCCCCTCTCTCCCCTCTCTCTCTCACCCTCTCTCTCCCCTCTCCCTCTCTCTCTCTCCCTCTCTCTTCTCTCTCTCTCTCCTTCCCCTCCTCTCTCTCTCTCTCCTCTGCTCTCTCTCTCCTCTCTCTCTCTCCTTTTTTTTGTGCGGAATTAGAAAGGCAGATAGATAGCCAGACAGGCAGATAGATAGGTAGACAGGCAGATAGATAGGCAGGTAGGTAGGTAGGCAGGCAGATAGATAGGCAGGCAGGCAGGCAGGCAGGCAGGCAGGGAAACAGGCAGTGAGGTGTATAGCAACTAGCGAGGTATTGAAGGAGGGAGGGAGGGAGGGAGGGAGAGAGTAAAGACTGGCATGCCTTGTTATACTCTTTCAAGCCCGCCAGCCCCAGCCAGCCTCACCTAATGCTGCACTGATTACCTCCTCATCTGTACACGCCTTGTCCCTACCTACTATACTACTACTACTACTACTACTACTACTACTACTACTACTACTACTACTACTATAACTACTACTACTACTATACCTACTACTTATACTATTACCTTCCCCCTTACCTGGATTTGGGAACTTAAACTTAATAACAACATACACACAATCAGACACGTACGCAAACATCATAAACTATACAACAGACTGTGCCATTTCAATTTCCTAAAGAATCTAGATGTCTGAGTGATTATTTCTATATAAGTAAGAACATGTTATTACCCCTCAGGTGTTCTTGTGGCCTCAGGGAAAGGTAGGAAGGAGGGAGAGGGAGGTAGAAGGGTTAAGGGGATGAAAGTAAAGGGGAAGGAAAGGAGGGAGTGAGGTCTGAACACTGCAGGGAATTAATGTTCCCATGTTACCTGAGAGGTTAGGCTAATTAACTAGGTTTTGCGATCTTGAATTTCGTGTGTGCGTGTGCGTGTGCGTGTGCGTTCGTGTGCGTGTGCGTGTGTGTGTGTGCGTGCGTGTGAGTGTGTGTGTGTGTGTGTGTGTGTGTGTGGTGTGTGTGTGTGTGTGTGTGTGTGTTGTGTGTGTGTTAAGCCTCATTAGAATATAACATTTGTATCATTGTTGAGGCTGTATGATATTAGGAATGATCTGATTTCAAAAGAGAGAGAGAGAGAGAGAGAGAGAGAGAGAGAGAGAGAGAGAGAGAGAGAGAGAGAGAGAGGAGAAAAGAGAGGGGAGAGAGAGAGAGAGAGAGAGAGAGAGAGGAGAGAGAGAGGAGAGAGAAGAGAGAGATTCTCACCCCTGCTCGGCCACCCCCCCCTGCCTCTCCCTGCCCCTGCCCTGGCCGCACACAGGAGAGTGGCAGGGAGAGCCTCGGTTTAGCCGCACCAAGACAGGCTCGGCAGCGCCTCTCACCCCTTATATTGAGCCGCGACCCCTGAATAATTGCCGGACTTTGGTTTCCGTTTCAAGACTTGTGACTTATTTGACACTCGGGTAATTTTTCCCTTTATTTTTTTTACTTTTTAGATGATTTTTTAAAGTAAATTTCGACATACACTGCTATGTTACTTTGTTTTTTAAAGGGATTTTTACTTTTATAACTTGACTGTAATACGAAAACTGAGTAATGTCCATTTGCCTTTTTTTTTTTTTTTTTTTTTTTTTCATGATTTAACTGACCCGAAGATACGTAGCTCAGTTCCCTTTCATTTTGTAAACTTTTCTGCTTTTCTTTCTTCCGGCCTCCTCGGCGGGGCTCCCTCCTCTGACCCGCTGCTCCCCTCCTCTGTCCCGTCCTTCCCCGCGCCTCCTCGGCGGGGCTCTCCTCCTCTGTCCCGTCCTTCCCCGCGGCCTCCTCGGCGGGGCTCCCCCCCTCTGTCCCCCTCCTTCCCCGCGGCCTCCTCGGCGGGGCTCCCCTCCTCTGTCCCGTCCTTCCCCCCGGCCTCCTCGGCGGGGCTTTCCCCTCCTCTGTCCCGTCCTTCCCCGCGGCCTCCTCGGCGGGGCTCCCCTCCTCTGTCCCGTCCTTCCCCGCGGCCTCCTCGGCGGGCTCTCCTCCTCTGACCCCGCTGGTCCCCTCCTCTGTCCCGTCCTTCCCCGCGGCCTCCTCGGCGGGGCTCTCCTCCTCTGACCCGCTGCTCCCTCCTCTGTCCCGTCCTTCCCCGCGGCCTCCTCGGCGGGGCTCTCCTCCTCTGCCCCGCTGCTCTCCTCCTCTGTCCCGTCCTTCCCCGCGGCCTCCTCGGCGGGGCTCTCCTCCTCTGACCCGCTGCTCCCCTCCTCTGTCCCGTCCTTCCCCGCGGCCTCCTCGGCGGGGCCCTCCTCTACCCGCTCTCCCCTCCTCTGTCCCGTCCTTCCCCGCGGCCTCCTCGGCGGGGCTCTCCTCCTCTGTCCCGTCCTTCCCCGCGGCCTCCTCGGCGGGGCTCCCCTCCTCTGTCCCGTCCTTCCCCGCGGCCTCCTCGGCGGGGCTCCCCTCCTCTGTCCCGTCCTTCCCCGCGGCCTCCTCGGCGGGGCTCTCCTCCTCTGACCCGCTGCTCCCCTCCTCTGTCCCGTCCTTCCCCGCGGCCTCCTCGGGCGGGGCTCTCCTCCTCTGTCCCGCTGCTCTCCTCCTCTGTCACGTCCTTCCCCGCGGCCTCCTCGGCGGGGCTCTCCTCCTCTGTCCCGCTGCTCCCCTCCTCTGTCCCGTCCTTCCCCGCGGCCCTCCTCGGCGGGCTCTCCTCCTCTGACCCGCTGGTCCCCTCCTCTGTCCCGTCCTTCCCCGCGCCTCCTCGGCGGGGCTCTACTCCTCTGACCCGCTCTCCCCTCCTCTGTCCCGTCCTTCCCCGCGGCCTCCTCGGCGGGGCTTCCCCCTCCTCTGTCCCCGTCCTTCCCCGCGGCCTCCTCGCGGGGCTCTCCTCTCTCTGTCCCGTCCTTCCCCGCGGCCTCCTCGGCGGGGCCTCTCCTCCTCTGACCCGCTGCTCTCCTCCTCTGTCCCGTCCTTCCCCGCGGCCTCCTCGGCGGGGCTCTCCTCCTCTGACCCGCTGCTCCCCTCCTCTGTCCCGTCCTTCCCCGCGCCTCCTCGGCGGGGCTCTCCTCCTCTGACCCGCTGCTCTCCTCCTCCTTGTCCCGTCCTTCCCCGCGGCCTCCTCGGCGGGGCTCTCCTCCTCTGACCCGCTGCTCCCCTCCTCTGTCCCGTCCTTCCCCGCGGCCTCCTCGGCGGGGCTCTCCTCCTCTGACCCGCTGCTCCCCTCCTCTGTCCCGTCCTTCCCCGCGGCCTCCTCGGCGGGGCTCTCCTCCTCTGACCCGCTGCTCTCCTCCTCTGTCCCGTCCTTCCCCGCGGCCTCCTCGGCGGGGCTCTCCTCCTCTGACCCGCTGCTCCCCTCCTCTGTCCCGTCCTTCCCCGCGGCCTCCTCGGCGGGGCTCTCCTCCTCTGACCCGCTGCTCCCCTCCTCTGTCCCGTCCTTCCCCGCGGTCTCCTCGGCGGGGCTCTCCTCCTCTGACCCGCTGCTCCCCTCCTCTGTCCCGTCCTTCCCCGCGGCCTCCTCGGCGGGGCTCTCCTCCTCTGACCCGCTGCTCCCCTCCTCTGTCCCGTCCTTCCCCGCAGCCACCGCGGCGGGGCTCTCCTCCTCTGATTCGCTGCTCCCCTCCTCTGTCCCGTCCATGGAGGTAGACTATAACAGGATTAATAGACTACAGGGTTAAACCACGCGCAGCTTAGTGACGTCAGTGGCAGTCGTGCGAGAAAACGACGAGAAAACGACTATTTTGTATCGTGGCCTATTCTAAAATATGCCCTGAGCCTCACGAGGATAATCCCCCACCCACCTACACACGCACCTGTGGCCGCGGCGACCTGCCCTGACCTGACCTCACTCACACCTGCTCCTACCCTACCTACCTACCTCTCCTCTGCTACTCTCCATGCCACTCCCTTTTACCTCCTCTTTTCACTATGAGAATATGATTATTAATACTACTATTATTATCATCATTATCATTGTTATTTATATAATGTTTATTACTATTATCATTCCCATGCCTATTAAGCAAGCTCAATAACATGAGTTTGGTTTGGGAGAGGTTGTTAATGGCCAACTCTCATATGAAAATGACTGCAGTGTAGTTGTTGGCATAGAACAAAATGTTTACCTCTAGTGTATATGTGTAGGTTTACAAAAACCTTTGACTTTGTACCAATTTTAGTGGAGACAGAGAGAGAGAGAGAGAGAGAAAAGGAGAGGGAGATGAGAGAGAGAGAGAGAGAGAGAAGAGAGAGAAGAAGAGAGAGAGAGAGAATCCCCGCCATCCACCCACACGTGCTGCCCTGCCCTCACACACACCTGCTATCTCCTGCTTGCTGGAAGGCCACTCCCTTCTACCTCCTCCTTCCACTATCCATAAATTATCATTATGACGTACTATGTAGTGTACTATGCTCCTATAGAAAGAAAAATTAGAGAAGGGAAAAAATCCTCACCACAGAACCGTGAACATGCATAGAAATGGAGCACAGAAGATATGGTCTTTGCGAGTGTTCATTCAAGACTGGCGACCTGTTTGGAGGGAGGGGCCTGGGAGGCAGACCTTCGGACTGCAGCTGACGTCACGCGCAGAAGAGAAAAATTTCAGACTAGCCGTGGAGAGACCCGATAGTCTGTAGATAGTCTGTTGATCCTGGAATATAAAGGGAGGGGTCGAGGCGCGAGAACAGTGAGGTCATTCAGGTCGGCCGGCGGCCGTACAACGACTGGCAGAAAGGACTCAAGGAAGTTGTAGGAACCGCTCCCTTGCCCTGAGCTGACGCCCCCCTGGCCGCCCTGCATTCATTCATTCAGCATACAAGGTACCTGCTGGAGGAACGTGTTAACGTGTGTGAAGAAAAAGAAGAAAGATGCCTGTTTTTAATAACGTATAAATTAAGTCAAGACCATATAGAACTGTTTTTTGGGAAAGTAAGGCATATGGGAGGATGCAATAATAATCCCACAGTCAGACATTTTTCTGCTGCCTATAAGAAGTTGCTGGTACGTAATGATATGCTAGATATTGCGCGTTGTAACTGCCTCCCCCTGGAATCTGTACCAATACTAACTGTACCTAGCCAATGTAATGATGCAGTGACTCAACATTCAGTAACGATCATAAACACTTCTCTTGTGAAAAGCAGAGTTAAAGATGAAACCACTAAATCAGATAATATAGAGGAAAATGATTACATGTATATTCCCACTGCTTCACACTTATCAAAGTGCTCCAACAAAATCGTTGCATACATTGCCGGCTTCGTGGTGCACAGTCTTGGCAAATCTTTGCATTGCGAGGCCTGTATTGACGCTTTGACCTTGAGAGAAGCCACTGCCTCCTCCATCCACTCCCTTATCAACCTTAAAACCAAAGGGAGATTAATATATCCCACAGACGACGTAATAGACATTTGTGTAACAAGTGAAAAACTTATTAGAGAAATCATGGCCAGAACAAAAGCTCCACATTTTACACTGGGGAGAGTGAACTTTCATAAGGTGGTAAGTGCTGTCTTACAGACTTACGTTAGTAAAAGTATATTCCTTAATCTTAGTGATCATATGTTTGACACAGAGCCCCATGTAAATCACTTACATTTACTTACTAAGGCAGTTGCCCAAAAATATTTGCAGGTGAGGTGTCACTATACTGGGAAACAGATAACTGCCAAGTTGCAGGACAGAGTTAAATTTAGGAGTCTCCAAATATACACAAAACTCATTCACTTCACTGGCCAGTAGCATACACACACACTCTCTCCCTCTCTCTATGTACATATAGTCATTTAAGTATTATAATTTTTGTACTTATATTTTACTCTTTTATGTAGTTCTTATTTATGTCTTAAATTAAAGTTGTAATATAATAATACATGTGCGTAATACCCATCCAACCTCCGTGGAAATACCGCACAGCGCGCTGTGAGACGCGAGTTCTGCCAGTCGTGGGCGGAGCTTAGCCCGACAGCCGGACCTCACTATCTGGTGAAGCGCGCGGCTGGGTTGGCCTCTCCCCTAATACTACCTACATGTATGGAACACAATACAAAACAATGGATGAGCTAAGATATCACCTCTTCCACCACAGCAAAAAGACTATCCTTGGCCCTAGCAGTCGTTCTTTCAAGGGGCATATTATCAGGGCATTTTACGGGACGTACAGTCACCTGCGCTGATTTTCCTACCGCCTTTGAAAACTTCAAGACCCAAATTTCGAGGTCAGACGACATATGCCAACTACCCACTGACAGGAGCAGTCATTGGCTGTGACTCTTGTGACTTAAGTTAATAAGGCCTGCCTCCTGCCCTCTCCCCACCCTCTCACCCTCTCCTCCCTCTCTCTCTCTCTCTCTCTCTCTCCTTCTCTCCCATTCCTCTCTCTCTCTCTCTCTCTCTCTCATCTCTTCTCTCTCTCTCTCTCGTCTCTCCTCTCTCTCTCTCTCTCTCTTCCTCTCTCTCTCTCTCTCCTCTCTCTCTCTCTGTCTCTCATCTCTCTCTCTCCTCTCTCCTCTCTCTCTCTCTCTCCTCTCTCTCTCTTTCTTTTTTCTCTCTTGTCTCTCACTCTCTCTATCTCCTCCTTCTCCTCTCTCTCTCTCTCTCTCTCTCTCTCTCTCTCATCTCTCTCTCCTCTCTCTCTCTCCTTTCCTTCTCATCCTCTCTCTCTCTCTCTTTTCTCTCTCCTCTCTCTCTCTCATCTCTCTCTCTCTCTCTCTCCTCTCGCTCTCTCTCTCCTCTCTCTCTCTCTCTATCTCTATCTCTCCTATCTCCTCTCTCTCTCTCTCTCCGTCTCTCTCTCTCTCTCTCTCTCTCTCTCTCTCTCTCTCTCTTCTCCTCCTTCTCTCTCTCTCTCATCTCTCTCTTCTCATCTCTCACCCCTCCTATCCCGCTCTCTCCATCTCCCTCTCTTCTCTACCCTCTCCCCCTCCTCTCTCTCTCCCCCCCCTCCTCTCCCCTCTCTCTCTCTCTCTCCCCTCCTCCCCACCCCTACTTTTAAATGAGTAAAAAAGGGAAATAATATGTGAAAATTCTTTCGGGAAAGGGCATCAAAACATTCCGGCCCCCTTATAATCAATTATTAGAATTTCAATTAAATTTTTTTGGTGTGGAGGAAGAGACAAAATAAAAAGTCGGGTTTCCCCGTGTGGATCCCCCCACCATCCCTTGGGCACACCCTCCCCCACGAGACTGGGCCCTTTAACCTCTGCTCACTCTCATCTCCTCTCTGTCTTTCCCCCTCTCCCGTTCTCTCGTCTCTCTCTCCCTCTCCTCTTCTCCCCGGGCCCTCTCCTCCCCCTCTCTCTTCTCCCCTCTTCTCTCTCCCCCTCTTCTCTCTCCCCTCTCCCCTCTCTCTTCTTTGAAAAAAAAAAACATACAGACAGGAAGAGTCCCGGAAAAAGGGGCAGGGGAAAGGTAAAATTTTGGCTGCTATGCTTTGCCCCTGGGGTTTGGGTTTGCTAACCCAAACACCTAACCCCTTCCCATCTCCCCCAGTACCCTCGACTCCTTTCATGGTTGTTGTGTGTGTGGTGTGGTGGTGTTGTTTGTGGGTGTGTGTGGTGTGTTGTTTGAAAAAATTTAAACAAAAAAAATTTAAGGAAGCTCAAGGGGGGCCGGAGACCTATACGTGGTAGTTTTTAAATTGAAAAAAATCTCTTTGGCTGGAGGGCCCCTTTTTGTAGTTTTCCTTTTTTTGGGGGGTTTGGCCCAAAAAAACCCACCCCCCAAACCAAAAACCCCCCCCACCACAAAAAAAAAACTAAAATTGATTTATAAAAGGGAAAGGGAAATTTTTGGGAATAAAACCCCGGGGAAGTTTACAAAAATATTTTTTTTTTCCTTTTTTGTTGTATTTCCTTTTTAAATGTTTTTTTTTTAAAGGAGAGAGAGAGAGAGAGGAAGAGGGGAGAGAGAGAGAGGAGAAGAGGGGGGGGGGGAGATTTTTTGGGGGTAGGAGGAGAGAGAGAAAAAGGGGAGAGAAATATTGGCAAAAAACAATTTTTGATAAATTTGAAAACCAATTTTTTAAAAATCGTTTTTTTTCCTTTCATAAAAAACACCAAGTTCAAGCAGAATGAGGCTTCAGGAAATATTACTTGTATTAAGGGCATTCATGAGGACCTATTTGGGTGTATATGTCTCCTTAGGACGGAATCATTGAGGGAAGAATTAAGGTTGCACTCAGGAACGTCTTATCATGTACGCAGCAATTGAGGGTATAGAGTTTATCATGTTGAGGAATTCATAAGTTGAATCTTATGTTGTGTGTAAATGTAAATTGAGAATTTATCAGAGGGTGAAGGAATGCGGATGAAGATTAAGTTATACAGGTGTGAGGGAAGGTATGAAGGGTGTGAGGAGGGTTATCAGTGTGAGGGAAGGCTATGAAGGGTGTGAGGGAGGGTATATCAGGTGTGAGGGAAGGCATGAAGGGTGTGAGGGAGGGTTTATCAGGTGTGAGGGAAGGTATGAAGGGTGTGAGGGAGGGTTTATCAGGTGTGAGGGAAGGCATGAAGGGTGTGAGGGAGGTTTATCAGGTGTGAGGGAAGGCATGAAGGGTGTGAGGGAGGGTTTATCAGGTGTGAGGGAAGGTATGAAGGGTGTGAGGGAGGGTATATCAGGTGTGAGGGAAGGCATGAAGGGTGTGAGGGAGGGTTTATCAGGTGTGAGGGAAGGCATGAAGGGTGTGAGGGAGGGTTTATCAGGTGTGAGGGAAGGCATGAAGGGTGTGAGGGAGGGTTTATCAGGTGTGAGGGAAGGTATGAAGGGTGTGAGGGAGGGTTTATCAGGTGTGAGGGAAGGCATGAAGGGTGTGAGGGAGGGTTTATCAGGTGTGAGGGAAGGCATGAAGGTGTGAGGGAGGGTTTATAAGGTGTGAGGGAAGGTCATGAAGGGTGTGAGGGAGGGTTTATCAGGTGTGAGGGAAGGTATGAAGGGTGTGAGGGAGGGTTATCAGGTGTGAGGAAGGCATGAAGGGTGTGAGGGAGGGTTTATCAGGTGTGAGGGAAGGCATGAAGGGTGTGAGGGAGGGTTTATCAGGTGTGAGGGAAGGTATGAAGGGTGTGAGGGAGGGTTTATCAGGTGTGAGGGAAGGCATGAAGGGTGTGAGGGAGGGTTTATCAGGTGTGAGGGAAGGCATGAAGGGTGGAGGGAGGGTTTATCAGGTGTGAGGGAAGGCATGAAGGGTGTGAGGGAGGGTTTTCAGGTGTGAGGGAAGGCATGAAGGGTGTGAGGGAGGGTTTATCAGGTGTGAGGGAAGGCATGAGGGTGGAGGGAGGGTTTATCAGGTGTGAGGGAAGGCATGAAAGGGTGTGAGGAGGGTTTATCAGGTGTGAGGGAAGGCATGAAGGGTGAGAGGGAGGGTTTATCAGGTGTGAGGGAAGGCATGAAGGGTGTGAGGGAGGGTTTATCAGGTGTGAGGGAAGGCATGAAGGGTGTGAGGGAGGGTTTATCAGGTGTGAGGGAAGGCATGAAGGGTGTGAGGGAGGGTTTATCAGGTGTGAGGGAAGGCATGAAGGGTGTGAGGGAGGGTTTATCAGGTGTGAGGGAAGGCATGAAGGGTGAGAGGGAGGGTTTATCAGGTGTGAGGGAAGGCATGAAGGGTGTGAGGGAGGGTTTATCAGGTGTGAGGGAAGGCATGAAGGGTGAGAGGGAGGGTTTATCAGGTGTGAGGGAAGGCATGAAGGGTGTGAGGGAGGGTTTATCAGGTGAGGGAAGGCAGAAGGGTGTGATGGAGGGTTTCGGTGTAGGGAAGGCATGAAGGGTGAGAGGGAGGGTTTATCAGGTGTGAGGGAAGGCATGAAGGGTGTGAGGGAGGGTTATCAGGTGTGAGGGAAGGCATGAAGGGTGTGAGGGAGGGTTTATCAGGTGTGAGGGAAGGCATGAAGGGTGTGAGGGAGGGTTTATCAGGTGTGAGGGAAGGCATGAAGGGTGAGAGGGAGGGTTTATCAGGTGTGAGGGAAGGCATGAAGGGTGTGAGGAGGGTTTATCAGGTGTGAGGGAAGGCATGAAGGGTGAGAGGGAGGGTTTATCAGGTGTGAGGGAAGGCATGAAGGGTGTGAGGGAGGGTTTATCAGGTGTGAGGGAAGGCATGAAGGGTGAGGAGGGTTTTATCAGGTGTGAGGGAAGGCATGAAGGGTGAGGGGGAGGGTTTATCAGTGTGAGGGAAGGGCATGAAGGGTGTGAGGGAGGGTTTATCAGGTGTGAGGGAAGGCATGAAGGGTGTGAGGGAGGGTTATCAGGTGTGAGGGAAGGCATGAAGGGTGTGAGGGAGGGTTTATCAGGTGTGAGGGAAGGCATGAAGGGTGTGAGGGAGGGTTTATCAGGTGTGAGGGAAGGCATGAAGGGTGTGAGGGAGGGTTTATCAGGTGTGAGGGAAGGCATGAAGGGTGAGAGGGAGGGTTTATCAGGTGTGAGGGAAGGCATGAAGGGTGTGAGGGAGGGTTTATCAGGTGTGAGGGAAGGCATGAAGGGTGTGAGGGAGGGTTTATCAGGTGTGAGGGAAGGCATGAAGGGTGAGAGGGAGGGTTTATCAGGTGTGAGGGAAGGCATGAAGGGTGTGAGGGAGGGTTATCAGGTGTGAGGGAAGGCATGAAGGGTGTGAGGGAGGGTTTATCAGGTGTGAGGGAAGGCATGAAGGGTGAGAGGGAGGGTTTATCAGGTGTGAGGGAAGGCATGAAGGGTGTGAGGGAGGGTTTATCAGGTGTGAGGGAAGGCATGAAGGGTGTGAGGGAGGGTTTATCAGGTGTGAGGGAAGGCATGAAGGGTGAGAGGGAGGGTTTATCAGGTGTGAGGGAAGGCATGAAGGGTGTGAGGGAGGGTTTATCAGGTGTGAGGGAAGGCATGAAGGGTGTGAGGGAGGGTTTATCAGGTGTGAGGGAAGGCATGAAGGGTGAGAGGGAGGGTTTATCAGGTGTGAGGGAAGGCATGAAGGGTGTGAGGGAGGGTTTATCAGGTGTGAGGGAAGGCATGAAGGGTGTGAGGGAGGGTTTATCAGGTGTGAGGGAAGGCATGAAGGTGAGAGGGAGGGTTTATCAGGTGTGAGGGAAGGCATGAAGGGTGTGAGGGAGGGTTTATCAGGTGTGAGGGAAGGCATGAAGGGTGTGAGGGAGGGTTTATCAGGTGTGAGGGAAGGCATGAAGGGTGTGAGGGAGGGTTTATCAGGTGTGAGGGAAGGCATGAAGGGTGGAGGGAGGGTTTATCAGGTGTGAGGGAAGGCATGAAGGGTGTGAGGGAGGGTTTTATCAGGTGTGAGGGAAGGCATGAAGGGTGAGGGGAGGGTTTATCAGGTGTGAGGGAAGGCATGAAGGGTGAGAGGGAGGGTTTATCAGGTGTGAGGGAAGGCATGAAGGGTGTGAGGGAGGGTTTATCAGGTGTGAGGGAAGGCATGAAGGGTGTGAGGGAGGGTTTATCAGGTGTGAGGGAAGGCATGAAGGGTGTGAGGGAGGGTTATCAGGTGTGAGGGAAGGCATGAAGGGTGTGAGGGAGGGTTTATCAGGTGTGAGGGAAGGCATGAAGGGTGTGAGGGAGGGTTTATCAGGTGTGAGGGAAGGCATGAAGGGTGTGAGGGAGGGTTTATCAGGTGTGAGGGAAGGGATGAAGGGTGAGAGGAGGGTTTATCAGGTGTGAGGGAAGGCATGAAGGGTGTGAGGGAGGGTTATCAGGTGTGAGGGAAGGCATGAAGGGTGAGAGGGAGGGTTTATCAGGTGTGAGGGAAGGCATGAAGGGTGTGAGGGAGGGTTATCAGGTGTGAGGGAAGGCATGAAGGGTGGAGGGAGGGTTTATCAGGTGTGAGGGAAGGCATGAAGGGTGAGAGGGAGGGTTTATCAGGTGTGAGGGAAGGCATGAAGGGGTGAGGGAGGGTTATCAGGTGTGAGGGAAGGCATGAAGGGTTGTGAGGGAGGGTTTATCAGGTGTGAGGGAAGGCATGAAGGGTGTGAGGGAGGGTTTATCAGGTGTGAGGGAAGGCATGAAGGGTGTGAGGGAGGGTTTATCAGGTGTGAGGGAAGGCATGAAGGGTGTGAGGGAGGGTTTATCAGGTGTGAGGGAAGGCATGAAGGGTGAGAGGGAGGGTTTATCAGGTGTGAGGGAAGGCATGAAGGGTGTGAGGGAGGGTTTATCAGGTGTGAGGGAAGGCATGAAGGGTGTGAGGGAGGGTTTATCAGGTGTGAGGGAAGGCATGAAGGGTGAGAGGGAGGGTTTATCAGGTGTGAGGGAAGGCATGAAGGGTGTGAGGGAGGGTTTATCAGGTGTGAGGGAAGGCATGAAGGGTGTGAGGGAGGGTTTATCAGGTGTGAGGGAAGGCATGAAGGGTGGAGGGAGGGTTTATCAGGTGTGAGGGAAGGCATGAAGGGTGTGAGGGAGGGTTTATCAGGTGTGAGGGAAGGCTATGAAGGGTGTGAGGGAGGGTTTATCAGGTGTGAGGGAAGGCATGAAGGGTGAGAGGGAGGGTTTATCAGGTGTGAGGGAAGGCATGAAGGGTGGAGGGAGGGTTTATCAGGTGTGAGGGAAGGCATGAAGGGTGTGAGGGAGGGTTTATCAGGTGTGAGGGAAGGTATGAAGGGTGTGAGGGGTTATATCAGTGTGAGGGAAGGCATGAAGGGTGTGAGGGAGGTTATCAGTGGAGGAAGGCATGAAGGGTGTGAGGGAGGGTTTATTAGGTGTGAGGGAAGGCATGAAGGGTGTGAGGGAGGGTTTATCAGGTGTGAGGGAAGGCATGAAGGGTGAGAGGGAGGGTTTATCAGTGTGAGGGAAGGCATGAAGGGTGAGAGGGAGGGTTTATCAGGTGTGAGGGAAGGCATGTAAGGGTGTGAGGGAGGGTTTATCAGGTGTGAGGGAAGGCATCAAGGGTGTGAGGGAGGGTTTATCAGGTGTGAGGGAAAGGGCATGAAGGTGAGAGGGAGGGTTTATCAGGTGTGAGGGAAGGCATGAAGGGTGAGAGGGAGGGTTTATCAGGTGTGAGGGAAGGCATGAAGGGTGAGAGGGAGGGTTTATCAGGTGTGAGGGAAGGCATGAAGGGTGTGAGGGAGGGTTTATCAGGTGTGAGGGAAGGCATGAAGGGTGTGAGGGAGGGTTTATCAGGTGTGAGGGAAGGCATGAAGGGTGTGAGGGAGGGTTTATCAGGTGTGAGGGAAGGCATGAAGGGTGTGAGGGAGGGTTTATCAGGTGTGAGGGAAGGCATGAAGGGTGTGAGGGAGGGTTTATCAGGTGTGAGGAAGGTATGAAGGTGTGAGGGAGGGTTTATCAGGTGTGAGGGAAGGCATGAAGGGTGAGAGGAGGGTTTATCAGGTGTGAGGGAAGGCATGAAGGGTGAGAGGGAGGGTTTATCAGGTGTGAGGGAAGGCATGAAGGGTGTGAGGGAGGGTTTATCAGGTGTGAGGGAAGGTATGAAGGGTGTGAGGGAGGGTTTATCAGGTGTGAGGGAAGGCATGAAGGGTGAGAGGGAGGGTTTATCAGGTGTGAGGGAACGCATGAAGAGTGAGAGAGAGGGTTTATCAGGTGTGAGGGAAGGCATGAAGGGTGAGAGGGAGGGTTTATCAGGTGTGAGGGAAGGCATGAAGGGTGTGAGGGAGGGTTTATCAGGTGTGAGGGAAGGCATGAAGGGTGAGAGGGAGGGTTTATCAGGTGTGAGGGAAGACATGAAGGGTGTGAGGGAGGGTTTATCAGGTGTGAGGGAAGGTATGAAGGGTGTGAGGGAGGGTTTATCAGGTGTGAGGGAAGGCATGAAGGGTGAGAGGGAGGGTTTATCAGGTGTGAGGGAAGGCATGAAGGGTGAGAGGGAGGGTTTATCAGGTGTGAGGGAAGGCATGAAGGGTGTGAGGGAGGGTTTATCAGGTGTGAGGGAAGGCATGAAGGTGTGAGGGAGGGTTTATCAGGTGTGAGGGAAGGGATGAAGGGTGTGAGGGAGGGTTTATCAGGTGTGAGGGAAGGCATGAAGGGTGTGAGGGAGGGTTTATCAGGTGTGAGGGAAGGCATGAAGGGTTGTGAGGGAGGGTTTATCAGGTGTGAGGAAGGGATGAAGGGTGTGAGGGAGGGTTTATCAGGTGTGAGGGAAGGCATGAAGGGTGTGAGGGAGGGTTTATCAGGTGTGAGGGAAGGCATGAAGGGTGTGAGGGAGGGTTTATCAGGTGTGAGGGAAGGCATGAAGGGTGTGAGGGAGGGTTTATCAGGTGTGAGGGAAGGCATGAAGGGTGTGAGGGAGGGTTTTATCAGGTGTGAGGGAAGGCATGAAGGGTGAGAGGGAGGGTTATCAGGTGTGAGGGAAGGCATGAAGGGTGAGAGGGAGGGTTTTATCAGGTGTGAGGGAAGGCATGAAGGGTGTGAGGGAGGGTTTATCAGGTGTGAGGGAAGGCATGAAGGTGAGAGGGAGGGTTTATCAGGTGTGAGGGAAGGCATGAAGGGTGTGAGGGGGGGTTTATATCAGGTGTGAGGGAAGGCATGAAGGGTGTGAGGGAGGGTTTATCAGGTGTGAGGGAAGGCATATGAAGGGTGTGAGGGAGGGTTTATCAGGTGTGAGGGAAGGCATGAAGGGTGTGAGGGAGGGTTTATCAGGTGTGAGGGAAGGCATGTAGGGTGTGTGAGGGAGGGTTTATCAGGTGTGAGGGAAGGCATGAAGGGTGAGAGGGAGGGTTTATCAGGTGTGAGGGAAGGCATGAAGGGTGTGAGGGAGGGTTTATCAGGTGTGAGGGAAGGCATGAAGGGTGTGAGGGAGGGTTTATCAGGTGTGAGGGAAGGCATGAAGGGTGTGAGGGAGGGTTTATCAGGTGTGAGGGAAGGCATGAAGGGTGAGAGGGAGGGTTTATCAGGTGTGAGGGAAGGCATGAAGGGTGAGAGGGAGGGTTTATCAGGTGTGTGGGAAGGCATGAAGGGTGTGAGGGAGGGTTTATCAGGTGTGAGGGAAGGCATGAAGGGTGTGAGGGAG
Source organism: Chionoecetes opilio (assembly GCA_016584305.1). Taxonomy (NCBI): domain Eukaryota; kingdom Metazoa; phylum Arthropoda; class Malacostraca; order Decapoda; family Majidae; genus Chionoecetes; species Chionoecetes opilio. Next base: position 222,156 of record JACEEZ010017431.1, on the reverse strand, counting down.
GGTTTATCAGGTGTGAGGGAAGGCATGAAGGGTGTGAGGGAGGGTTTATCAGGTGTGAGGGAAGGCATGAAGGGTGTGAGGGAGGGTATATCAGGTGTGAGGGAGGGCATGAAGGGTGAGAGGGAGGGTTTATCAGGTGTGAGGGAAGGCATGAAGGGTGTGAGGGAGGGTTTATCAGGTGTGAGGGAAGGCATGAAGGGTGAGAGGGAGGGTTTATCAGGTGTGAGGGAAGGGATGAAGGGTGTGAGAGAGGGTTTATCAGGTGTGAGGGAAGGCATGAAGGGTGTGAGGGAGGGTTTATCAGGTGTGAGGGAAGGGATGAAGGGTGTGAGGGAGGGTTTATCAGGTGTGAGGGAAGGCATGAAGGGTGTGAGGGAGGGCTTATCAGGTGTGAGGGAAGGCATGAAGGGTGTGAGGGAGGGTTTATCAGGTGTGAGGGAAGGGATGAATGGTGAGAGAAAGTTTAAAGTAATCGCCCAGACCATTTCATTATTCCTGATTTAATGCAGTTAAAATATAGCCATTATCGAATATATCAACAATATGTTGTCACTTTTTGCATCCAGTTAGCCGTTTTTAAATAATCCGCAACCAAAATCTGCAAATTCCCCGAGCTTCCAAAACACTTCTGACGACTAGCAGACGACGCACTATGGAACTCTATGGAACTGTGGTCACTTATACGCATGCCCCCACCTCAACCTTACCTACTGCAGGAATGGGGGCCCCTAACTAGTCCTGCCCCGGCACATTTCAATTCTCTCGGCGCCCCTGTGTGTGTGTGGGGGGGGGGGGGGTGACAGGAAAGGTGAGGATAGAAGGGTTGGAGTGATGGGAAGGGAGACGAAGTGAAGTAAAAGGAAAAAGCATGACAGGGAAGTGGTGGGATAAAAGGTGGAAGGGAATTAGGGAAAGGGAGGAAACTGGTGTGAGGGGAAGGAAGGGAGAGGGACGGTTTGAGGGTAAGGAAGGGGAAAGGGATGGTGTGAGGGGATGGGAGGGGAGAGTATTGGTGTGAGGGGAAGGAAGGGGACAGGGAGGGTGTGAAGGGATGGGAGGGGAGAGTATTGGTGTGAGGGTAAGGAAGTGGACAGGGATGGTGTGAGGGGGTGGGAGGGGAGAGTATTGGTGTGAGGGTAAGGAAGGGGACAGGGAGGGTGTGAGGGGATGGGAGGGGAGAGTATTGGTGTGAGGGTAAGGAAGGGGACAGGGAGGGTGTGAAGGGAGGGGAAGGGAAGGGGGAGAGGTATGTTGTCATGGGAAAAAAAGGGAAAAGGATGGGAAGAGGGCTTGAGTGAGGGGAAGGGAGGGAAGAGGGATGGTGTGAGGGGATGAGAGGGAGAGTATTGGTGTGAGGGGAAGGGGGAGAGGGATGTTGTGAGGGGAAGAAAGGGAAGAGGGATGGGGAGAGGACTTGAGTGAGGGGAAGAGAGAGGAAAAGGCTACTGTCATGGGAAGGAAGGGGAGAGGGTGGTGTAAGGGGATGGGAGGGGAGAGTATTGGTGTGAGAGGAAGGAAGGGGAGAGTGATAGTGTGAGGGGAAGAGAGTAAGTGAGGGGCGGACTCCCTTCCCTCTCCTAAACCCCCTGTGGCGTGCAGGGGGGGGGGGGGCGACGTTCCCTTTGAGGATCCAATATCGAGATGTTTTTATGCCCAGCTTCACCTCTTCATTCATTGTGTTGCCGCCTCGCCGTGTTTCCCGCCGGGGTGTTTGCCAGCGTGTTGATTTATATACTGTCAGCCTGAATATTACGACCCTGTGTATTAGGCGTGTCTAGGCTCTGTTGACGTGAGAGAGTTAACCCCTTGAGGCCCAGTGCGTAATTTCCATTGTAATTTGTGTAACATTAGACGATTTTTAATAATATAAGTAATGTTTTTATAGATATGACCTGTTTAGTATCCTTGTCGACTAACTAGTTTGGTATATTCAGTCATTTTTCGTAATTTTATGGCTAACAACAGACATTTTTTTTATAGCAAAGGAAAGATCTGGGTGTGAAGGAGTTAAACACAAAACTGCAGAATATGTGAAAGGAATACCAGAATGTTTTTTGGACGGAATATGTTTTGTCTTAACCCCTTCACGCCCAGATCTTTCCTTTGGCATAAAAAAAAATTGTCTGTTGTTAGCCATGAAATTACAAAAGGTCACTTAATATACCAAATTAGTTAGTCGACAAGGAAACTAAACAGGTCATATCTATAAAAACATTGCTTATATTCATAGAAAATCATCTAAGGGTGGTCAAATTACAATGGAAATTACGCTCTGGGTCTCAAGGGGTTAAAGGAATAAACAGTTGCAAGGGAGAATGGAGACACCAGTGGCATGAATTTTTGGCAAAAATGACAAAATGAACGTATATACAAATCTCTTCAATATTTAATAAGAGATGTTGTTCTCTCGATAGAGACTCGGAGTGTACTGACTCTCCGGTGTGCAGCGAGTCCCCCGCTACCAATACCTATGCCACGTGTATAATTGTCGGTGGCGAGAATCTAATGGGCAGCAGCCAATGACCGCGCTTCTAACCAAGGTGCTAATTATAAGGTGCAAATGCTTAATATTACTGGGAATGTTAAGTTATATTATCCCCAGTACTTATCATTTACTTAAATTACCTTAATTATATTAATTATACCCATTACCATTATAATTATATATATACAACTCTAAGCACTCCCCCTATGATGAGCGGACAATAACTCCCTCACTAGGGGGGGGGGGAACAAACCACTACTCTACCAATTATGAGAGGGTGGTTGGTGGATAATTTCCACACATATATATATATATATATATATTATATATATATATATATATATATATATATATTATATATATATATATATATATATATATATATATATATATATATATATATATATATATATATATATATATATATATATATATATATATATATATACATATGTATATATATATATATATATATATATATATATATATATATATATATATATATATATATATATATATATATATATATATATATATATATATATATATATATATATATATATATATATTATATATATATATATATACACAGACATGCCCTTGGTTTTCGAACATAATTAGTTCCCAAAAGTTGTTCTAAGGCCGAAACACATTTTTCCATAAGAAACAATATAAAATGGATTAATCCGTTCCTGACCCCCAAAATATAGACTTTTTATTTACCTTTTTAGCTGTATTTCATGCCTAAAAATGCCTATAAATGCAGTGTAACATCCAAATCTGCATTAAAAGTGTCCACGGCAAAGGAAGAACAGGCGATGCAGGTCACAAGAGGAAGAAGAGTGAGGCGCTCGTAAACACTTGTCTCTCGCCTCCCTATGAACAACATGTCATTATCTCCAAAAGTAATGATTTGCGAGGGAAGCTCATAGAGAGAATGGTTCCTAGAATCCAATAAGGTAAACAAAAACCAGACTCGCAATTGTGTACCGTAGATAACACTTTAGTCGCCAGCTGCAATAATGTCGCCAGCCGCCAAATATTACGAATTATAGCATCACTACTGATGTGTATGTGCCACTGAAGATGATACACAGTAGTTTATATCATGACCGTATAATCTACCCTGTTTCAGTATTGTTTAATGCTTTGTATCTGCAAGTATATACGGTTTCAAATTTCGCTACTCGTTTTTTTTTCGGGCGACGAAGACGGCGGAAGGATACTCAGAATATACCTTAGTGTTGGTCGCCACTCTGGTGATATTTTTGTAATGTGTTCATTTATAGCCATAATATGATACAGATAAAGACACAAAATGACATAGACTCTCCAGATAGCCCCTTCTAACCTTCCTGAAATCATGGATGTAGAAATGTAAGTATTAAAGCCACCACATGTCTGTAAATTGAAAAAAAAGTTGTCTTGGCGACTTTAGTGTTATCTAGGGTAGGAAGTTTCGCTCCAAGTGTAAAATAATACCGAAATAATGCACAACACAAGAAAAATAGTCCAAAATCAAAGAACAGTTCGGCGCGAATGTTTACTAAGTAAGAGCTGCGGCGGGAATGACGCGCACAGTTGCCGAGTAGCTTGTTCGGCAACCGAGTTATCGTACGGCAACCAGTGCAATTATGAGTTTGAAGCTGTGTATTAAACTGCAGTGCGAATTGACTAGTCTTTAAGAATTGTAGACATGGGTAGAGTGATTAAATATACTTTTCAAGCTCACAAGGTAGTGGTATATATCACGGGCGTAATAACCCTGGAAGATCGCCACCAAGCAGAATCGTGATATCCTTCCATTTGTGCCGCGGTATGTTATATGGATCTATATTCCCTATTTCCTTACTTTTTTCCCAATGTAACGAGGAATAGATCCAGAGTCCAAAAATCTAGAGGACATAGTCTGACAGACAACACCATAAATCACTTTCCCAGCCCTCAAAAAAGAGATTAGTAAGCGTGAGTGTCCCGGGCGTTTACAGGCCAGTTTACAATGCCCTTTGTTTCCCATCACCGCACGGCCACTGTCTGCCAGCCATGTGCTCGGGGCGGACCACTCGGCCACCGCCTCTCCCAGCGGTGATCAAAGTTTTCTTTCGTTTGGTCTTTTTCCATTTCTTTGGCTTATCGTATAATTTTTTAGTTTTGTATGTGATAGTATTAGTAATCGTTTTGATAAATTCGCCATGGGTGAAAATTTCCAGGACTGAAAGAGGCTTAAGATACGGTGACAGCCTAGTGGTAAATGATACGTTCAACACTAGCAGACGATAGATGGCGCTGTTGTTATCATCGCGGCAATCTGACGCCAAAAAGAGGAATGAAAACATACCAGCGTGAGGACAGATTACGTAGTTGATTTGAATGTCTTATGGTATTGAAATACTTGTAACAGGTAAATACTGAGGTATTTGAGTACTGAGGAAGTACTACAACATTCGTCTTGAAAACCATTAGTATTCTTCAGGTATTTTTTAGGTGAAATATTGAGTCTTATAAGCCGTAAAATAGTTACTACGCCCTCCACCGGACTAAACAAGCATTTTTACAGGTGTTTTCAATACCCTAGTTTCGCCATCCCTCGAGTTTAGCGCTATGCCTTGTGAAGAATCCAAGCGCGAATCTCGGAGGGTACTGTTATATATATATATATATATTTTATTATATGTAATGAGTTGGATAGAGCTACCCTCACCCGCCCTGACTCACCAGAGTGACGTTACTTAACTAAAAACCTCCTGCCGGGTGCAAGGAAATCCCGTTTGTTTCACCCGTTTTAATTATAAAAAAAACATAATTAGTAACAGTATTTCCTTTATTATCCTTTCGCCAGTACACACCCTCTGCCCCAAACACTCCCCTTTACATTACACTGCACATGACAAAACTGAGTAAACACACAGTAATAACACTTTCCAAACACACAGTAACCAGACACCATACACCTTTTTTTTTTTTTTTTTTTATTATTTTTTTAATTTTTTAAAAACTTAATACATTGAAAACAGAAGGGGAGTTGATGTCCCTAAAGTCCTGATTTGGGACCCCAAAGGACTACTCTAGCAGTATTATATTTTATTCATGACAAAATTATACAAATAATATGGAAAAAGTTACAGCAATTCTCTACTATGAAATAATACTGATGCACGGTGATTAAGAATTATACAAAACAACTATACGCTAATTCACATAATATACAGAAAGTATACTAATATATTGAACACATATTATAAAAAGAAATTATACTAATGTTAACATTAATCTTAATACAAATATTTAGTCATTATTTTTATTCCCATTTTTCTATTGCGTTAGCTCCGCTTGCAGCCGGGCATTTACGCCCGATTTGAAGGCGTGCATGGAAGTGGTGAGGTGCAGGTCGGTCTGGCGCACCAAGGTGTTCCGAGTCGACCATAGCGGGGTAGGAAGGAGCGGAGGTAATGTTCCGTCCTTCGCGAAGGGCACAGTCACTTGATGTCAAATGTGTGGGGCCGCACGGGTAGAGTGGGGGGGGCCTGGCCCGTGGGTTGAGGCGCAGCTCTGCTAGTTGTAGGAGCTGCATCCTGTGAGCCTTGTACATGACGCACATGCCTGCCACGTCCCCGCCGCTGCTGGAGAGGTTGAATTATCGGGGCAGCAGCCTCAGGGGCTTTCAGCCGGGCCAGCCGCTGGGTTTCTGGCTTGAACCCGTCAAGGAGGCCGAGGTATGACGGGGGGCAGGAGGACCATGCGAGGGGGGAGTTTTCCCTCCGGGAGCGGACTTGTGACTTGTAGAGTGTGCCGACTCCCTGACGTCCAGGAGGGGCGCGACGGGGTCGGATGCAGCTCAGTTTTTCCAGGCAGCATCCTTGGCGACCTTCCTGATGTGGCTGGTGTATGTGAGGCCAGAGTCGAACTCCACCCCTAGAATGTTGACTGACTCCTGGAGGTGTATTTTTCTGCCTTCCAGGAGAAAGACGTGTTGGTCCCAGTTGACTGCATCTTTCCTGCTGGAGATGAGGACGGCTTGGGTCTTGGGCTTGGTGCAAAGGTGACTTGCCATCTCTTGCCCCAGGAGGCGGGTGTTCTGCAGTGCCTGGTTGATACGAATGACTGTGTTGTGGCGGTCACTCCTTCACAGGTGAATGTGAGAGTACAGTCGTCTGCGTACGCTCTTGCCTCAGGAAAACAGCTGCAGGATGTCGTTGAAGTAAAAGTTCCATAGAATGGCCCGAGTACACTTCCTTGAGGGGCACTGGCTTTGATAGCATTTTCAGAGGGGGTGTGACCATTCACCACCACGTGCAGAGTTTTTTTTATGGAGGTAATCTTGCAGGAGGTGTAACAGGTCCCCACAGATCCCCAGGCTTCTCGCTGGGTAGTGATGCCCTGATGCCACACCCTATCAAAGGCACCAGCGTGTCAAGGGCGACGACGAAGGTGACTTCGCCCCGATCTAGGGGGTGGTTCCAGGCTGCTGAGTGCAGGAGAAGAAGGTCTGCTGCAGATCTCCCCTGTCGGAAGCCGAATTACCTTGAATTTTGCAAGCGGTGAGCGCCAACACTTTATGTGATTTGAAGGCAATGATGAACTCAAAAACTTTCCCAACAATGGAGAGGATGGAAATGGGGCGGTAGTTTTGAGGAACGCCTCTGCTCTTCTTTTTGTAGATAGCACAGACTCTTGCAACTTTCCACTTAGATGGCCACTGCTGAGATGTAAGGCATTCCCGGAAGAAGGTAGCAAGAGGCACAGCAACTTGTGAGGCACATCTTTTAAGCAGGTGAGGGCTGATGCTATCTGGTCCCAGCGCTTTCTTGGGATCAACTTGTTGAAGTTGTTGCAACACCTCCTCCGTGGTAATGGTGATATTTCCTAGGGCGGCCATGGTTGGAACCGGAACTGTCATCTTGGAGGAGAAGTGGGCAGCCAACACCTGAGCTTTACCCCGGTGACTTGTGACAACAGAGCCATCAGGTGCTGTCAGCGGTGGGATACTGTCATCACGAGAGAAGCCCTGTTGTGTTTTGATGCTGCTCCACCAATCCTTAGTGCCCACTGACGGGCCTGTTAGCATTCGCTTGAGGTGATCCCTCCAGTTGTTGATCGCCTCTTTCTGGGCTCTTTTCATATTTTCACAGGCCATTTTGTGCTGGTGTTTATGTCTTCTTGTGGGGTGGGACTTGTATCGCAGCCAGGCCTTGCTCTTATTGTCTGCTGCTTTCCTGCCTGAAAGCCAAACCAGGGCTGGTCTCCCGTCTTTACCTTCCTTGCTGTACGGTAAACACCCCTTCGTGGCACCCACCAGGCCACCACACAATTCCTCAAGGTCACTGGCATTGCTACACCGGCCGGCGTCACCGCAGACTACTGCTCAGAGGTTGTCCACAACTCCTAGGACAGACGGAGCGTGTTACAGACCTTCACAGACCAACCCTACCATTCTCTCACTCTCTTAGCAACTCCCATGAACATTACAATTACCACATACCTGCTTTAAACCATAGCATGCCTCACCAATACTCCACTCAGTCAACGCCTCCTCGCCCACAACACACGCGTCTCATCTCTCGACAACAACAGCTCGTTTTTTATCATCCTGCCCATCGAGCCTTTCCAGCCGCGAAATTCAAACCTAAGTTTGACATTCTCACATATATATATATATATATATATATATATATATATATATATATATATATATATATATATATATATATATATATATATATATATATATATATATATATATATATACATATATATATATTATATATATATATATATATATATATATATATATATATATATATATATATATATATATATATATATATATGTGATGCCAGGGTTTTTCACTGTACTGGTATCTGGTTTTTAATGATATTAATTGAGATAATACTCCATTGACGAATAAATTCTCCTCGTCACAACTGAATTGGGATGAACTTAGGGTTTAGTAAGGGGAAATGCTGCCACCAGTCCAGGCGAGTAGTCCTATGGTTTACTCCCTGAACACGATTTACTATATGAAAATTTTTGGTAGTCGTGGGGGGGTACTTATTATTACACCGAGTAAGGCTGAAACTCTTTTTGAGACGTGGGGAAATATTTCCATAACAAGGGAATAGTCACCTGGGGTTTTTGCAAGAAACACAAGAAGCTATACTTTAAACATCATCCGGTTTATTCACCACTAAAAGTTATTTCTCTTGTTTGAGAACTTAGGTACAGGGAGGTCCCGTTATACGAGTATTCGGTATAAGATAATCCGATGATACGAGATATGTAAATTAGGGTCTATTTTCAATATACGAGATCGAAAATGCAATGATACGACATTCAAACTGGGGTGAGTAAAATTATCAAGTTCAAAATGCGCGCCCTACCACTCCCGGGCTGGACAAAGGGGGATTTGGTTGACCCCAGTGAGGTCACCCCTAGCAAGCCGTGACCTGAAGTTTAATTAAGCATATGGCGCGGACTGACATTTAGGGGTAATTAGCAGGTGTGGCGCCCCAACCTTAAGACCGCAGTCAGGTCACCCCTAGCAAGGCGTGACCTGAAGGGTAATCAAGCATATGGCGCGGCCTGACCTTTAGGGGTAATTAGCAGGTGTGCGGCCCCAACCTTGGGACCGCTACACTACCTTCTCTTGTATCACGCGGCGTCCCCTACATTACAACGTCTTTTTTGCTTGTTATGCATGTTTTATGTTTAATTAATGTGCAGTTATGTTATTTTGTGTGCTATTTTCTCTTTCAGAATGGTTTTTCTGCAGAATAGGTAGTGCAGTGTGGGTAATATAGACGCTGTGTGTTTGTTGTGTTTGCTATAGTTTATTTTAGCTTGAAAAACATGTCTTTTTTTATTTATTTTATTTTTATAATTGATGGGGTTCTGGAACCAAACCTATATTTTACCATTATTTATGTGTTTCGTTATACGAGATTTCGCTTTACGAGTATGCCAGGTGGAACCTAACTGCTCGTATCTTCGGGACCTCCCTGTACATGTATAACTCTAATTTGGCGAAGGAAAGCTCTAGAGAGCATAACCTACCTCACTGAATTAATATTCTTAGAACTACCATCTATGTCCATACAAACTGAGCACTATAGGTATACATGGAATATATATAGGGGAGAGAAAATGTAAGAGTAATGGATTTGTTTGTGTTTCACTGTACCATGTGGCTTGATTTCTTTCCCGACGGAGACATTCGCCAGAGCCTTGAGGGAAGTGAGTGAGAGACTGATCAATAACACTTGTAAGGGCATGACAAGCTACCTATGAGTTAATGAACACTAAACAACGGTATATATATATATATATATATATATATATATATATAATATATATATATATATATATATATATATATATATATATATATATACATATATATATATATATATATAATATATATATAATATATATATATATATATATATATATATATTATATATATATATATATATATATATATATATATATATATATATATATATATATATATTTTATACTATAACAAGGGGGGGAAGATAGGGGGGATTTATTGTATGTCTTACCTTGAGGGAAGTGAGTGAGAGACTGATGATCAGCCTGGTTCAGAGGGAGGATTTTGGGAAGAAACGCGGGAAAAAGAAATGTTCGGATCCTTATGAAAGGCTTCCCCTGAAGGGAGTATAAAACTTCGAATGACTCTAATTAGCTAACGAAGCAAGTATACATATGAAATGGCTGCCTATGACGCAGTTCTTTTAATTTGATATAGAAGAATTTAATACATTTATTCTAATATCCGGGGAGAGTTGTTCTCCCTTTCGGTCAAGCCTACGAACGTGTTTTCCAGAGTGACGAGGTATATGGAGTCGTAACATAAATTTGGTCGACTTTTAATTTAGCGAATAACTCGACTAACCCACCCATTTATAAACGTAACCCGACACTATTGTGTCTGTTTTTAAGGACATTAAGAATCTAAGAGTGTTCTTCGATCTGTCAGGAGGATGAGGGGAGGATGAGAAGTTTTGACTCTACCAGTTATTGACGGTTGCGAAATAAATGTCCCACACATTAGGACTCGTGCTCCGGGTGTATGGGGGGGAGAATGGGGGGGGGGGGCTAGAAGTGGGAGAGAGAAAGAAAGACGGATGAAAGATAAATAGTGCGAGAACAGAAAAGATTTGAATGGCCTTAGTATAATAAAAATAACCTGTTCCCCCATATACTGGACCTAGGCGACAACTTGTCCCAGACCAAACATATGGTTATTGAAACCTTTTTCCTTCTTTCATATACAAAACCCGGGAATCGTATGATGGGAATTTCCATCCTTTCTCTCCGAATTTCCGGGCATTACATATATACAGTCAAACCTCGATATAACGGACCTCGATGTAATGGACTTCGGATGTAACGGACTCCATCTGCGTGAACTTTTTTTTTGCATATTAGACCGCTTATCGCCGCTCGAATTGTCAACTCAACATAATTGTATTATTTTCTCATTATACTTTGTAATGCTTGGGTTTAAAGGAGTTTTAATGTATCACATATTAAGATATAATATTATTAGGAAGGAGCCTGTGTTGCTAGTGATTTAGTGGTAGAAGGTGTGTATTGTTTAAAATAGTGACTATTAGTGTTATGGCGTGGCCGCTGCTATGCCGCCCTGTCACCTCAACACCCTAAATCACCCTTATCTAAGGTGACACGCAGTGCTACACTGATCTAAATAGTGACACGTGTATAGAACTGCACTTCACAACCTTATAATTTATATAATAATGAGCATTAGTCATGATAATAAGCAATACCTTTAGAAGCCACGGCTGAATCTGTGCTCGTAGTAATTTGTTTACCATTCACTAGAGCTTGAGCTTGACTAGCTACATGGTCTGGTTGTGTTTGTGATTATTTCTCATTTATTTCACGTGTAGGAGCGGACCAAATTCAGCATGTAGTGCCAGTCACTATTTACCTCCCAACATAGCTACACAGTCCTGGTTGTGTTTGTGATTATTTCTCATTTATTTCACAATTTTTCCGTTTTTTTCAAATATTTTTCCCACTTGGGAAAATACCCTCGCTATAACGGACAATCGGTTTTAACGGACCACTCCCCCCCCCTTTAGTCCGTTATATCGAGGTTTGACTGTATATATATATATATATATAAAATAATATTATATATATATATATATATTATATATATTATATATATATATATATATATATATATATATATATATAATATATAAAATATATTATATAAAATATATATATATTATATATATATATATAATATATTATATAATATATATAAAATACAGTACCCTCCCGAGCTTACTAACAGCTGTGAATAACCTCTATATATGGAAGTAAGGCGTGTGTAAGTATAAGTAAAGAAGAAGGGGAATGCTTTGTATGTTTTTTGAAATTTGAAATCAAACTCCTGCTTCAGATTATTATTTTTTTATTATGCGGGGCAATGTATTTTTTTTTTTTTTTTTTTTAGATTCCACATACAAAGGTTTATATAATGTGCCGGAGAGTGAATGGCCAGGTTTTTACTTTTAACTTTTTCAATTATTCACATCAAGCAGTTGTATTTTACAGGTAATGCTATAAAATATACCTCATAATATTTCAATTTTCCCATGATTTTCTCAGTTTTGGATGAGTCTGGGTTAATCTTTGAATATAATACCTATCTCCCATAGACTGTGTTTTGCTATCTGAGAGAGAATGTAACCTTAATAGATGGTGCAACCTACTTGTTTACAAAACTTAAACAAAATGTATTAGTAGTTAAGACATCACTGTGCCACCAGGACTTTCCACCAAGCTTCCTGAGCATGGATGTGGATTGCCGGGTTCTCAGATTTGACTCGTTCTCGAAGATCCTAAGCTCTGGCCTAAGGGTTGGTTATGTGACAGGCCCCAAGCCACTTGTTGAGAGGATTATGCTTCATGCCCAGGTGTCTCTCCTCCATGCCCCAGCCATGTCCCAGGTAAGGGAGGGCAGCCTAGTTCATACAGTATAGAGGTTCTCAATCTACAATAGTCATGAAGTTTTCTTATAATTCTTATCAGGACCCGCTGGAAATTTTTTGCAGTCTACACAAAGAGAAGAGAAATGCATACATCATTATTATTTTCCTTAAGTAATGTTCTATTTTAGTTGCCGCATTGTGTAAATAGAAAATAGCAGGTGTATGAAATAACTCGCAAAATATCTTTTGAATGAATACATTGGTTAACAACAAATTTATTGTCTAAGTTTTTTTTAGCTGATTTAGGACAATTTTGATGTACTGAATCCAAAAATCACATTGATTTTGCTCAATCAGGTCAACTTTTTGATCTATCGCCACATGATGTTTTTTTACGTTTTTGTTTACATGTACGGGTATTTTATATATATATATATATGAAATCGTCCTCCGTATACAACACCGTACTTGCAGTAGATAATTCCACTAATCCAATAATTCCACCAATTCAGATGGTTCCAAGTGTGTGGTCCTAAACAATGTCACCAACTAGGAATTCTTCGGAATCACGATCCCTGGATTTTACAGTCCTCAGTTGTTCTTCCTCTTCTCTTCAACTTTTACTTCTTTACTTGAACACTTTTTGTTAAACCCACTGCAGTACTGCATCCCCCTTTGGGACACCTTGTGTGGTGTTGTGTGATATCTGCTATCGTCTTTCCGATAGGCAGATTCCCTTTTCTTGATTCATCGTTCCTAGGATACTACGGTAGCATAGAGGCTGCTACAGATCTTCGGTATACCCCCTACCCAAGCATTGATTAATTTCTTCCTACTGCTTGAATTATGATGCAAAATTCTTTCTTATTTCTTTAAATAAACGAATTCTGAAGTGTTTACATGCGCCAATTCTTGACTAACTGGTACACACAAACCTCGATTTCGCGGACTAATAGGGGGGAGCACTGGTCCGGGAACCGCAAAAGTCCGGGAATCGCAAGTAAAAAAAAAAAAAAAAAAAATCCGATGCCATTACCCACCCCCGGACGTTTATCCTACTCTAGTATTTACTCTCCGGCAACCGACAATATCAACTACCCCGCCGCGGACTTTTACGTCCGCTGAGCATGCAGCCACCTGGCGGGAGGCAGCAGAAAGTGTTCAATAGTGTCAAGAGACGTTCCTGCACCAGGGGCAGTGGGGGTCAGAGGACTAACGGAGGCTGTGCAGGTGAACCGTGAGTGTCGTGTGCCCAAATGTAAACAATACGACCGCTGAGCATGCTGCCACCTGGCGGGAGGCAGCAGAAAGTGTTCAATAGTCTCAGAAATGTTTTTGCCCCAGGGCAGTGGGAGTCAGGTGACTGACGGAGACTGTGCAGGTGAACCGTGAATGTTGTGTGCCCAAATGTAAACAATACGACCGCTGAGCATGCTGCCACCTGGCGGGAGGCGCGGACACTGACCAGGGGTGACAGGAGACGCTCGGACCGCCGGACAACTTAGTCAATTTACGAACAGGACCAGGCATTTCAACGGGAATAAAAAGAAAAAAAAAAAAAAAAAAAAAAAAAAAAATGTCCGAGACTGACATATCCCTGGACCTCGGATTTTGTCCGGCAAATCCGATATCCGGAAATCGAGGTCCGGGAAATCGAATTTTGTGTGTATTTTTCTTTTGCAGGTGAATGAAATGGATTCGGCCAGAAGATCTTGCAAAAATAAGCCCGATGTATTCTGCTACATCTGCGGCGAATACACCGTTGTTCCTAACAGGAATCCAGTCACAAGTTTCATAAAGCGTGTTTACCATACTTATTTTGGTATGAAACTTGGTGACCAGGATAAAGCTTGGGCGCCACACATGGTATGCAAGACATGCACCGAGTATCTGCGTCGTTGGACCAAGGGCAAGAAGAGTTGTCTGAAGTTTGGAATTCCCATGGTTTGGAGGGAGCCGACAAACCATGGCACTGACTGCTACTTCTGCGCTATTGATTTGACTGGGATCAACAGAAAGAACCGGAGCAGCCTCAAGTATCCTAATCTTGAATCAGCACGTCGTCCTGTAGCTCATTGTGATGAAATTCCAGTACCTGTCTTTGGAGAACTTCCTGACATTAGTGACGAAGATTCCTCCAGTGTTGAAGAAAATGAAGAAGAAGAAGTGGTTCTTGACGATGATGCTCCACATCCTTTTTCCCAAAAGGAACTAAATGATCTAGTTCGCGATCTCAGCTTGTCAAAGTCCTCTGCCGAACTGTTGGCATCCAGATTGAAGAAAAAAAAACTCCTCTCTGACAGTGCTCGCATCACCTTCTACCGAAACAGACATCAAGAGTACTTCCATTTTTTCTCTGAAGAGAAGTACTTGGTGTACTGTACAGATATTGCGCAGCTTCTGCACAAGCTTGGAGTGCCACAGTACCAACCCGAAGATTGGAGACTGTTCATTGACAGCTGCAAGCGATCGCTGAAATGTGTTCTGCTGCACAACGGCAACCAGTTTGATTCTGTACCCCTCGCTCACTCGACTACACTGAAGGAGAAGTATGAAGCGGTGAAGTACGTGCTGGAGAAAATTTGTTATGATCAGCATGAGTGGTTGATTTGTGTTGACCTGAAGATGGTGAACTTTTTGTTGGGACAACAGTCAGGGTTCACCAAGTAACCGTGCTTTCTGTGCATGTGGGATAGTAGGGACCGAGCTCAGCATTACACGAAGAAGGACTGGCCTGTATGGGAGGAATTGGTGCCTTGCAGAGCAAGGAACGTCATAAGCAACCCTCTGGTGGACAGAGACAGGATACTTTTCCCACCGCTGCACATCAAGCTCGGCTTGATCAAACAGTTCACCAAAGCTCTGGACAAGGATGGTGGCTGCTTCACTTACTTGTGCCACGCTTTTCCAGGATTGACCATGGAGAAGTTGAAAGCTGGCATCTTTGACTGTCCTCAACTCCGTCAGCTCATCAGAGATCCAGAGTTTGAAAACTCAATGAACGAAGTGGAACTGGAAGTGTGGAAGGCTTTTGTTCTTGTCGTGAAGAACTTTCTTGGCAACAACAAGGCCAGGAACTACGCAGAACTTGTCACCAATATGCTGACTGCTTTCAGAAACCTCGGATGCAACATGAGCACCAAAATGCATTACTTATTCTCACATATGGATCGGTTTCCTGAGAATCTGGGATCAATGAGCGACGAGCAAGGGGATAGATTCCATCAGGACATGAAAGTGATGGAGACCAGGTATCAGGGACGCTGGGATGCTGCAGTCATGATAGCTGATTACTGTTGGACTCTGAAGAGAGACATCCCTGCCGCTGGGCATTCTAAGAGTTCGAAGAAACGGAAGTTCAAGCCCTGAATTTTGAACAATGATGACCTAACATCCAATTTACATGTACATACCTTTATCAATGTCTACTCTTCAACGTACACTAATCAATTTTTGTAACATTTAATTAATGAATTGTGTTAGAAAACAATTTTTTTTCTCTTAAAAACCTATTTCGGATGAGAAATATTAACAAAAATCAACCGAAAAAGTCACAAAAATGTAATCGATTTAGTCAGAAGATTGGATTTTTTTAAAAATCGACTTAGCACAAAAACCTGACCTGATCAAGAGAAACGGATGTCATTTTCGGATTCAGCGGTGCAAAATTGTCCTAAATCAGTTGAAAAAACTTAACACGACTTACCAAAAAAAAAAGGTTGTAACCCAGTGTTATAGTAGTGTTCTGCATGTAAACATAGCATACAAAGCAAAAAATTACCAGCATTAAAACTTTGAATTCAAGAATTTTGGAATGTATGCAATCTTTTGAGGGTGCATAATTTTGTAGTGGGAGCTGCTTTCAGTTTTGTGATTAGCTGTGTGGTCCATTTCTAATAGTGATTATATTTTTTCTCTTAGCTTAGGCTACTTATTTTTCGTATGATTGGAAAATGGGTGAACTATGATCTCTTTAATGGTAAAAACTTGTTTTTAAAACATGATTGTGTATTCCTATCCTTATAGGTGTTGGTGAGTGAGTTGCCTGCACTGTGGGGTGAAGGGGGATTCTTGAAGCACACAAAAGCAGTACAGGACTTTTATCTTAAGCAGAGAAATGCAATGGTTAATGCTGCCGGAAAACATCTCACTGGTGAGTGGTTAATGTTTATGTGCATAATTTTTTTTTCCTGCAGCCTTAATACTCATTGTACTGGTAAATCAATCAATCAATCATTGGGTGCATATGCTGGGGGGCGCGTCGCCTTGCCCACCCGACGACGCCACTCCCGGGGGTCACCACGCGCGAGTCCCCATGCAGGCTCCCTTCCCATACAAAGCAACTCTGGACAGGAAACATCAACTTGCCCCAGTAATGAGCCTTGTGGGCGCCCCCTTGGCCTCCTCCACGCAAGATTGTCTCTACAGATACAACCCGGAGGGTAGGATCGGTTTCAGGGTAGCGTGCCACATACCCATATAGCCGAAGTTGGCACTAACAGACTATGCAGGCCTTGATTCAGTCTCACGGTGCAATCGCTGATTTGACACGTAATCATCCCAGCGTTACCCCATGATTCTGCGAAGACACTTACAGTCAAACCTCGATATAACGGACTAAAGGGGGAAGGAGTGGTTCGTTAAAGCTGATTGTCCGTTATAGCGAGGGTATTTTCTCAAGGGTGGAAAAATATATGAAAAAAAAAAATTGTGAACTAGATGAGAAATAATAGCCCACACAACCAGACTATGTAGCTATGTTGGGAGGTAAACAGTGACTGGCACTACATGCTGAATTTGGTCCGCTCCTACACGTGAAATAAATGAGAAATAATCTTAAACACAACCAGACCATGTAGCTATGTTGGGAGGTAAATAGTGACTACATCAGGGATTTGGCACACTCGCCCACGACTGTTCGGGACTGGTATTAGGAGAGGTAGTAAGTATCCAGGCTCGCTCATTACTGCTTTGTATGCTATGAAATTTAATTATTCTAGTCGAATGTAGACATATATTCACATTTGAATTGCTATTATTCATACATATGAGCATAGATAACAGTAGAACTGGATGTGACACTTAAATTCACCGTTTTGCAGTAATGGCCCCATAACCGGAAAACGGCCCTCTGCGTTCTATCCTAGTCATCGCGGCTCATAATTGAATGAAATCAATGAAACTAATGGTGATAAAAGCTAACAGTCTCTACTTCAATGTCCAGAAGTGTTATATGAATCCGCCAAAGCGTTTAGTCATACCAATCAACACAAAAACAAAATGCATCTAACATACTTGCAGTATATACAGGGAGGTCCCGCAGATATGAGTAGTTAGGTTCCACCTGGCATACTCGTAAAGTGAAATCTCGTATAACGAAACACATAACTAATGGTAAAATATAGGTTTGGTTCCAGGACCCCATCAATAAAAATAAAAATTAAAATTAAAAAGACATGTTTTTCAAGCTAAAATAAACTATAGCAAACACAACAAACTCTCAAACTCTCAAATATAGGGCTCTATATACCACACCACCGCACCACCACACCACCACACAAAACACAGTGAATTTAGAGTGTGACAGCACAGTAGGACAAAGCACAAATAAGTCACAATAAGCACATAAAGTAAACCAGCAAACCACTAAAATCGACTCACAAGGTACAATACATACAAGCAACAAAGACGTTGTATGTACTCTTCGGGACGCCGCGTGATACACTAGACTCGAGAGGGTACGGTAGGTAAGGGACAAGGAGGGGTGCGCAGACCTCTTCCACTGCCCACAAACTCGTCTCTGAGCGTCTGAATCATTGTACATCGTCCAACTGGGGGGAAGCCACGAACCACTTTATCAGCTTTTTTTGGTAGGAAGTCCGACGTCGGTCGTAACAGGAACCCACAGCGCGGCAAAATCGTAGGTTTGGTCGTAAACGTGCACACTGGCCAACGACTGCTCGAGACTGGTATTATCAGAGGTAGGGAGTCTCCAGGCTCGCTTATTATTGCTTGGTATGCTATGAAATATAATTTCTCTAGGTGAATGTAGACATATGATTGCATTTGGATGGATATTAGTCATATATATGAGTAAAGAGATGAAATACAAGCAAGGGCCTCATCCACGTCTGGCAGCACGACCTTCAGCAGCAGCAGCAGCAGCAGCAGCAGCAGCAGCAGCAGCATGAAGCCCGTGAGGTGGATACCAACACCAAGGAGAGATAGATGTCTTTGGTAATATTTAGTAAGGGTGCGAGAACCCCTTGAGGAATCCTATGATTCCTGGTGATATCCTATGGTGCTATCACATGCTTGGGAGCTGACCTGACTTCTTCAGGAAGGCACAGGTAGCTACAACAGATAACGTGGTGTCTCTTACGCGGGCGGCGTAAATCGGCCGTCGCCCGCAATTCCCCGCCAGCGGAGATCTCCTTGGTAATTATTTAGTAAGGGAGGGAGGACCCTTTGAGGAATCCTATGACCACTG
This sequence comes from Chionoecetes opilio, assembly GCA_016584305.1. Lineage (NCBI taxonomy): Eukaryota > Metazoa > Arthropoda > Malacostraca > Decapoda > Majidae > Chionoecetes > Chionoecetes opilio. Next base: position 203,192 of record JACEEZ010017431.1, on the reverse strand, counting down.
GTGATATCCTATAGTGCTATCACAGGCGTAGGAGCTGACTGTCTTCTTCAGGAAGGCACAGGCGAGGCGGATGACGGCTGGTTTTGACTCAAAACTTTTGAGAGGCGCAGGGCGCCACCTACGCCACGGTAGGTTTGGGCAGGCTTAAACGTCTTATTACTCGTTATTATACAACTTAGTGATTATGGTGAGATGTTATATACACGTGTCATTATCTAAATCAATGTAGCACCGTGTGTCACCATAAATAAGGGTGATTTAAAGATGTTATGATAAGGTGACTGCTGGCGGGGCAGTGAGTGACGGAGAAATTCTTGCCACAGGGCCGCCCCATAACAAATATTCACTATTTTAACCCACATTATCGTACTGAGCCACCAGAATTATCATATTTTCAGATTGATTATCGTACAACCTTAGGTAAAATCATAGTCAGTAAATGACTATAATTTTAGTAAATAACTTGTAATTTACTTTAGTAAATAACTTGTAATTTACTTTACTAAATAACTTGGTAATTTTACTCAACCTAGTTTGAATGTCGTAGCATTGGATTTTCGATCTCGTATATTGAAAATAGACCCTAATTTACACATCTCATATCACCGGATTCTCGTATATCGAATGCTCGTATAACGGGACCTCCCTGTAGTATATTTTATTCAACATGTGATCTAGCATCATTGCACAACACAGGAATGTCAGTTCTTTTTCACACCTGTCAGCTTGCGCCACTTATCGTCACTTTGCGACCTAGTCACACGTACGCTCTGTGGAAGCACCAGCCTTGCGCTTGGCGTGGACATCGCTGTTAATGTCACGCACTATGTTGCCAGCAAACAGATTGAAGAGCACCAGCCATTTGTCGGACGAGCTTGTCCAAGCCGTGCCCTTTACAACAGGAGGCCCCAGTCAGCTGGCCATTCTCGCTTGTGTGGGCGTTCACCACCTCCACGAACACCCTCCTGGGCAAGGAACACTCCAGCAGCTTGCGTCGAGTGGTCTTCTCCTTTACCAGACCTCTCCAGATGTGGCAGATGTCCAGCGTGATGTCAATGGTAGTGGAGGAGACCAGGAGCTTGCCGCGATCCAACAGCTCGGTGAACGACCTGTAGATGTGTAATGCCCGTTATTCGGAAGAGATAGGATGGGAATTCATATCATACAATTCCCGGGTTATGTCCGTAAGCAATTTAATCTTTTCGTTTCTCGTGAAATTTATCTTCTTTCTTTCTATCTCACTTCTATCTTCCTCCCTTCCCTCACTCCCTCCCCCCCCAGACACTCCGGATACGAGTCAAAATTCGTGGGACACTTATTTCGCGATCATCGATAACTAGTAGATTCAAAACTTTTCATCCTCCCCTCACCCTCCTATCAGATCAAGGAACACCCTTAGATTCTTAATGTCCTTCAAAATAGTCACCATAGTGAAAGATCAAGTTCATACATGGATGGGTTAGTCGTGGTATTCGCTAAATTGAGAGTCGACCAAATTTCTATTCAGACTCCCATACCTCGTCGCTCTGAAAAACGCGTTCGTGGGCTTGAACGAAAGGAAATAACACGTCTCCCTGGATATTAGTGTAAAAATATTAAATTCTTCTATATCAAAGTTAAAGAACTGTATAATAGGCAGCCATTTCATATGTATACTTGTTTCATTAGTTAATTAGTCATTCATGGTCTGATAATCCCTTCAGGCGAGGCCAAGTTCATAGAATCCGAACATTCCCCTTTTGCCCGCGGGTAAGCCCAACCTTGCCTTAGTCACCCCGAGGGAGCCAGTCGTCTCTCCACTTCACTATAGGTAAGACCTCAGTAACTCGCTCCTATTTCCCCCCCCCCCCCCTTCCTTGCTATGATATATCTATTTATATGCTCATATATAGGTACAGTTGTTCAGTTTCACTAACGCATAGGAGGCCTGCCCCATCCTTATAAGTGTTATTAACGGAGTCGTCTCTCCACTTCACTATAGGCTTCGACGGGAGTCTCTCATCCATCCCTCTCCAGACTCAGACGGACGTCCCAGTCTGACAAAAAAACCCGTCACATGGTTTTTTAAGTGAAACGCAAACAACATTCTTACTCTTATATTCCCCCCTTATATTTTCCATGTATAACTATAAGTATTCAGCGGTATGTTACATAAGTAAATGATAATTCATTAATAGGATTCAGTGAGGAAGGTTATGCTCATAAGAGCTTTCCTGTATCAGATGGGGAGAGCTTTCCTGTATCAGATGGGGAGAGCTTTCCTGTATCAGAGTGTAGAGTTTTCCCGTATCCGAGTGTAGAGTTTTCCTGTATCAGATTGGGGAGCTTTCCTGTGTCAGGGTGGAGAGCTTTCTTGTATCAGATTGGAGACCTTTCCTGTGTCAGGGTGGAGAGCTTTCTTGTATCAGATTGGAGAGCTTTCCTGTGTCAGGGTGGAGAGCTTTCTTGTGTTGGATTAGAGCTGATATGTGTGTCTGAGATCTCAAACAAGAGAAATAATACTTCAGGATGAATAAATAGGATGATGTTTCAAATATAGTTCTTGTGTCATTTAGTAGAAACCTCAGGTGATTATTCTGTGTTAGGACAGTAACTCCCCACACTTCCAAAAAAGAGTCAGCCTTACTCGGTGTAATTCTAAGTATCAACCACGACTACTAAATATATCATATATATCTATTCAAACGTGCTCAGGAAGTAAAACCATAGAACTACTTGCCTGAGCTGGTGGCAGCATTTCCCCTTATTCCTTAACTCCTACCCTTTCCCCTTAACCTTAACTCCTACCCCTTTCCCTTAAGTTCATTCCCATTTCAGTACTTTCCGCAGCGAGAAGTGTTCGTACTATAATTAAATAGTGAAGTCATAAGACAAATTTCAATTCTCAATTCAGTTTGTAATCAATGTAAAATCCTAACCAAATTAATATCATTCAATAACAAAGGGAGCAACAACCTTTTTTATAAAAACCCTGGCACCACAGATGGCCTTCACCTGCTCACCAGGGTTCTCTTCGAAACTGACATCCAGCGGTGCAGCCTTTCTGTCGACCAGCAGGTCAGCACAGGCACCACACTTGTTGCCTCTAGTTGATGAATGAGCCAGGTACCCGGCAATGTGACCCAAGATAGCTTTCGTAGAGTCTTCCAGCTCCTCACGCTCTGTTTGGCCCACCACCTCCACCAACTCCTCTGCCACCTGCATGTCCTCGACCTCGCGCTCCTGCCGACAAGCAGTCATCTTACCGGATAGATCACCGACACTGTATCCGGACCACCAGATCAGACTCCTGGTCCTGATCACTGCCTCATTCTTCATGAATTGCCGGACGCTGGCCCAGTAATTACCGCCTGCTAGCTTTCTCAAGTGGCCAAAGTGAGACTCGATCCTGTCTGACTAGACCTTACCCAACAACACATAATCCAGGATAGCATTATGGTTATCGAGCAGGTACTTGACCAGGCCCACCAGTCCTCGTGAGATGTTGTACACAGCCAGGCCCATGTCCTTGCTGATTTTGGCAGAGACCGGGACTTCACTTTCCTGCCAGCTACGCATGGAGTTACCGAATTCAATCAGGAACTTGAGAGACCTCTCACTGTCGTCACAGTTCAAGCGCAGCTTGGTTAGGTTAGATTTGTTTAGGTTAGGGTAGGTTATATTTGGGTATGTTAGGTTAGATTTGGTTAGGTTAGGTTAGGTTAGATTTGGTTGGGTTAGGATAGGTTAGATTTGGTTAGGTTTGGTTAGGTTAGGTTAAATTTGGTTAGGTTAGGTTATCGGTGGGTCAAGCCCCCCGCTAGATTAGGTTAATTTTGGTTAGGCAAATTTCTCTAGATATAAGGAAATTACCCTAGATCTAGGGAATTTTACCCCCCTACACAACTCTTTAATTACGTGTTTCCGACGCATAATTTGTTCCCCACCCGAAAACCCCGCATTCCCACAGGTCCCCAAACTTGTTTGGGGGAAGTGGGAGAGTATGGGCAAACACTAGAATTTTACCGGCCGGAGTGACGGAGGGCCGGAGTGACGGAGGGCCGGAGAAACTATGGGCCGAAGTGACTTGAAATAGTTGCCATAAGGTAATTTAGTATTTTCACTTTTTTTTCCCTAAGTATGTCATTGGCTTCTATATCATATTCATCTAAAATTATCTCTTGATCATACCTATCATTATTTTGTAGGCAACTTACTTGTAAACATCCTATTTACGCCAAAATAAGACGAGAGTTCACCGGCCGTGGAGATGTGTGCTTACGTACCCTAATTTCACTTATTTTTCACTAAATATGTCATTAAATTCTATATCACATTCATCTACAACTATCGATTGATCACATATATCATTATTTTGTAGTTAACTTACTTGGGTAAAACTTTGGAAGAAGTCCTTCACCCCTATCTTTTTTTTCTTTCCCCCCTATAGCCAACAAGCCTGGGGAACTGGCGGGAATACGGGGTTTTTGGGTGGGGGAAGCAAATATAAGTGATTTATGGCTCCCCAAAAAATCATCAAAGTCACTATATGTAAAAATCTAACCTAACCTAACCTTAACCACAAAGTATACCTAACATAACCTAACCTAACCTTAACCACAAAGTATACCTAACCTAACCTAACCTAACCTTAACCACAAAGTATACCTAACCTAACCTAACCTAACCTTAACCACAAAGTATACCTAACCTAACCTAACCTTAACCACAAAGTATACCTAACCTAACCTAACCTTAACCACAAAGTATACCTAACCTTAACCACAAAGTATACCTAACCTTAACCACAAAGTATACCTAACCTAACCTAACCTAACCTTAACCACAAAGTATACCTAACCTAACCTAACTGGACTTAGAATTTTTTGAGGCACCTCATATTTCATAGCGGCCGTGTGGGTTAACCAAGGCTGAGCGCACGCTGGAACCTTTACAGATGTGAAGTACAATAAGCATACAATACAGTGCGGTAGTTCATTTCAGTCAAAGCCGGAAGGATGAGTTCCAAAGTATTTCCCTTACTTGTAAATATCCTTTTTATGCCAAAATAACAAGAGACTCGGTCACACGTATTTCCCGAAGTATGAGTGTTTACACTTCACAGCGTTGTCAGTGACGAACAGCAACTCGTACAGCGTTACCAGTTAAACATTGTACTTCTTGAAAATTAACGAATACAGTTGTGCAAGCATATTATTATAGTTACCAAAGTAGCACTGTTGGACGTATATGTTACGACGTTCAGTGAAGCATGGCGTAATATTTGAAACGCCCAATAATGCTGCCAAACACTATAAGAACATATAACTGCCAAACACCTGGCATCAGTTGGCCATGGGGCCAGTACTGCAGCTTCCAACGTGCTTCGTTGCGGAGTGTCACATCCAGTTCTACTGTTATCTATGATATGAGTAAAGATATGAAAATACTTTCAAGGCGCTCATCCACACCTGGCAGCGCAGCAACAGCAGCATCATGAGATATTATAATCACCTCAAAATAGATAAAAAGGAAGAAAGTCTCCCGTAAAGTGATAGGTTATCCCTAAAATTTTGATGCTTTCTCTCACCGTCTGGCTAGTTAAGCTCAAGCTCTAGTGAAAGGTAAACAAACTACGAGCCACATTCATCCGTGACTTCCAAAGGTATTGCTTATTATCATGACTAATGCTCATTATTATATATATTATATGGTTGTGAAGTGCAGTTCTATACACGTGTTACTATTTAGGTCAGTGTAGCACTGCGTGTCACCTTAGATAAGGATGATTTAGGGTGTTGAGGTGACAGGGAGACGTAGCAGCGGCCACGCCATAACACTGATTGTCACTATTTTAAACAATACACACCTTCTACCACTAAATCACTAGCAACACAGGCTCCTTCCTTATATATCTTAATATGTGATACATCAAAACTCCTTAAAACCCAAGCATTCCAAAGTAAAATGAGAAAATAATAAAATTATGTTGAGTTGACAATTCGAGCGGCGATAAGCGGTCTGATATGCAGCAAAAAAAAAAGCAAAAAAAAAAAGGTCACGCAAATGGAGTCCGTTACATCCGAAGTCCGTTACATCGAGGTCCGTTATATCGAGGTTTGACTGTATATATATATATATATATATATATATATATATATATATAATATATATATATATATATATATAATATATATATATATATATATATATATATATATATATACACTGGTACCTTGACTTACGAGTTTTTCGAGTTACGAGCAGTCGCTCCGTCAATTTTTTGCTTTGAGTTGCGAGCCAAAATCCGAGTTACAAGCTATTTACCGTATTTGCCACCGCATAAGACGCAGTTTTTTCCCTTAAAAAGGAATGGAAAGTTCACCCTGCGTCTTATGCGGCCATAATAGCGAATGAGACGTCGGGCAGATAATGCAGAACAGCCGGTGGTGTAGGCTACTACTAAAGGGGTCTGGAGTGATCTGTGCTGAGCAGTAGTCCACTGAGCACAAATTTGTAACTGTGTTATTAACAGTAATGCATAATACTAAGAAAAGGTTGGAGTTTAAGAGAAAAAATGAGCTGGGGCAACAGGATAGCGATTATTGCTGCCAAAATGGCCGTGTCAGATGTAAAAATCATCCACCCCCCGCTGCTGCTCTCCATTGTGAAACGTCTGATATCTCAGGTCTGCCGCTTCACCTGGGATACTTCACTCGGCGACGGCCTCCATGCACCCACCTTGGATCATTACCGCTCAGATTCCTCCCCGCACCCATGGAAAAAACAAACATCCCGCATATTAGATGTCGCCTTAACCCGCATTCGACTCGGGCCACACAAGTTGACACAACAGTTGGAAGGAGATGATAGGGGGGAGGCAGAAAATGGTGATGGATTTTTCGCTGGAATGGGTATTGTAGATAAATGTAATAGTGAAACAAAGAGCGTGTTAAAGTTTTATTTGAAGGAGTGTGAGCGGTGAGAGGGAGTGTAGTATCTTGGGGAGTCTGTCTATACACACAAGGATGGAGAAAGGGCGTCGTGGCTTTGTTGTTTATTTGACAGCGAGTCATTGTACAACGTGGGGACAAGAGGTGTGTGGTGTGTGTCTCTGTGTGTCCTGTGGCTGACTGAATTACATGGCTGATGTTGCAGTTGTGTCGGCGAGGACAAGTCAGGTCAGCGTCAGGTCACCCTCGAATCCTGGTCCCAGACAGGGGGGTGGCCTAAGCCGATGCAGGTGTGTATGTGCGTTTGTGTGTTAGCGCCGCTACAGTGGTAAGCAAGGTGGGATAGGAAACAGCATAGGCCTTTGTACCACCTCGACCCCTCAATCCTCACCCCTGTACCTCTACAGATAAGGAAACTGTATGAAAGAGTGCTAGTAAAAAGGCTGCAACGGTACTTGTAGATGGGACAAAAGTCTTCCACATGGTACACCAAGACCAAGACCCATCACGGCGCCACACCGTCCGCCTCCAGGTCGAATCACACCATACCACCATGGTGACACGGCACCGTCTCATCACATCCGTTAGAATTTCTTACATTCAAACAAATAGACGTGTTACACTAAACGGTGCGCCGCCGTCACGGCTCCAATGCATCACGGTCCTGTCACGTAACGGTTTCTGGGAAAGAGTAGTTTAACGTTATGAGACTGTGCCGTGCTGATAATTGTCGTTTTCTTAAGGCTTTTTGTACCCAAAACAGTGTCTTTTAGAGTTCAACTCCTCTTCTTCATCCAACAGAAGTGCTATTCATGCAAATTTCTTCAACCATAGCCTCTGAGGCACCATGTCTGCTTAGAGGGTGAGCAAGAACTGCTGAAAATAATGGAACCGTGACGAATAGTGTGAATACAAGGCACGGCTGACGGAACGCTGCCGTGATTTCAGAGTGTGAACCAGCCTTCACCTGTACCTTCCTGAAGAAAACTAATCAACCCTCGCGACTGTGATAGATTCATAGGTGTAAGCAGGGCAAATATCGTCGATCCCGACAACGGTGCCCCTCAACAATTACAACAATAACAACAAGGTAGAGATGGTTACCTTACAGTGTTACCTAAATATCTTCGTAAACTTTTGTTATTGGGCAACCACCGATTTTGAGGCCGAAACTTAGTCCTCCTGAATAGTTTTGATGTGTTTTGAATTAATCTGGCTCTCGTTTTTGTCGGAAATCAATGTTTGTTTACACGTATGTGTGTGTGTGTGTGGGGGGGGGGGCAACCTGCCCCTCCAGGTCCGCCCGGCAAACATTGCTACGCTTCACACTGCCATATTATGGGTAATTTTCGTTTTTTCTCTATATCATCTGTTACGAAACCAAACCCCACCTCTAACCTAACCTAACCTGATTTAACCTAGTTTTGCCTTTTGGCTGAACTAACGGTAGATTTTTGGTACTACGTGTAATGCCATTATTATTCAATTGCGCCATGGGAAATGGGGCTCAAAATACTCAGAATGAAGAAAGCTACACGATGATGTAGGTAAGAATCCTAGGACTTTTGAAAGCCCACTTATAAAATAATACCAATATTTATGCAAATTTTTCATAAAGTCTAAACATATAGCAGAAAAGCAGCAAAGGCATACCTACAACATTAAATCTAAGCTATATGTCATAGGTAGCAAAATATTAGAATATCAATACGTAGGGGCATCCTGCAATATATTATGACCGATTTTGGTTACCCTGGCATTCCTTTTACATTTTAACTAGTATATTTTTTCATTCACATTCATTGCACTGTGAATATTGTATTTAGGTACATGCTCATAATTATTTGCTTTCCCTACAAATCTTTTTTTTTTTTATAACTTGATAAATTTACGAAATAATTTTTTTTCCCTCAAAAACACCAATATTTTTTTTCTCTCAAAACCTCCTTGTAACATAGGGGTGCGTGTTATGCGGAGGTGCGTCTTATGCGCCGGCATATACGGAATTTTTATTTTTTAATTTTTTTTTATATTTATTATTTATTTTTTACGAGCGAGCTTCAGATACGCCGCCGCTAGTTGGCGCAGCGAACGCCACAACATCCGCCCAGCATACCGTGTCTCACTCGTTCACTTCACGTGGTTACCTCGCCGTGGATGCATCTCTGTTGTGTTGTGCTCACACAGGCGAATGCAAATGGCGAAGGGTGAGTGCAATACGTTTAGCGGCAGCTCCACCCACAGCTGTTTCCAAACAGCTGACACACAGAGTATAAACACTGGCGAATGCAAATGGCGGAGAGTGAGTGCAGTATGTTTAGCGGCAGTTCCACCCACAGCTGTTTCCAACATCTGATACACAGAGTATAAACACTGGCGCATGCAAATGGCGGAGGGTGAGTGTAGTACGTTTAGCGGCAGTTCCACCCACAGCTGTTTCCAACAGCTGATACACAGAGTATAAACACTGGCGAATGCAAATGGCGGAGGGTGAGTGCAGTACGTTTAGCAGCATTCCACCCACAGCCAGTGGCGTCACCGCGGGGGTACTAAGGGGGACTTAGCCCCCCCAAGTCAATGACTCAGTCCCCCCAAAACTGCTGCAAGTAGCCTGCTACCCAAAAACAATAAAAAGGAATATTTATCCAATTTTCCATGCCAGAGCAAAACCTTATTTTTCACATTTTTATAGAAAAATTGGTTTGATGTTTCATTTAAATGTTGAAATATGTTTGCTAACAAACCTTGAAATTACTAAGAATATTCTATTATAGAGATATTCTATAGATACAAGTGATAATCCTGATATACCCACACCTGTTATGGAACAGGTGCAGGATCTAGCCACAAAGCCTGAAGAAGGACCCACGCAGCCGAGACTTAAAGTGTATCCTAAAGTACAGTCTGGTTCTCAGACCAGGTCTTTCCAATATGAGTGGTATAAAAGGTATGAGTGGCTTGAATACTCTGTGACAAGTGACCGAGTTTATTGTTTTCCATGTAGGCTTTTTGGCGGTAATGTCACAAAATAAGTAACATTCACCAACGAAGGTTTTAGGTCCTGGAAAAAGATGCATGTAAAAGCAACAAAGCACGGAGAATCTACGTATCATGTACATGCAATGGAAAAATGGCTCAACTTTAAGATTTCACAGCTGCATGGTAGCGTTCATCAGAAACTCGATACCCAACACAAACAGCAGGTTCTGGATAACAGAGACTATATTAAAACACTCTTAAACATTGTCATTACAGCAGCTAAAACTAACATGGCATTCAGGGGTCATGATGAATCTGAAAGTTCATTAAATAAGGGTGTCTTTCTAGAGATCTATGACTTAGTAAGCAAGGAGTCTGAAAAAGTTTCGTAACTTAGTAAACAGGTTCCAAGAAATGCCAAATATATATCAGGTTTCAGTCAGAATTCTCTTTTGCAAGCTGTTGCTGACTGTGTGAGTGATACTATAGTCAAAGAAGCCATATCAGCACCCTTTTTTTGCAGTAATAGCAGATGAAACTAGGGATGTCAGTATTACTGAGCAACTCAGTGTGTGTATTAGTATGTGTTGGATGAAAACCGTACATGAGAGATCTTAAGATATATTGCTCTAAAGGATCTTGATGCTGATTCTCTGGCTACTGCTTTGTTGGAGAAACTTGGGGAGCTAGAATTAAATATCAGTAAATTGATAGCGCAGTGTTATGATACTGCATCAGTAATGAGTGGCAGAATCAGTGGTGTGCAGGCACTGATTAGAGAATCAGCCAAAAATCCATGTTTTTATGTCCCTTGCTCTACACACAGATTACAGCTGGTGATAACCCACACTGCTGGTTACTTATCAGAGGTAGCCGAGTTTTTTTAACTTGATTTCAGGCCTGATAAACTTCATCCGTAGTTCAACCTTACGCCATGACATCTTTCTAGACTTCCAAAGGGACAGGAAATTGCCAGTTCTTGAGCTTCCCAAAGTGTGCCAGCACAAATGGGAATACAACCATAATGCCCTTCAGGCAATTTTCAAACGGTATGAGATCCTGACAGAAACTCTTGAAGATTTGTCTATCCATGGACGCTCTGGTGAAGAGAAGGCCTTAGCTTATGGACTTCAGCAATCTTTGAATAAATTTGAGACTGTTTTCTTACTGATTAATTTCACTGAAATTTTTGACATTACAACCCCACTTTCAAAGGTTTGGCAGAGTGAGGATATGGATCTTGCTGCAGCAGTTAACATGGCACAGGAAACAATAAAAGTTCTGAAAGATAGAAGAACTTCAGATGACCATTTCAATACCATTTGGGGAAAGGCAGTTAAATTTGCTGCAGGAAGAAACATAACTGTAGCTCAGCAACAACCTTCAAGTTCAAGAAGGCATAGGAAGCCATCGTCACGGTTGTTAGGATCCATTGTAACTGAAACCATAGGCCAACGAGACACCTCTGAGAGAGATGAAGACCCTAAATCTCACTGTAAAAGATGTCTTTACTATTCCATCCTAGACAAGGTACTCGTTGAATTTGGGCACAGGTTTGATGAACCAAAGAGCATTCTACTTGGTGTATCTGCTTGTCATCCTTCGTCCCCGAACTTTCTAAATGAAAATGATTTGAAATATCTTGCTGACCAATATGACATTGAAAGTGAGAGCCTCCACCCCGAGAGCCATCACCACCCTGGGGCTAAAGCCCCCCCAAATTTTTTTTCCTGGTGACGCCACTGCCCACAGCTGTTTCCAACAGCTGATACACAGAGTGTAAACACTGGCGAATGCAAATGGCGGAGGGTGAGTGCAGTCCAGTCATATAGATACAGTCACAAAATTGGGTTTTTTGGGGGGGCTGGAACGGATTAATGGTATTTCAATTAATTTCAATGGGAAACATTGATTTGATATACGAGCAAATTGAGCTACGAGCTCGATCAATGAACGAATTAAACTCGTAATCCAAGGTACCACTGTATATAATATATATATACACTTATACAGTCAAACCTCGATATAACGGACTAAAGGGGGGGAGGAGTGGTCCGTTAAAGCTGATTGTCCGTTATAGCGAGGGTATTTTCCCAAGGGTGGAAAAATATATGAAAAAAAACGGAAAAATGTGAAATAAAAGAGAAATAATCACAAACACAACCAGACTGTGTAGCTATGTTGGGAGGTAAATAGTGACTGGCACTACATGCTAAATTTGGTCCGCTCCTACACGTGAAATAAATGAGAAATAATCACAAACACCACCAGACCGTGTAGCTAGTCAAGCTCAAGCTCTAGTGAAAGGTAAACAAATTAATACGAGCCAGATTCAGCCGTGGCTTCCAAAGGTATTGCTTATTATCATGACTAATGCTCAACATTATATATATTATATGGTTGTGAAGTGCAGTTCTATACACTATTTAGGTCAGTGTAGCACTGCGTGTCACCTTAGATAAGGGTGATCTAGGGTGTTGAGGTGACAGGGAGACATAGCAGCGGCAACGCCATAACACTAATAGTCACTATTTTAAACAATACACACCTTTTACCACTAAATCACTAGCAACACAGGCTCCTTCCTTATAATATTATATCTTAATATGTGATACATCAGAACTCCTTAAAACCCAAGCATTCCAAAGTAAAATGAGAAAATAATACAATTATGTTGAGTTGACAATTCGAGCGGCGATAAGCGGTCTAATATGAAAAAAGAAAAGAAAAAAAAAGTCACGCAAATGGAGTCCGTTACATCCGAAGTCCGTTACATCGAGGTCCGTTATATCGAGGTTTGACTGTATATATATATCAGGCGCTGAGAATAGAAACGGCACAAGCGCCACCCCAGCCAGAAATGAGTTTTCATCAGCTCTCGCTACAATAGAGGTAGCTCTTGTCCTACAGCAAGTGGATTTAGGTCTTTCGTATACTGCAAGAGGGTTAAAATTCCCATACAAAACCATAGTTTGTTGTCTGTACGCATCCCCCGCCTGAGATATGCTGCCGCTCAATGTAGAAATGACACAAGTCTCACCGTCTCTTTAACTCGGGCATCCTGGCCAATGGTATCACCGCTTCATCATGGCCCAATGAGAATGCTCATACTTCATTGAGTAGACATCGAGCCAATCAGGGCAACTGGCAGTCCTCTGAGCCAATGAGCATGGTGCTTCCATCTCGCCTCGGACCTAATACACAATGTTACTCTGTACAGCTCAAATTTCCTTGACGTGTACCGTGTAGGGCTCCGTGATTTCTTGCTATTTTCATATAGAACTAATGAGTGTTGTGCACCATGGCTGATGAATGTGATGATAGTAGTGAATCAGTGTCTGGTGAAAGTGTAGAGGTGGTGGGAAATGAGCCAGGCCCTTCCGTTCCCGAAAAAATTGCGCGTGATTCAGGAGAGTAATATAAAAGTGTTTCCACCAGGAAAGTGGTAGCCGAGAATAAGATTTGTCCACCTTGCCGCGATGAATGTTTTGAGAAAGTTACAATGCCAGTGATCAGTGTAATGTTTAAAAGCTATAGGGATCTTGCTTCCTATGACAGACAGCCTACCTTCAGAAGCTTGTTTGCTACCAGTTAAGAGGCGCAGGAAGCCGCTAGGTGACGAAGCCCCAACACGCACCCAGACAGTGATGTATACAGTGATTTATAATAAAGTGGAGTACACAGTATACAAGGCAGGGTTCTTATATATATGTGGAATAGTATGTATATTTGGAATTTTTATTATTATTATTATTATTATTATTATGTCTACTAGTAGTCCGGCAGCCAGAAGTAAATTTTTCTTATAACCTTGTATTGGGGTCTTAAGTTTTTTTTCCAGTGGATTTTGTTTGCGAACATATCCGGTTTGAAAAATATATATGTTGGCTCGCTGTCAGCCTTGGGCAATTTGAGATAATTAACATAAAGCAAAATGGCTGCCAAAATTATATCAAAATACATAAAATACCATACATCCCTTGAAAATTCACACAGAGGGTCAACGAATACATGAATTCCAGGGTATTTTGATCCAAAAAATCTATTTCTGGTATTTTCAAATTCAAAATGGCCACCGTTTTCAAAATGGCTGCCCAACAAATAAGAAATTGAAGTGTACAAATCGTAATTTTGACGTATGTATGATTCGTACACTTTGTTAATTTACTAGTAGATTTTACTATTTTGTACATTTACTCATGAAATTATCTGAAGGTGCAGTGTGTATAGTTTTTGATAGAAACTGTTGAAAACTAGGGATGCCTGAACATGCTATATTCACATCAGATATGTATAGGTGATTGATCCTCACGTGTTTGTTTCCTCGTAATCCTCACATCCATTTGTTGTGTGGCATTTTATTTCTCTGTTTATTGTTTATCATAAAGGAGTGAATGTCCTTGCACTACCAGGGCACACTGGTGACTTCACTGCTGTGAAACCCAGCATGGGGTTCAGTGTCAGCTAAGATGTAACTTAGTGTCCTAAATGTTATCTAATTTGCCCCATTTAAGTTAGATAACAGTACCTGAATAGACAGGGTGTGCCAACGCGGGAGAGCCGAGCCAAGAATGAAGGGGCTTAATTCATTCGGATGGTGTACAGATCCCACGGGACTTAAATGGCACTGGATGAACGATCGGGCTAGGAGTAGTACATAAACTGTGTGAACCTAGTTGTATCCCATACATGAAAGTGCATACTGTTAAAGGTGGTAAAAGGATAAACCATGTAACCAGAGTAACCAGGCCTTTAACAGAGACCAATGTTCTAAGTGTTAGATTGGTACTACTGTAAGTTATTGCTACAGTTTACAATTTACAATGGAAGTGTACATGTATATGAAGTAAAGCCAGTATGGAGGAAGAATGCTATTTTGCTTGGAAGTTTAAATGCACAGATTCGAAGAAGAAAGAAGTCTTGATAAATGCTAAAGCTAAGAGGATAGAAAATATCATAAGATGCAGTAAAATATACAAAGATGAAATCCATCAGAAACTGCAGTTGCAATATGATGACAAGGATCTGAGTTTGAAGGTCCATAGCTCATGTGTGAATAAATACGTTCATCCAAAAGAGGTTCAAAGGGCCCTGAAAGGCCAAAAGGAAGATGAAGAAGAAACAGATGCTGTACCTAGAAAACGAGCAAGACGTTCTGAACAACTGAAGTTCAATTTCTTTGAGCACTGTATATTTTGTGGAGAAGATTGCCAAGTTAAGAAGGACCCCAAGCATCCATCAAGATGGAAACCAGTATATCTCTGCAGACAAGTTAACAGGCCAGAAAAGAAAATGTCCCTTAAGGCAGAAATCCTTGCAAAATGTGATAAACGGAATGATGACTGGGCAGCACAAGTTCGGATTAGGGTGAGTGGAGCTATCAGTGATTTGCACGCAGCTGATGCACGCTACCATGTTGCATGTCGTACCAACTTTATGTCAAGTAGATCAACCTCTGCTGCGGTAAAGGAAGCACAGGCAGATACGCCTGAGTTGGATAAAGGTTTGCCGGTTGTTATCAGTATCTTATAGGAAGGCATGTCACATATTTGGAACTCAGTTGATCTGTTCAATTTGTACATAGAAAATGAAGGCAATGCTCTATCCCATAGACAGCTAATAGCAGAACTATCTGTGCACTTTGGTAAGGAACTTGTAGTTCTGTCTTCCCCTGGTATTGCCTCAATATTAGCCTTTCAGAGTAAGGCAGCAGATGTTCTACGCATCATTCCAGATGCAGCAGATGATGACACTGGTATTGCAATTCACAAGGTTAGGAAAAAGATATGTAAAGAAGTCAATGAAATTACATTTGATAAAAATAGCTATACAGGTTGAAGTTCCCAAACTCGGCATCCCAAGACTCGGCAACACCCAAAACTCGGCTATGGTTCCGGATTTTCCAAAACACGGCAGAACACCCAAAACCCGGCGCGTAGTTGCCGGGTCGGCCGCTAGGTGCCACCACACTAGGCCGCTTGGTTTCTCCCGCCGATTTGTTTGTTGTTATTGTTCAGTGGTGTTGTGACTGTAGAGTTGTGTACACTGTTATTTTGTGTACTTCTACAGGTCTGTTATTGGTATTATGGCTCCCAAACGTCCAGGAACACCTACTGGTGCAAGTGAAAAGAAAAGGAAGAACAATGTATTATATACCGTATTAGAATCCAAATAATTTTTTCCTGTGATTTTTTTCATGTGATTTTCATGCTTTTTTTTCCCTTAATATATCTACGTTCTAAAAGTCGGAAAATTCCATTACTCGGCTCAGCGCTGGTCCCGAGGTTGCCGAGTTTGGGAACTTCAACCTGTAATACCAAGATGAATCATGAAATTGCCTCAGAATATGTAAGCAGCACAGTTCAGGATCTCCTTGCTCGTTTGTCACCTAAATTAGATAACAGCTAACCTGCTCTTTTGATAGGTAACATTATCACATCAGTAGTAACAAACAATCCAACTCCATTGCAGATTAGCCTGGATGTATTTCTACGAGATTCAAAAGAAGTAGTCAAGACAATGAATGACTTTGGAGTAACATGTACCTATGACGAGTTGCTACGGTTCAAAAAGTCTGCAGCTGTGGGTGCGGCAAAAAATACCAAATTAACAGCAATTTCAAGGGCAGAAGATGGTCTCGTACAAATTGTAGCAGACAGTTTTGATGCAGACATTTCATCTCAGAATGGTAAATTATCAACCCATTCTTTGGCTGTCCACATGACTCAATCTGATGTTAATGCACAGCAACAAGAGCAGAGTATACAACCCCTGAAAAAGGCAGAGATGCCACGATAAATAGATTATGAACTTGAAATTGTCAGGTATAATGGTCCCAAGAAACCAAATTTGCCTGCTGATTTGTGAAAAGAGAAATACCTTCTCTAAGACTCTTAGCACATAAAGTGGTTTCACAGCGAAGAGCCAATGAGACAGATTTTGCTTTCCTTGCAGATAAAGTAAAGTTTGATAATTCAGTCACCTAGAATTGAAACGGCACAAGCGCCACTTTTAAAAAAGTGAGAAAAAACGCGCTTAAAGTTTGATCTGCTTTCGGAATAATGTTTTCTTTGCCCTTTCTGGCCTAGATCCTCGGAAGGCTTACGGTCCTGACGGAGTCCCTCCTATTGTTCTCAAAAACTGTGCTTCTGTGCCTGCACCTTGCCTGGTCAAACTTTTCCGTCTTTGTCTATCTACTTCCACCTTTCCTTCTTGCTGGAAGTTTGCTCACATCCAACCTGTTCCTAAGAAGGGTGACCGTTTTAATCCTTCAAACTACCGTCCTATAGCTTTGACTTCCTGCCTTTCTAAAGTTTTTGAATCTATACTTAATAAGAAGATTCTTAAGCATCTATCTGCTCACAATCTTCTATCTGATCGTCAGTACGGTTTCCGTAAAGGGCGATCTACTGGCGATCTTAAGTGTTTTTACGGAGGAGGATACACAGACGATACCTGATAGTGAACAGATGTTCAAAGGAAGCGATGAGGAGAAACTCAAAGATATTGTGATAACTAGGGAAATGGTGGAGGAGGGTATAGAAAAAATGAAAAAAATTTAATCGCCAGGACCAGATGAAGTGTATCCCAGGGTATTAAAGGAATGTAAGGAGGTTGTTAGTGAGTCGTTAGTGCACATTTTTAGGAAATCGGTTGAGATAGGCGATGTGCCATTATTGTGGAGGAAAGGAAATGTTGTTCCCATATTTAAGAAGGGAGACAGAGGACTAAAGTCAAATTATCGACCCGTAAGTCTAACATCAGTGGTGGGTAAATTATTGGAATCTATTATTGCAAAAAACATTAGAGAACACTTAGATAAACATAGTTTGATCAATGATTCACAACATGGATTCACCATGGGTAGGTCATGGTCTCACCAATTTATTGAGTTTTTATAGGAAAGTTTATGAGACGGCAGATAATGATAAGGATTATGATATAATATATCTGGACTTTAGTAAGGCATTTGACAAAGTACCACACGAGCGACTCTTAAATAAGGTTAGGGCTCATGGTATAGATGGGAAGGTTCTTCATTGGATCAGAGCTTGGCCAAGTAATAGGCAACAAAGGGTTACAATTAATGGTTCCAAATCTGAATGGGGACTGGTGACAAGTGGAGTTCCACAAGGGTCTGTTTTGGGCCCATTACTTTTTTTGATTTACATCAACGACTTGGATAGTGGGATTAGAAGTGATATCAGCAAGTTTGCTGATGATACTAAGTTAGGTAGGATTATTGGATCACAGTCTGACGTAAACATATTGCAGGGAGACTTAGATAAACTTAACGAGTGGGCAGTCAGATGGCAGATGGAATTTAATATTGATAAATGTAGCGTTATGAATGTTGGTAAAAAAAACCCTGGTAATAGATACACCATAAGCAATGTATCGCTGAAAAGATCAAAAGGTGAAAAAGATCTTGGAGTGAGGGTGAGCCCAGACCTCCGACCTAGGAAACAATGTATTGAGGCCAGAAATAGAGCTAATAGAGTATTAGGATTCATTACCAGAAGTGTTAAAAGTAGAAGTGCGGAAGTTATTCTAAAGCTTTATCTGGCTCTAGTCAGGCCTCACCTAGACTATGCAGTTCAGTTTTGGTCTCCATATTACAGGATGGATATAGTGTTGTTAGAAAAAGTGCAGAGAAGGATGACCAAAATGATACAGGGGATGCGTAACTTTAGTTATGAGAGGAGATTGAAGTTATTAAAATTACACTCACTCGAGAGACGCAGAGTAAGGGGCGATCTGATAGAAGTTTTTAAGTGGATAAAGGGATTTAATACAGGAGAGGTAGGAAAAGTTCTTACGGCTTTTAACCAGGGTAGAACAAGAAGTAACGGATTCAAGCTGGAAAAGCATAGATTTAGAAAGGAAATAGGGAAAAACTGGTTCACAAATAGGGTGGTGAATGAATGGAATGGTCTCAGTAGACAGGTAGTTAGTGCTGAGTCATTGGGGAGCTTTAAAGGGGAGCTGGATAGGTTCATGGATGGGGATGAAAGGTGGATGCAGGTAGTGTTAGGTGACAGGAACTACCACGTGTAGGCCTCGCGGCCTCTTGTAGCTTCCTTATTTTCTTATGTTTTTATGTTCTTATGATCTTCTAGCTTTCCTAACTGAATCTTGGTCATCCTCCTTTAGGGGTTTCGGTGAAACTTTTGCTGTTGCCCTTGACATATCAAAAGCTTTTGATAGAGTCTGGCACAAATCTTTAATTTCCAAACTACCCTCATTCGGTTTCTATCCTTATCTCTGTACCTTCATCTTAAGTTTCCTTTCAAACCGTTCTATTGCAGCTACTGTAGACGGACATTGTTCTTCTCCTAAATCTATCAATAGTGGTGCTCCCCAGGGTTCTGTCCTATCACCCACTCTCTTTCTATTATTAATTAATGATCTTTTAAGTCTAACTCAAAGCCCTATCCACTCCTACGCTGATGATTCTACTCTGCATTTTTCAACGTCGTTTATTAGACGTCCAACTCAACAGGAACTAAGTAATTCACGGAGAGATGCCACCAAGCGTCTAACTTCTGATCTTTCTATAATTTCTGATTGGGGCAAAGCAAACCTTGTTTTGTTCAATGCCTCAAAAACTCAATTTCTTCACCTATCTACTCGACAAAACCTACCAGATAACTATCCCCTCTTCTTCAATGACACTCAACTGTCTCTTTCTTCTACAATGAACATTCTAGGACTATCCTTTACTAAAAATCTGAACTGGAAATCTCACATCTCATCTCTTGCTAAAACAGCTTCTAAGAAGTTAGGTGTCCTGTGGCATCTGCGTCCTTTTTTTTCTCCCTCCCAATTGCTTGCTCTCTACAGGGGCCTTATCCGCCCATGTATGGAGTATGTCTCACATGTTTGGGAAGGATCCACTCATACAGCTCTCCTAAACAGAGTTGAGTCAAAAGCTTTTCGTCTCATCAACTCCTCTCCTCTGACTGACTGTCTTCAATCTTTAAATCACCGCCGCAATGTTGCTTCTCTTGCTCTCTTCTACCGTTATTTTCATGCTCACTGCTTTTCTGAACTTGCTAACTGCATGCCTCCCACCCTCCCGTGGCCTCGCTGCACAAGACTTTCTACTCATTCTCATCCCTATTCTGTCCATCTTCCTAATGCAAGAGTTAATCAGTATCTTTACACTTTGATCCCTTTCACTGGTAAACTCTGGAACTCTCTTCCTGTTTCTATTTTTCCACTTTCCTATGACTTAAATCTTTTCAAAAGAAGAGTAACAAGACACCTCCCGAACTAAATTGGCTCACCCCTCTTTTTTATTTTATTCTCTTACTGTCTTCTTTATAGGGACTGGCAACTAAGCGGGCTTTGTGTTACCCATTTTTGCTGTGCCCTTGGCCAGTTCTTTGTGATGTAGAGAAAAAAAAAAAATAAAAAATCTAAAGAAAATCAAGATATGAAACGGCACAAGCGCCACTTTTTATCAATGAAAAAAATGCACCTAAAGTGTTTTAAAAGTAAATCAGCAACAAATGAAGATATTGTAATGGGGTTTGTTTTGTTAGAAAGATGTTGCCTTCTAGAATTTGTTTAATGTTCTGAAAAAAAATCGGCTGGTTGGTGGCATGATGTGGCAGGCTGGTGGCATGATGTCAAAGCTCAGGGACCATTCATTTTTTTTTTTTTTTTTTTATACATTCAATGGTTGTTAATGTGTTAATGTTTTAACTCTTAAACACTAATTTAATGCAACATCTAATAATTTTTGTAGTAACTGATCTTCACTGTGTTTACCGTAGGGTGTTCCTTGACCATCCAAGCAACGTACAATTCGTACAATCTGGTCAGGTTCAGTTCCGTAGACAGGTTTTTCCTATGGGTGGGGACTTGGCTCGGGTGTAGTGTGACCCAACAGTAGGCATAGATTTAATGTGTTCTCGGACATACTCAACAACTTCCTCGGTTTTTTTGTGTGGCTGTTGGCTGTGTCCCCCGCTTGTCTGGCACAGGTGTTCCTATCTTTGTCAGTTTTTCAATAACAGTGCGCACTCGTCTTTCTGTTATTCCAAATATAGATAAGAACCCTGCCTTGCATACTGTGTAGTGTGTACTCCACATCATTATACATCACTGTATACATCACTGTCTGGGCGCGTGTTGGGGCTTCGTCACCTAGCGGCTTCCTGCGCCTCTTAACTGGTACCGAGTGAACAAGCCTCTGAAGGTAGGCTGTCTGTTTGTCATAGGAAGCAAGATCCCAAAAGCTTTTAAACACTACACTGATCACTGGCATGGTAACTTTCGCAAAACATCCATCGCGGCAAGGTGGACCAATCTTTTTCTCTGCTACCACTTTCCCGGTGGAAACACTTTTATATTCCTTTCCTGAATCACGCGCCATTTTTGTTTCTACCCTCTTCCATTCCTATTCATTACGCAGCCTTTTGCGTGAACGGGAAGGGCCTGGCTCATTTTCCACCACCTCTACACTTTCACCAAACACTGATTCACTACCATCATCAGCCATGGTGCACAACACTCATTAGTTCTATAAGAAAAAAGCAAGAAATCACGGAGCTCTACAGATCACCTCGAGAAATTTCGCGCTGCACAGAGTAAACATTGTGTACTAGGTCTGAGGCGGGATGGAAACAGAACGCTCATTGGCTCAGAAGACTGCCAGTACCCCTGATTGCCTCGGCGTCTACTCGATGAAGTATGAGCGTTCTCATTGGCCCGTGGCGAAGTGGTGATACCATTGGCCAATATTCCGGAGTTAAAGAGACGGTGAGACTTGTGTCATTTCTACACTAAGCGGTTGCAGATCTCAGGCGAGGGAAGCGTACAGACAACAAATTATAGTTTTCTATGGGAATTTCAACCCTCATGCAGTACACAAAAGACCTAAATCCACTCTTGTTGTAAGATAGAGCTACGTCTATTGTAGCGAGAGGTGGTGAAAACTCATTTTTGGCTGTGGTGGCGCTTGTGCCGTTTCAATTCTAGGCGCCTGAATTGTCCAGAGTTCAATGTTTACAATACCCGTCTGTGGGAGGGGTACGTTTTGGCGCAGCTGTTTTGGCGCCGGCGTTTTGCCACGGCTGTTTTGGCGCTAAAACCATTTTGGCGCCGTCTCATTTGGCGACGGCCGTTTTGACGCAAAAATATTTTGGGGGGGGGGCTTCTGTAGTTTTGAACAAGCTGCGCACAGTGCTATGAAGGAATCATTCCCTGACGGTCAAATAAAAGGATATATTTTTCATTTAGCCCAAAATATGCAAAAACATCTTGCTAGATTAGGTTGCACTCATCTGTATAACACTGATCCAGATTTTGCGTTAAAAGCCAAAATGATCATTGCCCTTGCCTTTATACCTTTGAGCAAGATTGACAAATATATGGATGTTCTAGCGACAGTGTTGCCACAAGAACTTCAAGGTTTACTCAACTGATTTGAAGATACAGTAAAAGCCTTATAACTCGGCACGATAGGGGCTCTGGCCCTTGCCGAGTTATTCAATGTGCCGAGTTATGCAATGTCCTCCTCTGATATGGGTTATAAAAAAAAAAAAAAAAAAAAAAAGTAAATACAGTACTGTAAAAGCATAAAAACTACACTTACCAGTGAACGGGTAGAATGTGCTGGATCTGATATCAAACTCAGCACAAATAGCACACATGGACGCACCTGCATCCATCCTTGCCAGCACTTCCACCTTTTCCTGCAGGCTCAGGGCCTCAGGCTCTTCAATTTTATTCCCATCCTGCTGGAGACACCCTTGCGTGATGGAGCTGACATCTTGATATACAGACTGTATGATGTAATCCCAAAACACGTAAAATAGGTGGCAAATTAAAGCAAAGGTCAGGAACCAGTGCGTAGGCTCCGCCGTGTTTTTGTCGTCCAAGGACCGTCTTGGATTACGAATCCCAATCCAATAACACTTGCTGAAATGTGTGTTATACTACTTTGTGATATTGTTTGCAATGTTTTGCATTAATTATTATTTCGGCTCCTACCAGGCATGTTGTGTTTTTGAAGCAGAAACCAATCCTTTTTCAATTGCAACAAAAAACGGAATTCGTATCCAAGACAGTGCTCTGACGACATAAACACGGCTCAGCAGCTGACAGCCTACACGCTGGTTCCCGACCTTTGCTTTACTTTGCCTCCTATTTTATGTGTTATGGGATTACATCATACAGTACAGATGATGATTTCAAGATGTCAGCTCCATCACGCAAGGGTGTCTCCAGCAGGAATGGAATGAAATTGAAGAGCCTGTGCCTGCAGGAAAAGATCAAAAGGACAAAAATACGACTTTATGCGACTGACGATATGCCGAGTGTAAGCGAAGAGATGCAGTTATAACATCAATATGCATTATACATTATTTTTTGCCGACTTTCTGTTTACATGTTCACACAAGAGGTTGTGAGGGCATGATATGCCGAGTGAAAACCATAAGATGCAGTTTAGGTGAGGCGGTAGCAGAGTGGTTAGCGTCACCGGGTGGCGTTCTCGAAGACCCGAGTGAGACCCATAAATCCACTTGAAATCTTTCTGCACCGTCGAGTGGCCTAAGAACACCCACATGCCCTTTCCATTAACTCCACCTTCGACTGTGAGTGCATGGGAGGATACAGGGGGCGGCATGAGCCTCTAATCACAGGCGTCAGTCCAGGGCCACCAATAGGGACCCACCATATGTATATTAGCTTTAAGCAGTAATATTAAAAAACATATTTGCCTGTCTCTGTTTCATCCTTTATCTCTGAATACCAGTCTATGCATTAATAGTTCTTTGCCAAACATAGGTCTCAAAATACCTACAAAAGTGCTTAATTTTCGTGCGAATATAGGGCCCCCACAAAAGCTGAGCCCCAGGGCCCCCACAGCTCTTGATCCGTCCCTGGGCGTCACTATAACAATCCTGCCTGCGCCACCACGGGCGAGGGCCAACCATCACAGCCCTCGAGTGAGCCTCCAGGGCCTACCATCCCACCCCTGTAGTTCACTGCCTACACGCGCTATAGGCATAGGTGTTATATATATATATATATATATATATATATATATATATATATATATATATATATATATATATATATATATATATATATATATATATATATATATATATAAAATAAAAATTAACACTTTGTCTTTGCCATGCCGAGTTATATCAAATTCCGAGTTATACAGTGCCGAGTTATAAGGCTATTACTGTACTTCTGTTGATCGTCACTACAGACGAGGAAATGGAAGACGAGCTGACCTATTTCTCCCCGAGATTTGGAACCTTTATCAGAGAACTTTAAACGGGGGAGAAGACCGCACAAATAATCATAAAGAGGCAGCCCATTGTCGATTACAATGCGAACTTAGCATGCAATGCCTCACCATATGGAAATTAATAGTTGGGCTGCGTAAAGTACAGAAAGGTAGAGATGCATATTACGAACGTTTAATGGCTGGGCATGAACTACCGCAGAAATTAAAAAAAGTATAGCGATGCAGATAGAAGAATACATGAAACTGTTCTTAGATGTGAGAACATGGATGCTGTTGAGTACTTGAAGAGCCTTGCTCATAATTAATTACCAAATGCAAAACTAAATAAAGTAACGTTTTAACATTTTTATTTAAGGTAAAATATAATAAAGATACATTTCTTTTTTTAGTTATTAAGTGTGTGGGTTGTCACCGGGAGGCGACCGTGGTGTAACGGTAGCACATCCGCCCGGCAAGTGGAAGGTCCCGGGTTCGATCCCCGAGCGGTGCCTGCCTTTTCGGTGAACCCCCTACCTCGAACATTGCGCAGTGAGTAGGATCCAGAGCGATATTCATTCCCCGGACTGGCCCTGGCCCCAGGGCTTTAGGGGGGAGATGTGTGGGTTGTCACCGGGAGGCGACCGTGGTGTAACAGTAGCATGTCCGCCCGGCAAGTGGAAGGTCCCGGGTTCTATCCCCGAGCGGTGCCTGCCTTTTCGGTGAACCCCCTACCTCGAACATTAAGTTCTAACTTTTTTACATATAAAGGATTATATCTCTAAAAAAAAATATTTGAATAATGACGTATCAAACGAATATGTTATTTTCAGTGCCAAAATGTCTGGCGCCATAAAGTAGGGAGCCAAAATGCCTGACGCCCAAATGGCAGCGCCCAATCGGCAGCGGTCGTGAGCAAGGTCAGTCCCCTCAACCAAAAACTAAAGCGGTGTATCTACCATTGATTGATATGCCACCAGCAGATCCTGACACTATCATGACTGCTATGAAGAAAGCACATGAATTCACCAGAGAAACTGGCCAAGCCTTCACCCTGTTTACTGCAGACCAACAGCTGTACAGGATTGTGGTACAGGTTCAGTGGGCTTACCCAAATATGTTTCCAGATTTGATACCCAGATTAGGTGGAATGCATCTACTGATGAGTTTTGTAGGTGCAGTCGGAACATTGATGGCTGAGTCTGGATTAGAAGCTATTCATGAGTCTGTTTTTGGTGGTGTAGCTAAAATACTTACTGGTAAGAAGTTCCCAATGAATGTGAGAGCTATGATAATGCTAACAACAGAGTTGCTACGAGATATTACTGGCAAAAGTCACATACAGAGCCATAAGGATCTCATGACAGAATTGCAAGGCTTGGCAATTAAAAGTCGCACTACAAAGATGTGGGTAGATGCTTTCATAAAACCAGTAATGATCATGATGCTCTATGTGAGGGCTGAAAGAGAGGGTGATTGGCCCCTTCCCCCTACAAGCAGTTCAGCTCATGATGCCCTACTTCTATGCATCTGGGCACGTGAATTATGCTCGATATGGCCTCTATTATCTGCGAAGGATGGAAGCCCTACCTCAAAATGTCTTGGAACACTTCATGAAAGGATCCCATGTGATGAGACACAAGATGGGACTGTGGAATGGAATCTGGAGTGATATGTATATTGAGACAACTTTTATGCGATATGGCCATGGGAAGACTGGCATAATAGGCATCACAACAAAACCTGAAACACTGAAAATCTGGGCTCTTAGTCTGCATTCTTGTGGCCAGATAGTACAGGATGTCTCCTAGCATGAGAGATTCTGACAGGTTACAGAGCTCAAAGACAACCCACAAAGAAGAGGCGAAAGCTAGAATTGATGCAGATAACGCTGACAGAATAGGGCTTCGAAGAAAACTAGATATGAGTATACACCCTTTAGCCCCAGAACAATACCCCGAAGGTACAGTTATCAATGTGGTTACTGGACTAAGTGCTCCACCATCAGTAAATGTTGATAAAGTACTAGATATTGGCACCAGACAAATGAATGAGTTTGAAAGAAAATTACCTGATGGCTTCTATGATACAATTAAGAAGGAAGTTGAAACTATGAATGTCACAAAGAAGTCAATCAAGATGGGGGAACATAAGGTTTATGATACAAACCTGATTTATTCACGAGTGATGGGACTACAAGCTAGTTCCAGAGATATAGATATTAAAGGTTCTGTCATATGAGCTCTCACCAGTCCCCACAGCTCTCTTTACTGAATCAGGAGAAATACGAGTCTCTAAATCAAAGTCTGTCTTGAAAACCCAGACAAAGATTGATGTATCAAACAGACAGTTGACTCATTAGTCAGTATGCACAGTCATTGATGGTTGTGCCCTCCTGTGGATTCCTCATTGGCCAGCATCAAGTCCAACTAAACAGCCTGTGGTACTTGATTATGTAGATAAATTCAAGTCACATCGAACAGAGGCTGAAAACTGAAGATGTGTTTTTGATCTTTGACAGATATGAGGATTTCAGTACAAAATGTTCTACAAGGCCCTGTAGAGGGAATGAAGGCTGCCGCGTATTTAAGTTAAGTCCCACAGCGCCTCTGCCTTCTCAGAAGCTTGCCCTTACAATGACAGAAAACAAGAAGCAATTGATCAATATTATTTGCGACAACATTTTGAATGACACAGATTTCATTCAGAAGAATACAACAAAGCACAAACTTATGATAACAGGGCAGGACAAAACACCTGTAGAAGTAAGTTGCAGTGGTACAATTGTAGAAAGAGCTGACATGGCAACCACTCATGAAGAAGCTGATAACATCATTGTGCAGCAGGCTATAGCAGTTGCTGTAGCTCAGCAGCAACCTGTCACTGTTCTTGCAGATGATACAGATGTTTATGCACTTCTTCTTTATCATTACCTGGAACAAGGCATACAAACACAAATGTTTATGGAATCACCTGTAAAAGAGAGAACTGTTGTTGATATCCAGGCCACTGTAAAGAAACATCAGAACATAATTCCAGCAATATTGGCAGGTCATGCTCTTACTGGAGATGATACAGTGGCAGCATGTTTTGGTATAGGAAAAGGAAAGATGTTGAAAGTACTGAAAACAGGTCTGAATCTGGATATGATAGGTAATGCTGAGGCTAACTGGCCTGAGGTGTTGGAACAGGCAACAAAATTCATAGCTTCCTGTTATGGACAATCAAAGACCAATTCTATGTCTGAGGCCAGAGTAAGTGTGTGGACTTCAAGAACGGGGAAGTCGGGAGCAACAGTTACTCCCAAGTTATGTTCTCTTCCACCTACTACAGAGGCCTTCATTGAGAATGTCAAGCGGGCTCATCTGCAAACATGCATATGGAAGAATGCCCTCCAATTAGATCCACCAGATTTGGGACCCACAAGTTATGGATGGATCAAAGAAAGCAGAACAAAGTCACTGCTGCCTATAACAGTCCCTACCAATGTTCAGCTAGCACCAAATCATATACTAAAGTTGAAAAGATGCAAA
This sequence comes from Chionoecetes opilio, assembly GCA_016584305.1. NCBI lineage: Eukaryota > Metazoa > Arthropoda > Malacostraca > Decapoda > Majidae > Chionoecetes > Chionoecetes opilio. Next base: position 175,494 of record JACEEZ010017431.1, on the reverse strand, counting down.
TGTTCAAGTAAACAGCCATGTAAGTCCTCAAGATGCGCATGTAACAAGTCGAGGCTACAATGCACAATGTTTTGTGCTTGTCAATCCTCCATTGAATGTTGCAATGATCAAACACGAACAGCAGTTGATGAGGATGATTACTAATTACCTCATGAATTATGCATTTATGCCCATAAGAAATTGAGGACTCAAAACGATCTGACTAAAAAAACTGTCAATCTTTATTACTTTCATGTTGAACAAGTAATATTCTTATATACTAGTATAAGTATAAAAATTCACACACACAAAAACAAAAAAAGGCAGCCCTTTTCAAAATAGTGGTCATTTTGGATATGAAAATATCATAAATGAATTTTCTGGGTCAAAATACCCTGGAATCCATGTATTGGTTGACCGGTTATGTCAATTTGTAAGGGCATTATGGTATACAGGGAGGTCCCGTTATACGAGCATTCGATATACGAGAATCCGATGATACGAGAGGTGTAAATTAGGGTCTATTTTCAATATACGAGATCAAAAATCCAATGTTACGACATTCAAACTGGGGTGAGTAAAATTACCAAGTTATTTACTAATGTAAGTTACAAGTTACTTACTAAAGTAAATTACAAGTTATTTACTAAAATTATAAAGTCATTTACTGACTATATGATTTTACCTAAGGTTGTACGATAAATAATCAATCTGAAAATATGATAATTCTGGTGGCTCGGTACGACAATGTGGCCTACAAAAATTCACAACCCTGGGCGAGAAGCCGGCAACGGACGTAGTATGGCCAGCAACGACCTGCTCGCACTACCTAGATACTACTTTCCCTAACGACGAAAGCTACAAAGCTCCCTCGATAGGTCGTAAACGAGTAGGAAGGTTGTGACTGGCTAAGGCGTCATCCGTCACCAGCCAATGACAAACAGTTTATAAAACTTCTCAACTCGAACAAGACAGAGACATATTTCCGGGCAAGAATGGCATGCCAGACTGCCTCTCTCCACCTTCTGTCCCCGTCATCTAAAACTAATTCTCGTTTTATTTGGAATGCTTGCGTTTTCAGGAGTTTTAATGTATCAGATAGTAAGATATATAAGTAAGGAGCCTGTGTTGCTAGTGTATTGGTGGTAGAAGGTGTGTATGTGGGTTAAAATAGTGAATATTTGTGTTATGGGGCCGCTCCGCGGTAAGATTTCTCCGTCACTCACTGCCCCGTCAGCTCGGCCAGCAGTCACCTCATCATAACATCTTTAAATCATCCTTATTTAAGGTGACACACCGTGCTACATTGATTTAGATAATGACACGTGTATATAACATCTCACCATAATCACTAAGTTGTATAATAACGAGTAATATGACGTTTAAGCCTGCCCAAACCTACCTTGGCGGAGGAGGCAGCGACCTGCCCCGTCCGCCGCCTCTCTCAAAAACCGCCGTCATCCGCCTCACCTGTCCTTCCTGAAGAAGACAGTCAGCTCCTACGCCTGTGATAGCACCATAGGATATCACCAGTGATCATAGGATTCCTCAAAGGATCCTCGCTTTCCTACTAAATAATTACCAAGGAGATCTCCGCTGGCGGTGGAAATCGGCTGCCGCCCGCACAACACAACACAACACCCCGTTATCAGCTGTATAATATGTGCCTTCCTGAAGCAGTCAGGTCAGCTCCCACGCCTTTGATAGCACCATAGGATATCACCAGGGATCATAGGATTCCTCAAGGGGTTCTCGCACCCTTACTAAATATTACCAAATTTTATTTTAGCTTGAAAAACATTTTGTTTTTTTGTTTTTTTTAATTGATGGGGTCCTGGAACCGAACCTATATTTTACCATTAGTTATGTGTTTCGTTATACGAGATTTCGCTTTACGAGTATGCCAGGTGGAACCTAACTGCTCGTATCTTCGGGACTTCCCTGTATTATGTATTTTGATATTTCCTTGGCGGCCACCATTTTGTTTTATGCTAATTATCTCAAATTGCCCACGGTTGACAGCGAGCCAACCAAGATATTTTTCAAACTGGATATATGGGCAAACTAAATCCACTGAAAAAAACACTTAAGACCCTACAACAAGGTTGAGCCTGGTGGCTGCCGGACTATATGTATTTCAACTCCTCCTTCCTTTCATCTCATTTGTTACTCTGTGTCTTATTTTTCCAAAAGTCACGCCCCTATGACCAGAGTTTTGTTCGTGACCCACTGACCTCAGGAGAGACAGTGAGGATCCATTTTTACTCGACACTGGTCATTTCAGTGTCCTCTGTACATCCTTGTATATACCTTATTTCAATATGCTACTTAAAAAGGGAGTGACGTGTATACCTAGACCCTATATTATATAGAGAGAGTGAGTGCAGAACAATTCGACATCAATAAGGCGTATTTTGTAGTGTCCTTCCGACACTACAAAAGCGGGTGTGTGGTGGGCGGGTGTGTGATGGACGTGTGGTGGGTGGGTGTGTGGTGGGCGGATGTATGATGGGCGTGTGGTGAGTGGGTGTGTGGTGGGGGGATGGGTGATGGGCGTGTGGTGGGTGGGTGTGTGGTGGGCGGATGTGTGATGGGCGTGTGGTGGGTGGGTGTGTGGTGGGCGGATGTATGATGGGCGTGTGGTGGGTGGGTGTGTGGTGGGCGGATGGGTGATGGGCGTGTGGTGGGTGGGTGTGTGGTGGGCGGATGTGTGGTGGGTGGGTGTGTGGTGGGTGTGTGGTGGGTGGATGGGTGATGGGCGTGTGGTGGGTGTGTGTGGTGGGCGGGTGGTGGGCGGATGGGTGATGGGCGTGTGGTGGGTGGGTGTGTGGTGGGCGGGTGGTGGGTGGGTGGGTGGTGGTGGGCGGGTGGGTGCCTGGGTGGTGGTGGGTGTGTGGTGGCCCGTGGGTTACACACAGAGACCTTCCTACGCGTGTTGGAGCTAAATCAGACTGATGAAATGTTCGTATTCGTGCCCTGCGATAGGTTCTCTAAAAGGCTTTCTTTTTGTGTGATATAGCATATATACCAAATTTATACATTTCTATTGCAAATGTAATATCACTCATGAATATATTTAAGTATTTGACTATACTATAGCAATAATACACCAGTTTTGGTGCTAAGCCAGCAAGCATCAACGAAGATTCGGACACATTGAAAAATTCGAGGGATTGGGAAATTTGTTCCCAGACGTCGCTGGAGAATTTTAATATTTGTGACTTCTTACCTGTTAAGAGTCACCTACTCTACTCCTTACTACTCCTTACCTACTCTTAATTAAATACAGTATCCTTTGCGTGTCGTGCGCATGTAATGAATGTTGAATTGGATGAGAATTAAAGGAAAAGAGAAACATTTACGGGAGGAGTTTTGATAAGATTTTCTCATGCGCGCGATCTGATTGGCCCGGCTCTTGAAACCACCACTCACACCCACGACTGTAAAACTTTACAGGAAAAGAGTAAAATATCGCTGCCGAAGTGTATCTGCTCAGTTTTCTATGCACGCAAAAGAGTAAAAAATAAGTGGGCGGAGCTTAAATAAGTAAAATTTTACTTCCAAGGGCATGGACAAAATACGCCTAAAATACGCCTCAACTATACAAGTTCCTGAGCGGGTTCACATCGCCATAAACATACGTGTGCATCCAGAATAACAAACGGTAAGATGTGTACTAAGAACCACGGTACATAAGTATATATGCAGCTTGTGAATGCTGAAATTTGAGAGCGAGGGAGAGAAGTGGGTGGGAGTGGAGAGGAACGTGCGTTATTCACCCAGACATTGAGCACCAAATGTGCCACCATTGGTCACAATGTGCCGCCTTCCTCAGTCTTTGCCAAGGTCTTTGACGGGAGCCAGAATGAATCTTACGTTTGGCAGGGGTCTGGCTGCGCGGTATTCATTTTAACTGGGTATCATTTTTACCTACGACACCGGATCGCCGTCCATTGGGCAGGCCAACAAAGACATGGATGCAGTGTGCTGAAGAGGATCTGGCAGCATTGGGCATTGAAAAGGTTGAGGCAATGGATTCGTATGCGTATCATCGACCGTCTAACCTCATAAGACATTATGGGGATAATCTGACTTTAAACAAAGATGATGATGATGATGATTTAGGGGCCTTAACCCATAGACCTCGGGCTAGAGGGCAATTGTCGTCCTCCCAGAGCGGGGCGGTGTTGATGAATTTTGCTAAAATGGATGTTTTTCATCAACACCCTGTGTGACAATTTCAGACAAAAGCATAATAATTTATACTGCTTGCTCACCGCCTCTCCACGATGAAATAAACTTGAAGTATCTAATGGGCAGCATGGTGGAGCTATGATGTTGGGAAGAGTTGCTATTTTTGGCCCGCCAGGCCACTTGTTCGTGCGGGTGCATTTGACTTGGGCCTGAGTATCCCCCCCCCCCTCCCCCCCGCCAGCACAGGCGGGCTCCTTTCTGCCACGCATGCCAAGAAGGGGAGATCATTCACAACACATCCTTCCATCACTGTGGTCAGCTGTGCTCTAAGGTGAAGTGAAACGTAAGGCAAGGACAGCCGTCAACCACTGGACACAATAATTACGCCACAAAAGTACAAAAATTGCAGGGACAGCAAAGGGCAGGAATTCCCGTCACCTGAGGTTTATGGGTTAAGGGTGCCTTATTCATATTACTCATGGATTCGCATAATTTGCAGGGGGGTTCAGCCATAACCCCCATGATATTCGTATCTACATATTTTTGTTTTATATTTACTTTAATGCCTTTCTGTGTAGCCATATATTTTTTTCTTCACAGAACCTTATTTTTACCTTTAGGTCACTATTTTCATCATTGAACTCTGAGTATCTATTCTAGATTATAGGTGACCTGAATATGAATGGTAATACACAATTATCTGTCATGATTTCATGATTATGCTCAGACCCTTTTGTCTCCCTGATTATCATCATACTATGGAGAGACTGGCAACCCGCAATCTTGCCCTTTGTCCTGCCTTGGGCATGGGTTGACCCAGTTAGGTCACCACACCACTCACTCAGCCCTGCCCAGGGTGCTGCCTCACACAGGCACCCATTTACATTGTCCACTGTTTATCTGTACATGTTATTATGAATATACTGTATTGTATATGCGCCTACTACTGAGTGTATATCTCCACATCACACACATCTTACGAGGGACACACCTAACAAGGCGGCCAGGCTGGTAACCACCCATATGTCTCTCTGCCTGCTGCTCTGGTCTCTACCAAGGCCTCCTAGAACACCAGGCCTGAGCATAGAGTTGATTGCAGTTGATGACGTCACAGATGCGGGAGACTGCCGCTAGGGAAAACTATTACTTCCACAGAGTAATTTGCCACCTACCAAATACGTTTATCAGTATAAATGATATACTGATATCTTCGGAAATGTTTGCTCTATAAGAGTATCACATAAAACACAGTGAAACACTATATAAGTGTCATTAGGAACTAGACTAGGAAGAAATATGCATGAACAGATAATTAAGTTAAACTCGTCGCCATATAAACATTTTTGTGAAATTTTCGACAGAGTATATCAAAAGAAGACTAATTTGATTAGCTTTCCATTCCTAGTTTTTGTTTTCCGATTGATGAATAATTTTAGCAACAGGCAAAAATTAGCGTAAACTAAATAACGTCATCAATATGGGTAATAGCAGCCTAGTCACTCACCTCACTCACCACTCACACATTACGGTTTATTATTATATTTAGTTTTGCAGTGCTTAAGCTGTGTATTAAGCTGTGCAGTGCAAATTGACTATTCCATATGAATTGTAGACATGGGTAATCCTTGTAACAGTAAACCCTCTCTAATTTGAACCCGTGTGATTCGAACTTCAGATAATTTGACTTGTGGCAGGCCAAGTTCAAATTTTTCAACAACTTTCCAATTTTTCATAATCAGAACTGAAGTTCGAATTGTCAGAGTTTTCTGCAGCATCTTCCACCTCCTCTGTGCCATCCACTTCATCAGCCAGCCTCCACATCGCCTCAAACACATTAAGCACCTCAAGCACTGAAGACCTTACTTTACAAATCCCCAGAGTGACACTTGCCAGGGCTGCGCTCAGTAATGGTCACCCCCCCCCCCCCCCCTCCGGCCCCTTCCTACTGAACGATACTGAACGCTTCACAATTTACATTGCTACCAAGATAGCAGCTGCCAAAATGTATCTCTGTGGCTTTTCTTATTCTTGAAGAATAACTTGCTGATGACCCTGTATTTCATGCAGCAGAAATTATAGCAGCAGGAAATGAAATATTAAAAAGGCAAGAAGAGGAGAGCGAAGAGGAGAGGTTTTCTTTGCCCTTTGTTTACATACCCTTATTGTAGCGCAAGCTGGCAACTCAGTATCGATCCACCTCCCAGATTTGTAGTGTGGGAGTAGCTTGCACTAGGCATACTGTATGCCTACATCACTGTGAGTCTCCGTGTGCACCCGTTAGCGTTGCATTACTGAACGCAGCCCTTGCCTGAAGATGCTGAAGACACCCGAGTGCTCAGTGCACAGTAGTCGCTACTGCATTTCAAGTATTAGCCATGTTTTGGTGAGTACAAGTACTACAATCTGTGCTGTTTTGGTATGTTTGAGTGAGGTTTTATTGTGTGCGGGGGCTAGAGGTAACCATCGGATAATTCAAACTTTAGGCTAATTCGACCCAGGTCTTCTCCCAATTAGTTTGAATTAGAGAGGTTTTACTGTATATCATTTATACTGATAAACATATTTGGTAGGTGGCAAACTACTCTGGAAGTAAACTTTTTCCCTTGCAGCAGTCTCCTGCATGTGTGACGTCATCAACTCCATGCTCAGGCATTGTGTTCTAGGAGGCCTTGTCTCTACCATCACTATCAAACTACCATGCTACCACAAGCACCACCATGATACAATTGATAGCAGCAGTCTTCCTGTAATAACCCAGGCACCAATCAAAATTTTTCTATAAGGTCTTTAGTACGGCTATCATGCTGTATGGCTAATGCATGCTCTGGGGGCACCTATTAGATGTGATAGCTGAGGGTTGGGTGTATAAGTTGAGATAATTTTATGAAGGGATATATGATAATTTATGCCTAAAAATGTCAAAATATATGTGGTATTTAGTCAGCTTTTGCCACAGAACAAATTGGATTTTTTTCCATTAGCTATTCATATTGCATTTGGCGATACTTTTTTTGGCCCAATTACTAAAAATACAAGTGAGTATACAAGATAGTAATGTAAACTAAATACAAGAGAGTACTGTAGATTAAATCTAACATTTGACTTGTACAACTACAGCTAAATGATTCCCTATCATCTGTAAAGCAGTAATTACCTACATTGATTTCTGAATGTGCAAATGTGAAACTGAAAAAAACGTTTATCTCATTGAAATACATTGTATAGATTCGCTGATCAATTTTCAGGTTTGTGTGAATGGACAGTCCCAACAGGAGGCATGTTTCTTTGGCTGAAGGTAAATGTTTTGAGTACTTCGAAAAGGCTGATTATTCATTCATCATACACTGCAATTTTTGCATACTACCTTAAGATACTCAAGATAACTGATTTTCCAAGATAAGCTGCAATAACTTCTTCACATATAGGTGCCAAAGGTCCATGATACATGGGACATGATTCTGGAACGTGCTCTTGCCAAGAACGTGATCCTTGTTCCTGGTAAAGCTTTCATGTGTGACTCGTCTAAGCCATGCCAGTTCATGAGGGCCGCCTTCTCTATTGTGTCACCAGAGATGATGGACAAGGTAATATGCTGTGTGTCATTGATTAGAATCCATAATGGAATATAAGGCTTAGTGTTGTGATGAATGCAAGCACTTATTTTAAAGTATGTTTCCAATGCAAATGAGGTGGTACAGGATATTGGAGACAATGTACATTAGACATCTGAAAAATATATCTAAATGCTCCAGTTTTGTAATCATTGTAATATCTACTGAAGATACAAATTGACCTTTTTATCTTATCTTACCATATCACAATCACAAGAAGGAATTGAAAACTGTGCAATAATTGCTGTATTTCCCTGATCATCTGCTGCATCCTGTTTTTGTTTCAGGGTCTACAAAATTTGGGCGAGTTGATTCGCGAAGAAATAGCTCTTCAGGAGAATGGCTCGAGCTCCATTTAATCATTGAAAGTTTTGCATGTTATTGTAGGAAGATGTCACTTTTGTATTACAGTGAAGTTGTAGCACTGTTGTGATGGAATGATCACTTAGAATGTAATCAATAAACTTTCAACATAATATCCAAATGTTTGGTCCTATCATATACAGTCAATTTTATGAAAAGTAAATCAATTCCTTGTAGGTGCTAGCAGTAAGATGAAACGATTAGACTCGTTTTGATTAGTTGAATGATATGATCAGCAAGATATATTTTCATCAGGAGCATCAGTCATGAGTACTTCTGATCAAAAATATCTGTACATATATTCTTTTGGTTAAGATGGCTCCCTCTTTATATAAGCTCAGTGTACAATTACTTCCACCCTTTTGTGATTCATAAGTATTAGCAGTTCAATATGAACCCCTAAACCACTTCACATAAACACATAAATAGAGTTCAAAGGGCGCCAATGATATTCCCTTGAATTCACTTGAATACTGCTGTTATACATCTCAGGCTGAAGTGGTTGAGCCATGTAGGAATGGAGCCAACTATATACACAGCATGGTAGAAGAAAGAAACATCGCATCAAACATTTACACACTTTTCTCTGTGAAGATTGTAGTAGTATGTCTGTTGGTCCCACACAGAGCACACTGGAGGCTAGATAAATTCATGGATGGGGATGAAAGGTGGATGTAGGTAGTGTTAAGTAACAGGAACTACCACGTGTAGGTCTCACGGCCTCTTGTACCTTCCTTATTTTCTTATGTTCACTGTTTTCTTTCAAGGCTCCTCAGTGGTATGATTAGATTGCAAAATGGAGTGATGCAAGTTGTACAGTAACGAAGCCATTTTGAATGGGTTGATGTGACCAAGAAGTGAGAACAAAAGTGTAACATGTGAAAGTTTGTATGGTTTAGCAAAAGCAAAAAAATAAATAGTTAAGCGGCCCCAAAACATATACCATGAACTTGATGATCCTGTGTTGTGATGTATTTCAGGATAAGTGAATAATATTAGGTAGCTTTTATAATGGAATATGGAAATCCATGATAATTCAAACATTTCATTGAATATTCCAGGTAACTTTGGGTCAAATAGTGAACATACAACACAATGGGATGGATTTTATCAATTGTGTGATGTAAACTTAATGAAAAGTACATTTTTTAAATCAATCAATCATTGGGGGCATACGCCGGGGGGCGCGTCGCCTCGCCCACCCTACGACGCCACTCCCGGGGGTCACCACGCGCGAGTTCCCATGCAGGCTCCTTTCCCATACCAAGCAGCTCTCGACAAGAAACATCAACTTGCCCCAGCCACGAGCCTTGTGGGCGCCCCCTTGGCCTCCTCCACGCCGGATTGTCTCTTACAGATACAACCCGATGGGAAGGATCGGTTTCAGGGTAACGTGCCACATGCCCATATAGCAGAAGTTGGCGCTGACGGACTATGCAGGTAATAGGCCTCGATTCAGTCTCACGGTGCAATCGCTGATTTGACACGTAATCATCCCAGCGATACCCCATGATTCTGCAAAGACACTTATTACCAAAGGCATTGATTCGTCTCTTCAAGTCACTATTTAGTGTCCATGTCTCACAACCATAGAGTAAGACAGGGATCACAAGCGACTTGAAGATCCGGATCTTTGTCCTCCTGCACAGGTACCGACAACGCCAAATACTCCCGCTGAGCGAGTCCATAACACCGTGGGCTATGCCAATCCGCCGTAAGACTTCTTGACGTGACCCGCCGTCATTATGGACTGCGCTACCAAGTTATGTAAAACTTTCCAAGATCTCAATGTCCTCGCCACACGCATGAACAGACTGTACTGCTTCATCTAGTAAGTCTCCAAATACCTGGACCTTGGTCTTGAGCCAGGAGACCTCAAGTCCCAAAGGCTTTGCCTCCTCGTGTAGCGCCTCGAGAGCCATCACCAGGACCTCCAGCGACTCAGCAAAGATTACTGCATCATCGGCAAAAACAAGATCAGTGATCTTGGTGTTGCCGACGGATGCTCCACAATCACTTTGATCTACAACCTTGTCCAATACCCAGTCCATACAAGCGTTGAAAAGTGATGGGGCAAGGACGCACCCTTGCCTCACTCTTGTATTCACAGGAAAGAAGCTGGATACACCTGCCCCACACTTCACAGCACTCTCAGTCCCAGAATACAGGCCAGTTATCAAACAAATAGTCCTTGCAGGAATCCCTCGAAGTCGCAGAATATCCCAGAGTGACTCACGATGCACTGAGTCAAACGCCTTCTTGAGATCAACATAGGCTGCAAGCATCCCCTGTCGAAACTCACGTCGGAGTTCCACCAGGACACGAAGCGCTAGGATACGGTCCGTTGTTGACTTACCAGGCGTGAACCCAGACTGCTGAGGTCTCTGATGCTTCACCAGATGACTGCGAATTCGTGTCAGCAATAGATGGGCAAGCACCTTGCCTGGTACGCTGAGCAGTGTAATACCGCGGTAATTGTTGCAGTCCTGACGGTCCCCTTTCCCTTTCCAGATAGGGACGACCAGCCCCCTTTTCCAGTCAGGAGGAATGGTACCTGATTGCCACACGGCAGTCAGGACAGCATGCAACCCGCGGATCATGGCCTCACCCCCAGCTTTGAGGAGCTCCGCACTGATATTACAAACACCAGCTGCCTTTCCACCCTTCAACTTTGCTACAGCCTCTCTGACTTCGTCAAGAGAGGGTGCGGTTTCGTCAATGGGAGGATCGGCATCCACTGCCTGTAACCCAGTGGTGTGAAGCTGCTCAGTTGGAGGGTCCACCGTGAACAACTGCCCAAAGTACTCAGCCCAACGAGCCATCTGCCCATCCATGTCCGACACGAGGCGCCCATCTGCTGTTCGAATAGCACTCGCCCGAGAAGGGGACTTGGAACGGAGCTTCTTCAGGGCTCGGTAGGCGGGTCGGAGGTCATTAGCGTTCAAATGACCCTCGACATCCTCAGCGAGACTCCTGACATACCTCTCCTTGTCTCTCCTCAGGAGGGTTCTAGTCCGGCGTGACAGAGCCCTGTGCTGGTCCCGGTTCCCAGCCAGCCTGGCAGCGCGACTCTCCTCGATTTTCTCCAGCGTCTCCGTCGAGACAAAACCACGCCTTGACCTCGGGCGCTCCCCAATACACTCCTTGGCAGCCTGTAGAGTTTCACGTTTGAAGGTATCCCACAGTTCTACAGGATCCCCGAGAGCACCGAGCACATCAAACCGATTTGAGACTGCCACCGCATACTCATGAGCACATGTCAAGTCCTTCAGTTTCTCAAGATGAAACACAGTATGATTACCTATTGAGATTCTTCTGGACTTGACATGGAGCTTAAGTGTAGCAACAACAAGTCTGTGATCTGTTCCAAAGAACTCAGCATATCTCTATCCATTGCCTCAAATTCTTCAATGCCCAATGCTGCCACATCATCTTCAATACACTGTCTCCAATTCTTCCTTGGCCTACCCAGTGGACAGAGACCTGGCACATCCACTCCAACAGCTCTCTCCCCAGTGCCTCACAACCTTCTCTTCTCTTCATGTGCCCAAACCACCTCAATCGCCTAACTCTCGGCACTGTACTCTTTCAATCCACTTTTTCTTGCAACCCCTTCACTGGACATTTCATCTCTCCATGTGATCCCAACCATATACCTCAGCATTCTCCAATCACAACCAACCAACACATCCTCCACTTCTTTGTCAAAGCCCATGTCTCTGAATTATATAGCAATACTGATCTTATACATGCTTCAGATACTCTTCCTCTGTTTTTCAAGTGAATACACTCAAACCTCGGTTTTGGAACGTCTCCCTTTTCGAACAAATTGGTTCACGAATATAATTTCAAACTCATAATTGCACCTGTTGCCGTACGATAACTCGGTTGCCGAACAAGCTACTCGGCAACTGTGCGCGTTACTGGCGTCAGTCACGCCACGGCCCTGACTTAGTAAACACCCGCTACGAACTGTTCTTTAATTTTGACGATTTTTCTTGTGTTGTGCATTATTTCGGTATTATTTTAAACTTGGACCGAAACTCCCTACCGAAGATAACACTAAAGTTGCCAGGACAACTTTAGTTTCGATTTACAGACGTGTGGTGGCGTTAATACTTACATTTCTACATCAGTGATTTCAGGAAGGTTAGAAGGGGCTATCTGGTGAGTCTGTGTCATTTTGTGTCTTCATCTGTGTCATATTATGGCTATAAATAAACAAATTACAAACATATCACCAGTGGCGACCAACACTAAAGTATGTTCTGAGGGGTACATAAAAACACCGGATCTGACCGGATCGGAGCAGTAAACACCGGATCGGAGCTATAAAATGGCCAAATGAGGGACATTAATCATTTTAAGGCACTGGGCGACAGTTTTGTGGGGTTAATGCCCCTAATTTATAACCATAATTTAATCGAAAATTATATAAAATATTTTTGATTCGACCGTTATCTTCAGAAGTAGCAATATTTTATTTTTGCTCAATATTTTATCATGTCTCAACTTTTAATATGCTAAGCTATACTATATTAACAGAATTGATTCCTATATGTGACATTATGTACAATGTTGAATTATGTGGAAACTTACTTTGACAAGCATATCTCAAAAGAGAAAGCGCCGTCCACCTTCACACACCGCAGTGGAACTGCAATGCATCATCCTCCCAGAGTACGATGTTGGCACGTGACAAAGGTACACATTTGATATGCACCCAGGCAGTACAACTGCTACATTCTATACTGTCAGATAGACATTCTTGTTTGCACTGTGTACAAGGGTACTGCGCAAAAGCGGCTTTCCTTCGAGTGATACAGTGAGACATTTTGTTGCTTTAACATTAACTTTACAAGTTGTATGGTCAATGTAAATCAGAGACTGATAATATTTCCTACTCCACGCTCTGTATATATAATGTGAATTGCAATTTGACACTTTTCTTTGTGGCTATTATTGTGGGCAGCGGAAAATAGAGATCTCCTCACTCCTAGAGAAAAACACAATATGCTTTTCTCTAGTTGTCAGAGTCTCCAGGCTTAAACTTCAATACAGCTTCGTCACGTGCTGACACCTGGCGAATGGTTTGTGAACAATTTGAGAAACTGAATTTGCAGTTTGAATCCGAGTTGCATCTGAGAGATCCCTGTTCAATATATAATGCCCGTGTTACAAGTTATCTCAATATCGATATTTGATAAACTATGATACAACTACGTCTAATGTCATGTATATATCCTCTTTTTAAACGCTATTAAAACCCCTTTGGCCCTATTCGCCCCACCGATCCGGTGTTTACTGCTCGGATCCGGTCAGATACGGTGTTTTTATGGACCGTGTTCTGAGTGTCCTTCCGCCATCGTCGTCGCCCGAAAAAAAAATAGTAGCGAAATTTGAAACCATATATACTTGCAGATACAAAGCATAAAACAACACTGAAACCGAGTAGATTATTCAGTCATGATACAAACTACTGTGTATCATCTTCAGTGGCACATACACATCAGTAGTAATGCTATAATTTGTAATATTTGGCGGCTGGCGACTTTATTGCAGCTGGCGACTAAAGTGTTATCTACGGTACACAATTGGGAGTTTGGTTTCAGTTTACAGTGGTACCTTGACTTACGAGCTTAATTCGTTCATTGATCGAGCTCGTAACTCAATTTGCTCGTATATCAAATCAGTTTTCCCCATTGAAATTAATTGAAATACTATTTATCCGTTCCAGCCCCCCAAAAAACACCCCAATTTTTTTACTGAACCTATATGACTGGAGTGCACTCACCCTCCACCATTTGCATTCGCCAGTGTTTACACTCTGTGTATCAGATGTTGGAAACAGCTGTGGGTGTTACTCCCGCTAAACGTACTGCACTCACCATCCGCCATTTGCATTCGCCAGTGTTTATACTCTGTGTAACAGCTGTTGGAAACAGCTGTGGGTGGAACTGCCGCTAAACGTACTGCACTCACCCTCTGCCATTTGCATTCGCCAGTGTTTATACTCTGTGCATCAGCTGTTGGAAACAGCTGTGGGTGGAACTGCCGCTAAACGTACTGCACTCACCCTCCGCCATTTGCATTCGCCTGTGTGCACAACACAACAGAGATGCTTCCACGGCGAGGTAACCACGTGAAGTGAACGAGTGAGACGCGGGATGCTGGGTGGATGGTGTGGCGTTCGCTGTGCCAACTAGCGGCGGCGTATCTGAAGCTCGCTCCTATCACACACAAAAAAAAAAAAAAAAAAAAAAAAAGCTCGTAACTCGGATTTTGGCTCGCAACTCAAAGTAAAAAATCTACCGCGCGACTGCTTGTAACTCGGAAAACTCGTAAGTTGGGGCACTCTTAAGTCAAGGTACCAGTGTACCTTATTAGATTCTAGGAAACATTCTCTCTATGGGCTTCCATCACAAATCATTACTTCTGGAGATAATGACATGTTGTTCATAGGGAGGCGAGAGACAAGTGTTTACGAGCGCCTCACTCTTCTTCCTCTTGTAACCTGCATCGCCTCTGTTCTTCCCTTACCGCGGACACTTATTTAATGCAGATTTGGCTTTAGTTAGGAGGTTAAAGCGTTGGATTAGGTTAGGTTAGGTTAGTCCTCCACGCCGCCTTTCCATCAAACAGCGACGATCCACGCCGACCCGAATGGCCACACACCGCAGCGCGTCGCTGGGGTGACGAAGGCGAGGCAGGGAGGGGATGAGCGTATGGTGCGGCCGGGGTGGGCGACGCGCCTGCCTCCCAGCCCGGCGCATCTCATCCTCCCGGGGTTTCCACTATGCCGTCAGCTCCTTCCATCTTCCTGTCGGCGACGTACACCGGCAGTACTTCCTCAGTGCCTCCCACGCTCACGATTTCCTCTCGGCACGATCCTCCTGAAAATGTGGCACACACCGCTCCGGTGTTCCACCGCGCATCTTCCCTCGCCTCTCTCACCCCCTTTATCAGCTCGTTCACATTTTCATTGTATTTCTCGCATGCCTCTCTCAAGTTTTGATTGTTTTTCTCGCATGCCTCTCTCAAGTTTTCCTTGTTTTCCTTCATTTCACTCATCAACGCCCTGAGCATGTTCATCACAGCTTGACTCGGCTCACCCAAGCCTTGCTCCGCGCCGCCTATGTCTTGACTCAGCTGAGTCAGCACCGCCACCTCGCCGCTCGACGCCATCTTGACCACGTGTACACCATCTGGCTCTCACTCTAACACACACTAATCCCACTACTGACACCAATTGTTATGCTATTCCTCCTTCTCGACCTCACCACACACTGCATATGTGTCTCAGATGGGGCTGTGCAAGGAACGTTGTTACAATACCCACTGCTGCTTGACTTACTTACAGTGACAGTTCGGCGTGTAGGGTGATGCGAGCTGGTATATCATAGTCCATCAACACAAAGGCGAAGGAAAACACTGAGGAAGTTTCTTGGTTTACTGACAAAGCCACAAGCTACAAGCACAAAGAGTACAATAAACATAGTACATGTGTGTACGTCATCTTCCAATCGCTTGAAGACTGTCGTAAAGATGACGTTACAACACTACAGTCACAGTTCCCTCCCCACGCCACCACAACCAACCCCACTACAACCACAACACAGTTCCCCCCCCACGCCACCACAACCACCCCCGCGACTCCTTTCTACGGAGAAGCACACGCCTGTCTCTTACCACGCCTGAAACCTCTCTGTCCCTTGTGTAGAGCAGGCACCCAACCTTGCGTCCTTCTGGCACCCTTCCCCGCCCCACACCCCACCCGCGCGCACCACCTCACTGCCTCGTCTTTGTGAGCCTGGCCGCCCCACCAGGCATCCTCACCACGCGCCACGGTGCCACCGGCCCACGTTCCCACTCATACACACAGACACGCCTCCAGCCTCTCACACAACCCCCAACATGCCTCCACCACACCACTACCTCCACACCATCACCACTACATGCATAACGCCAGGCGTAACAATAACAAGTATGGTCGGCACCTTCCCGATTTCACTGCAGTGCTTGATACCCTTCCTGTCGACCAGGCTGCATTCATGGAGAGTGGTATGTTTGCACAGTCAATGACAGGAAAACCATATTCATGTGTAGCCCTCGATATATGGATAGAGTCAACAATGAATAAGGGCTCTAAGCTGAAGTCTGGTTGGTTGGCCATTCTGAACAATGAAAAGCAGCTCCTTTCAAACACTCGGAATGTGAATCAATCAGGTGAGAACAACAGTCCATCGCCATGCTAAACGCAAGAAGCAAGGAAAAGGGAAGCATGATGATTGCTCATCGAGTAAAATGAAGAAGGATGAAGAAGCTGTACAGGATATAAGCGATTGCCTCACTGAATTCAAGTGTGATCCATTTGACCATACAAACCAGACACTTCGATCCTTATAGTCAGGAATCCCAGCCTCAGACGCTCTCGCTGCTGACTTGAAATCAGCAAAGGAGGATGGCACAAGCAAACTGAAGCAATTCATGCATGACAGAGTGTATACCAAGACCAAGTCTCTCAACGACCGAGTTCTCCGTAGCAAGCGCAAGAACTTTTCAACTCAGGAATTGAAGAAAGCAGATGGTGACAACCTGAAGGGAAAGACTGAAGAAATGGAGCGTTAAGCCTTGGCCTCTGTTCTTGGACTGGTCGAAACGAGTGGTGTTCTGAAACTTGAAGAAGTCCTGCAGCATCGTGTTACAGCCGAGTGCCTTTCCATCTTCAACGTCAATGGAACAATCCGTAAATCACAGAAAAGCAAGCTTCAACAAAAACTAACTATGACTGTCACTCAAGAGCCTGATGTATACACGTCTATTTGATATGGGCCTCATCTGGCGCCTATCAACTCCTACCATTGAAGATAGAGAGAAGGGAGACAGAACCAAGTATACCTGGGGAGACTATGCAGAGAAGTTGGTGCGCTTTGTTCTAACAAGACACAAGCATGCTGACCGCATCATTTGCGTCAATGATTCATATGATCAGAATTACACGATCAAGGACAGTGAGAGAATACTGCGCCAAAAAAAAATGCCAATCAGCAATGTCTTCATGAAGACAGAAGATGAATTTCCTTCTAGTAAAGTTTCCCATGCTCTCCTGGGTAAACCCGAGAACAAAATCCGGCTTCAAGCATTTCTTCAAACGGAATTTCAGAAAACAGCAGCGACAACTAGCACCGACATCATCTACTGTGTAGTGGGCAGCACTGCAAAGAACTTCACTACAGGCAAGCTTGTGCCAGAGTTCACATGCTCCCATGCAGAGGCAGATACGGCCATGTTCACAATATACAGTGTACTCCGGTCAGACGGCTACACAGCACCTGTCATTCTAGATACAGAGGACACAGACAACTACGTGCAAGCGGCATATGTTGCTCAGAGGACACCAGGGATCCTGTGTGTGAAACGCAAGCGTCAGCTTATTGATGCCCGATGTTTGTGCAGTGAGGCAATGGCTTCATCCATCATACCACTTCATGTTCTCACTGGGTGTGACCACAGCTCTGGCTTCTATGGAACAGGCAAGAAACTCATCGCAGATCGTCTAGAGAAGTCTAAAGAGTCACATGACCTGCTAGCAGCATGTGGTACACAGCTCCCAGTCACACAACAGGTCATCAGTGATTTGGAGCAGTTTGACATTCGATATGTCTATGGTGATACCAAAAGCAAGACCATTGGAGATGCGAGGGCAGCGAAGTGGAGAGCTCAGAAGATAAAAAGCACTATCCGACTTGTGCCTGACTTGGACAGTCTCCATCCACACTTGGAGCGTGCAAACTATCTTGCATATTTGCAAAAGCATTATCAGCTCCAAAATCACCCATCACCGATTGGTCATGGGTGGCATCTTGTAAATGGCTTATGTCTGCCTGTCTGTTCAACCAAGCCGCCACTTCCCCCATCCATACCACTACCTGCAAATCCGCAGACAGAGAACATCAGTGATGATAGCAGCGAGAGTGAGGACATTGATTCTGATAGTGGCTCAATCAGTTAATCATGTAGTGATAGTGAAGTGGCAGATTAGTATGTACAGTTAATATGCAGTTTAAAATGAAGTAGTGTCATGCTAAAATAAGTGGAAAACAACACCTCACATATCCATCTAGCTTACCTTGTGCCGAAGATATTACATTTCATGTTTTTCAGGATGGCGGACAGTGGCCATCCTGGATTTAGAGGTCAAAATGATCCCTAAACTGTACGATAACCATTCCAGTGGCTTTGTAATGTCAGAACTAGTAAAAAATGACACCTCATTTGTCTTTCTAACTCATCTGATGCATGAGATATAACATTTAATGTTTTTCAAGACGTCGGCGGCGGCCATTTTCAATATTGGGCTCTAGAAAAGTTAGCCGTCATTTCCCAGAGGGGCATAGGAGCTAATTTTTCTTTAAAATGGTCCAGGTTATCAAATCCATCGAGAAAAAAAGGTAGGAAGAAAATGGTCACGGACTCCAAGAAAATGACTCTACTACTCGTATATGAATAATCTTCAAGGTCCACAAAAGAAGTTAGGAAATTAAAACTCTAGCGGTATGTAGTATTTATATCCTTAACCAAAACGACTCTATTCCCTGGTGGGGGGCCCCACCATGGCCCCTCCGTCGCGGCACCGCCCACAGAGGTGCGCAGGAAAGACTCGAGCTCCAGCGCCCTCGCTAGAGCTTCCTGCACGTCCCCAGGATGCGCCTGCTTCACATAGAGTTGCAGATTCCTGTCCTGCAGCGCATCCACGAAGTGGTCGCGCGTCAACACCACCACCATGTCCTCCAGGGCTGCGGGGTACGCGTGGCGTACCAGCGTCTCCATCTCCTGGGCGAGCTGGGGTAGAGGCTTGCCCTGGCTCGCACCCTGGCCTTCAGGCGAGCCCGGCATACCTCCCCCTGTTGATGGGGGCCAAACCTCCTTCGGAGGGCCTCCACCACACTCGGATACACCAGGCGTTGAGCCGGGGTCAGGTGTGCCAGCACCTCCAACGCTGCACCCCAAAGACAGGACACGAGCTGTAAGGCGTTCTGCCGAGTCCCAGCCTTGGGCATCTGCCAGGAGCTGGAATTGGGCCAGGTAGGCCTCCCAGGCCACCTTGCCATCAAACTCAGATGGTCTCCTCCGCCCAGAGTGGCCACAGAACGTTGCGGCGTGGTGGCGGGGCGATGATGACGGTGTGGGAAAGCGAGGAGGGGAGCACCGTGTAGCTGGGAAGGGTGGCGTACCAGCCCGGCAGCCTGCCGCGCCTCCCAGAAACCCACTATCTACACCCAGCGGGTGCTTTCGCTGCCAGTCCTTATGAGCCAGACCAGGATCCGACCAAGGACGACCAGGCAGCTCCTCCTCCTCGGTGAGCTCCTGCTTCAGCATCCGCTGGTCCAGAGCCCTGGTTGAAGTAATCGTCCAGACCATTTCATCATTCTTGATTTGATGTAGTTAGAGTATAGCCATTATTGAGTGTATCAACAATATGTTGTCACTTTTTGCATCCAGTCAGCCGTTTTTGAATAATCCGCAATCAAAATCTGTAAATTCCCCGAGCTTCAAAAACGCTGCTGGCAACTGGCAGACGATGCGCCACGGCTCGGTGACGTAACAAAAGGAAGGCTCCTCTTCCCGTGCTGCTGTGTGTGTGTGTAGTAGTGTTTGTGTGTGTGTGTGTGTAGTAGTGTTTGTGTGTGTGTGTAGTAGTGTTTGTGTGTGTGTAGTAGTGTGTGTGTGCGTAGTAGTGTTTGTGTGTGTGTAGTAGTGTTTGTGTGTGTGTAGTAGTGTTTGTGTGTGTGTGTAGTAGTGTTTGTGTGTGTGTGTAGTAGTGTTTGTGTGTGTGTGTAGTAGTGTTTGTGTGTGTGTGTGTAGTAGTGTTTGTGTGTGTGTGTGTGTGTATTAGTGTGTGTGTGTGTGTGTGTGTGTGTGTGTGTGTGTGTGTGTAGTAGTGTTTGTGTGTGTGTAGTAGTGTTTGTGTGTGTGTGTGTGCGAAGTAGTGTTTGTGTGTGTGTGTGTGTGTGTGCGTAGTAGTGTGTGTGTGTGTGTGTGTAGTAGTGTTTGTGTGTGTGTGTGTGTAGTAGTGTTTGTGTGTGTGTGTGTGTAGTAGTGTTTGTTTGTGTGTGTGTGTGTGTGTGTGTGTAGTAGTTTTTGTGTGTGTAGTACGTACTGTTTGTGTGTAGTAGTGTTTGTGTGTGTGTGTGTGTGTGTGTAGTAGTGTTTGTGTGTAGTAGTGTTTGTGTGTGTGTGTAGTAGTGTTTGTGTGTGTGTGTGTAGTAGTGTTTGTGTGTGTGTAGTAGTGTTTGTGTGTGTGTGTGTAGAAGTGTTTGTGTGTGTAGTAGTGTTGAACCTCAGCA
>JACEEZ010017431.1:115000-147500 GCA_016584305.1 Chionoecetes opilio | reverse complement strand
CGTTATATTTATTGATTATGCGTTGTAGGAGACTTTAATCTAAGGAGCATTGACTGGGATATAATTATAGGAGACAATGACGCAGAGGATTTGTTAAAACTAGTTCAAGATAACTTCCTAAAGCAAGCAATCAAGGAGCCTACTAGGGGAGATAATATTCTAGATTTATTACTAACAAACAGGGAAGATTTAGTTACTGAGGTGGAAGTTGGAGGTACGTTAGGAAAAAGCGACCATTGCGAAATAAGATTTTGCTTAAATTGGGAGGTGGGAAGCAGAAGTGTTAATACGCATAGAGTACCTGACTTCAGAAAGGCTAATTTTGTGGGATTAAGAAGAAACCTGAAAGCGATTAACAGGAACAAGAGAGAGGGTGAGTTGAGATCTGTGGTCGGGACGGAGGGGGGTGTCGGTGAGGTCAGCGTGGAAAAGGATTATAATACCTTTGTTAGAAATTTAATTGAGGGTCAGAAAAAATATATTCCTTATAAGGCGATAAGATCAGGGAAAAACGAGCCCAAGGGGATGTATGAGTTTTTAAAATACAACATAGGGGTAAAAAGGGACATATATAAGAAAGTTAAGGATGGGCAGGTGAATAGAGAGCAGTATAACGAGATGGCTAGAACAGTGAAAAAATTAACAAGAGCAGCAAAGAACAATTATGAGAATAAGGTTGCAGGGAAGGCAAAGACCGATCCTAAGGTAATTTTTCATGTTTTTAAAACAAAAACTAGGTAATTAGTGGGGTCATTAAAAAATGAGCAGGGGGAAATTGTAAGCACGGTAGAGGATATGTGTGAAATCTAAAATGATTATTTCTTAAGTGTTTTTACTCAGGAGGATAAACAGACGATACCTGATAGTGAACAGCTGTTCAGAGGAGAGGATGATGAGAAACTCAAAGATATTGTGATAACTAGGGAAATGGTAGAAGAAGGTATAGACGGAATGAAGAATTTTAAGTCACCAGGAACAGACGAAGTATATCCCAGAGTATTAAAAGAATGCAAAGAGGTTGTTTGTGAAGCGTTAGTGCATATTTTTAGGAATTCGATTGATATTGGGGAAGTGCCGTTAATGTGGAGGAAGGGAGATGTAGTTCCCATATTTAAGAAGGGAGATAGAGGATTAATCTCAAATTATCGACCCGTTAGCCTGACATCAGTGGTAGGTAAATTATTGGAATCTGTTATTGCAAAAAACATTAGAGAGCATCTTGAAAAGCATAGTTTGGTAAATGATTCATGAACATGGGTTCACCAAAGGTAAATCATGTATCACTAATTTATTGAGTTTTTATAGGAGTTTATGAAACAGTAGATAATGATGAGGATTATGATATAGTATACCTGGACTTTAGTAAGGCATTCGACAAGGTGCCACATGGTAGACTCTTAAATAAGGTTAAGGCTCATGAAATAGATGGGAAGGTTCTTCGTTGGATTAGATCTTGGCTAAGTAATAGCCAACAAAGGGTTACAATTAACGGTTCTAAATCTGAAGGGGGGCAAGTAACGAGTGGGGTTCCACAAGGGTCTGTTTTGGGTCCATTACTATTTTTGATTTACATCAACAACTTGGATAGTGGGATTAGTAGTGATATCAGCAAGTTTTGCTAAGGTAGGTAGGATTATTAGATCATAGTCTGATGTAAATATTTTGCAAGGAGCCTTAGATAAATTAAATGAGTGGGCAGATAGATGCAGATGGAATATAATATTGGCAAGTGTAGCGTAATGAATGTTGGTAGGAAAAATCCTGGTAAGAGGTACACCATACGCAACGTATCGCTGAAAAGATCAGAGGGTGAGAAAGATTTGGGAGTGCGGGTAAGTTCAGACCTCCGTCCTAGGAATCAATGTATTGAGGCTAGAAATCGAGCCAGCAGGGTGTAGGATTTATTACCAGGAGTGTTAAAAGTAGAAGTGCTGAGGTTATTCTAAAGCTTTATTTGGCTTTAGTCAGACCTCACCTAGACTATGCGGTTCAGTTTTGGTCTTCGTATTACAGGATGGATATTGCCTTGTTATAATCAGTGCAGAGAAGGATGACCAAAATTATTCAAGGGACGCGTAACTTTAGTAATAAGAAGAGATTGAAACTATTAAATTTACACTCACTCGAGAGGCGTAGAGTAAGGGGCGATCTGATCGAATTTTTTAAGTGGATAAAGGGATACAATATAGGCGATTTAAGAAAAGTTCTTACAGCTAGTAACCAGGGTAGAACAAGAAGTAACGGATTCAAGCTGGAAAAGCATAGATTTAAAAAGGCAATTGGGAGAAACTGGTTCTCAAATAGGGTGGTGAATGATTGGAATGGACTAAGTCGTCAGGTGGTCAATACGGAGTCTATTGGGGTCTTTAAAAGAAGTCTGGATAGGATAGGATTCATGGATGGGGAAGAGAGGTGGATGTAGGTAGAGTTAAGTAACAGGAACTATCTCGTGTAGGTCTCACGGCCTCTTGTAGCTTCCTTATTTTCTTATGTTCCTATAATTATGTAAGACATTGTCATCCGCCGCGCCGACAAGACTGCCGCCTTCGTCATCAGCAACAAGGACGATTACATCAACAAATTCAACACCATCCTCAGCGACACCTCCAAGTTTAGACGGATCACTCGCAACCCCATCGACTCTATTAAGAAACGGATCAACGCCACCATCTCTTCCATCAACACCACCTCTAATGACTTTCATCTCTAGAAGCTAACCGGAGAGTAGGTACTTACCTGGCTACGCTTACGGCAACGTAAAAACACACAAACCAGGCAACCCTTTACATCCTATCATCTCGCAGTTACCTACACCCACATACACCATAGCCAAGAAACTCAAGGAATTGCTGACGCCATACGTTCCCATCACACTCTCCTCTGCCTCCGACTTCCTTGAAATTGTGCGTGACGCCCCTCCTGCCCCCAACGACATCATCGCCTCTCTCGACGTTGAAAGCCTCTTCACAAACGTTCCTGTAGACAAGACTATTGATTTCATCCTCGATCGCGTTTATCGCAGTGAAGACACCAAGCCCCTCGACATCCCATAGATTGCCTTAAATACAATGTTGCAACTCTGTACGAAAGAAGCCCCCTTCCTTTGCCCTAGTGGTCTAATGTACCAGCAGATCGATGGTATAGCGATGGGCAGCCCTCTCGTAGTCCTGTTCGCCAATTTCTACATGGGAACAATTGAATCAAGACTCTTACCTTCCAACCGCCCCTCGCTCTACTGCCGCTATGTTGATGATATCTTCGTTCGAGTTTAGGACCTTCAAGAGCTGCAGGAATTCAGACATCGTTTCATCGCCGAATCAGAGCTTAATTTAATAACTTATGAGGAAGCCACCAACGGACGTCTCCCTTTCCTGGATGTACTCGTTAGTGCAGAGACAGCAGGATTTAAGACACAGTAGGTATTCTGCAAACCCACTAACAAGGGACTCTGCCTCAACGGGGAAAGCGAGTGCCCTAAGCGTTACCTGCATTACACCATCAGCGCTTATGTCAGACGAGCCCTCTCTCATTGATCTATTTGGAAAGACGCCCACCAAGAACTTGAGCGCGTTAACCAAGTACTTATTAACAACGGCTACTCTAACTCTGATGTGGCCCACGTCACTCAGATAATTACAGACAAATGGTATACTAACCAGGACACCACCACTCCCACCACCGGCGAACCCATTAAGCTTTTCTATAAAAGTCATATGTCTACTGCTTATAAGACGGATGAGTAGTCTATAAAAGATATAATACACCGCAACGTTCATCCTTCTGACCCAGAAAGACCCCTCGCTCTCATAATTTACTACAAAACCAGGAAAACTGCCCATCTTCTGCTTCGTAGCATCATCAACGTGACCAAGACGCCCTTTCAAGAAGACCACGTCACCTACCAACACACCTGTGATAGTGAAGAATTTGAACTTCACTCTTATATGGGTATGACGCAGACTAGACTGACGAGGCGTCTTACTTGTCACCTGAATAATGGGTCTATCAAGAACCACTATGACACCATGCACAACATGCGCTTCACAAGAGATGACCTTAACAAAGACACCACGATACTTGAAAAGGAACAAGATCCTCGCCGCCTCCTTTACCTAGAAGCAATATACATCGCTTTAAAACAGCCCACAATCAACACCCAGACAGATGATTTCCAGGTGCTACCAACATCCAAACGAGACGTCTCCCTCAATAGAGAAACCCGGCAACCGGCTTGCCCGTTTAGTAGTCCTGGAGAGGCCCACCTCTCTTTCTTTGATCTGCCATATTGCTGTATAATCTGCCTCCCCTGCCTTCACAATTCATATCAAGCCTGAAGATAGAACAAGATAGTTCCGAAACGTCGCTATTCATAGGACAACTTCTGAATAACTTATCAGAAGAACAAAAAAAAGTTGTACGGCAAATAGAATCCATGCATAAAAAGCTCAATAAAAGAGTATGTTCGACTGCTTTCAACCTCGTTTGCCTAAAGAAATTATATGTATATATATATATATATATATATATAATATATATATATATATATATATATATATTATATATATATATATATATAATATATATATAATATCATATAATATATATATATTATTATATATATTTATATATACAGTAAAAGCCTTATAACTCGGCACGATAGGGGCTCTGGCCCTTGCCGAGTTATTCAATGTGCCGAGCTATGCAATGTCCTCCTCTAATATGGGTAAAAAAAAAAAGAAGAAAAAAAAAGAAAAGAAATACAGTACTGTAAAAGCATAAAAACTACACTTACCAGTGAACGGGTAGAATGTGCTGGATTTGATATCAAACTCAGCACAAATAGCACACATGGACGCACCTGCATCCATCCTTGCCAGCACTTACACCTTTTCCTGCAGGCTCAGGGCCTCAGGCTCTTCAATTTCATTCCCTTCCTGCTGGAGACACCCTTGCGTGATGGAGCTGACATCTTGATATACAGACTGTATGATGTAATCCCAAGACACGTAAAATAGGTGGCAAATTAAAGCAAAGGTCAGGAACCAGTGCGTAGGCTGCGCCATGTTTTTGTCGTCCAAGCACCGTCTTGGATTACGAATCCCAATCCAATAACACTTGCTGAAATGTGTGTTATACTACTTTGTGATATTGTTTGCAATGTTTTGCATTGATTATTATTTCGGCTCCTACCAAGCTTGTTGTGTTTTTGAAGCAGAAACCAATCCTTTTTCAATTTCGACAAAAAAAGGAATTCGTATCCAAGACGGTGCTTTGACGACATAAACACGGCTCAGCTGACAGCCTACACGCTCGTTCCCGACCTTTGCTTTACTTTGCCACCTATTTTACGTGTTTTGGGATTACATCATACAGTATGTATGTATTTCAAGATGTCAGCTCCATCACGCAAGGGTGTCTCCAGCAGGAAGGGAATGAAATTGAAGAGCCTGAGCCTGCAGGAAAAGATCAAAAGGACAAAAATACGACTTTATGCGACTGACGATATGCCGAGTGTAAGCGAAGAGATGCAGTTATAACATCAATATGCCGAGATACATTATTTTTTGCTGACTTTCTGTTTACATGTTCACACAAGAGGTTGTGAGGGCATGATATGCCGAGTGAAAACCATGAGATGCAGTTTAGGTGAGGCTATAGCAGAGTGGTTAGCGTCACCGGGTGGCGTTCTCGAAGACCCGAGTTCGATCCCGAGTGAGACCCATAAATCCACTTGAAATCTTTCTGCACCGTCGAGTGGCCTAAGAACACCCACATGCCCTGTACATTAACTCCACCTTCGACTGTGAGTGCATGGGAGGATACAGGGGGCGGCATGAGCCTCTAATCACAGGCGTCAGTCCAGGGCCAGATTAAAGGGGGGGCTACTGGGGCTCTAGCCCCAGGGCCCCACCAATAGGGACCCACTATATGTATATTAGCTTTAAGCAGTAATATTAAAAACATTGGCAAGTTACAAAACTAAAACATATTTGCCTGTCTCTGTTTCATCCTTTATCTCTGAATACCAGTCTATGCATTAATAGTTCTTTGCCAAACATAGGCCTCAAAATACCCACAAAAGTGCTTAATTTTCGTGCGAATATAGGGCCCCCACAAAAGCTGAGCCCCAGGGCCCCCACAGCTCTTGATCCGGCCCTGGGCGTCACTATAACAATCCTGCCTGCGCCACCACAGGCGAGGGCCACCTCACAGCCCTCGAGTGAGACCTCCAGCCCTACCATCTCCCACCCCTGTAGCTCACTGTCTACACGCGCTATAGGCATATGTGTAAAAAAAAAAAAAAAATCCTTTTCCTTTGCCATGCCGAGTTATCTCAAATTCCGAGTTATACTGTGCCGAGTTATTAAGAGGCTTTTACTGTAGTATATATATATTTATATATATATAGATATTTATATATATATATAAATATATTTATATATATATATATAATTTTTTACATCACAAAGGGACTTTGGCAAGGCCAAAAAAAAAAGAGGTAACACAAAGCCCGCTTAGTTGCCAGTCCTATAATAGTCGCGTCAGCCCCCAAAGTACATTTTCTTATAACCTTGTTTTAGGTCTTAAAGTAATCGTCCAGACCCAATTTTTTTTTGTGGGGGGGGGGGGCCCGGGGACTATGGTTGAATGTATTCAAAACACCTAATCCACCAAAAAAATTGATTTCCAGCCTTTTTTCGTAAAACACGACTTTTTGTGTAAAAAGCGCCGAAAAAAAATCTTCCCTCTTCCCCCCTCCAACGGCTAATACGACTGTTATTGATGCGTCAGCACAGATGCCCGCAGCCACTCTGTCTGACACCTGTGGCAAATATTATGATGAGAGCGATTTACTATTGCGGTGTCAGACAGTGAATCTGTCGCTGTGACAGATCTAGTAAGTACGAAGCTCAATCTGACACCGAAAGAAATGAAGCCGGTCCGCGTATACTATGGGGAAAACGAACCTCAATTGTCATGGGATCCTATATGTTTGAGACCGAGTACGAGGTGGATGAACAAGGTGTTAGCAGAGCTAAGGTTTCAGCAGGAGGACCTGGCACTTTCTCCAAACATGGATTGGTAATAAGCTTAAACCATGGGTTGTGTGGTGGTAATCACAATGAATGTACTTTCGAAATCCTATGGTTAGTTTTGGAGCCACAGTCAAACGCATTACTCGCGAACCACATCAGCTTAACTACACATAGAGTTGGAAAATATGCGGGCGGGAAGGCAGAAAGTGTGACAGCCACCCACCACAGGGTCTCTCACCACAGGGCACGCCACTCCACAACTGGTTACTTGGTTACTTGGTCTTGTTTAAAGAGGCAGAAGCCTCACAGTCGTGGTGGTCCCCCGCTGCTTGCGTTCCTGGCGTCCCTGTCTAACAGGGCCACACTGGGTCTGGTCAGGCCTTCCCATGAGCTCCGCTGAACTTACCCTAGAGTCAAGTTCAATTTTACCCTAAATTTCTTACGTTTTTAACCCTAAATAAATCTGGCTCGACTGTATATTTCTATTATATATATATATATATTATATATATAGAATATATATATATATATATATCTATATTTATATATATAGATATATATATATCATATATATATATATATTATATATATATATATTATATATTATATATTTATTATAATATAGTATAGATATTTATCTAGTCTCTATAGTCCCATGAACCAGGCCAGATATCCGTTACCACCTGGGGTGACAAAACACGAGATGGTACTAAAATGTTTTTATGCGTGACTGTAAATCCATTTAAGATATGATAGCCTTCCTTCCCGCATGGTAAGCTTAGTCTGATTTTTTATGCATTGGGGGTGCTACCCATAAAACAAAGATTTTCAGCGTGACGCTCGGGGTTTTCCTCATTTTCTTTAAAAGCAATCACACGATCGTTGCGAACTTTGGACACTACTATACCTATGTATAATTTGATTCTCTACCAGGTTGTTCTAGGTACTTTTTTCAAATTTCTCATGTTTTGGGATTTACCCTAACAAATAATTTTGGGTATTTCCCTAAATCTGGGGGAGGGGGGGAATAAATTCCCTAAATATGTGTAGAATTGAAAAATATTTCCAACAGCTCTTGTAGCTAATTTGATTTCTACAAGAGTTATTCTATGTACATATTCAAGTTTCCCCATATTTAGGGGTTTATTTCATATTTGGTATTTTTTGTGATATTTTGGGGTATTTTATTATTGGAAGGATCAAACATATGTAGACTGTTTTTCCATGTAAATGTGTTTTGTTTGTTTTTGTTCATGTAATGTTTTTTAATGGTGGATATTTTTTTTTGCAGGTAGTAGTGCTGACTGTCTGACGCATGATGCCCACCATCAGCGAGGAAGAGAGCACGGATCGACTGTATCATCCACTGCTCGATGATGACAGCGTGCTCTGGTGTCACCACAGGAATTTGGACTCCTGAGACACATTGCTCCATGGCTTTCAGAGATCAGGGCTCATGATCCATCCCTGGAAGCAAGGCCAAGGGCCTTGAAGAAGGAGGAATACACACAACATATATCACCGTAAATTTCGTAGTCTCCTCCTTACAATGAAAAGTCACTTGGATTATATCCTTGCGCAAGGGTGCAAGATAGAAATCAGCAGCAGCGTCGACCCCGGAGAGGGCATCAAGGATCCCCTCGTACTAGCAGGGTTGTATGCCAAAGTATGTCTCTTCTGCGAGAAAGTCAAGCAGTACATGAAAGCAGCAAAGACAAGGGAGCACTCATCCAGTGTTGTTGAGCAACGGCAGATGAGAAGATCCGCAAGTCAGCACAAGAAACTCAACCAGAGAATCCTTGGTTACTTAGCAGGAGACCTACGTTGCTGCAATGGTCACTACACATAGTCGTGCTCAAACTCTTCACAAGATGATTCCCCAGCGGCCGCCAGGTCTGGTTGGCATGTGAAAATCAGGAAGAAAGCGAGGGAGCCACGCTACGAAGAGGCTGAGATAGAATCCGCTCGAGGGAACTCTTCTTGTATATAAGGACTGAACTTGAGTCCCCCCCAGAGGTACTGCCTATGATAAACCTCACGGACATCTAGGCTTGAGAGATCCATATGTCCCGTGGTATATCCAACCTGAAACCATCGACAAAAGAAACATGTTTCGCCGAAAGATTGAAACCGAGTTTGGGGGAATCACTACGCTTTGTCCAAGATAGAAAGGAAGCTTCTAATCTCTCCACGCAGCCTCTCACTGACGACCTTGCCCGACAAGCACACGAACTGCACACAAGATCTGCAGAACAAAGAGTCGCTAACTCTTAGAGATATCTTAACCAAAGCAGGATCGCACTGAGGAATGAGATCAATAAGCAAGATGTGAGTCAGCCATGACCTCCCGATAACAGATCAATGTTATTCCTGCAGCAGTCACTAACTTCCTGCACACCCTGCGGACAGGAGAGTGTGAGTGTCAACTCCCTCTGAAAGAGCCAACTACTTGCCACATCCTTCGGCAGTGGACTTGGTCTTTCTGTTACAGTGGAAGACAAAGCCACCCAAAGCACGGTACTGCTGTCCAATGCCTGTACAGTGTTTGACGGAAACACAGAACTGATCCGCAACTCTGAATCGTCTTGGCCCGGTGGTGTCCTGACTCAATGTTTGAGGAGATCGAAAAAGCCTTTGGTATCCAAAACTGTAATTTCAAAGGAATGACATTCCACTGCCAGCAAACATCTACCCTGGTGTGTTCACAACCCTGGCCTGGGATAACATCGACCGACTTGAAACCTAAGTGGAGTCAGGTACTTCTCACAGTATTCAATGTGGCATTGCTGTCACATTGTCTCAGGTTGCAGGCGCTGTGCCAGAGAAGGTCCTGCCAGAGATTACCAGTCCAAGATAAGCAGCATCACTCTGACCGCATCAATCTGCCAATATACATGTTGTGCGGCGGGCAGGGCCACCCAGATTGAGACTGCGTATGTCGACACACCAAGAGGTCCAGGATTCGAAGACCAAGACCATATCTGGCTTCTTACTCGAATGTCATACCATGAAACCATCCCATCAGCAATTGGACTGGGGTGTCACAATAAAAATCCGCAGAGACATTGCAGTGGTCCAGGACACTGTAGCTACCTGCCCACTATCAATGCCTCCCACACAGAAATTGTCCAGCGTTAATTAAGTCCTTGGAGCAAACGCATGCCATCATTGCAGTCCGTACAGCTTAACAGATTGTGTGCGTGTTTGATCCAGCACTCTATGCCAAAGCTTTCGAGGTTCTCTGGAAACAAGAGACCGTTCAAGAACATTATCATCAGGATGGGCGTCTTTCCACAACAATCTGCAATCTCCTCCCACCATCGGAGAGTTTTCAGGATCAGGTCTTAGGAGATCTGTGTGTGGCATCAGGTGTCATCGCAGAAGGATCAGTGTCGGGTTGATGGACGGCCGGAGGTACAACAGAGCAATGAGACTGCACAAGCTCGTGTATGAAGCACTGATGAAGGCTTGCATGGAAGGCTTTCCTTCCATGGCTAGAAGAAAAACCATTCAAGGGACATACACCATCTGGATGGAACACTGAAGAACATCAACAGCTTCCCATCAGCATGTGTCCTCAGGGAACCTTTTCAAGAGCTGATGGAGAGTGAATCTGCACACATATCCTGAAGCTCTTCCAAGTTTATCTTGGACCCTAAGAGATGAACACAACCCATAGCAATTCTGGATGTCCATACTGGACATGGTTGAGATCATGCTGGACCTGTTCGAGTCCTCCAGGAGAAGTGCAACTGGATGCTTCACCTAGGAGCAATCCGAACAGAACTGATACCTGATGGTGTTTTGCCTATGACAGGTGAACTATGCCCGATTCCTGACCTACTACTATGCCATGATGTCTCGACTGCCCATTGACCCCAGAGGTCCCTGACACTTCATGCAAGTGCTTTTCGTCCAGATCGGTAGCAAGAATCCTTTGGACGGATTCCTGTGGACCAGACCATCGAAGAGAAGATCACAAGACACCCAGACACCAGGGGGCACAAAAAAGGCTTCAGCCTGAAAGGTGGAGCTTTCGCCAGTACTAACCTGACATCGGGCGTATCGCAGCAGATACTTGAGGCAGCTCAGGGCCATGGTAAGTATGCCAAAAATATACTGGACTTCAGCCCCCAGGACCTAACAGATGCCCAGATTGAGAGATGAAAAGGCCGATGTCCAATCTTTAGGTTTTTTTCAACGTGATTGAGACCAGCTGGTTTGAACCCCTTCACGCAGAGCAAGGAATCTTGTCAGTTTGTCAACTGCACTACAGCACCACAGAAGTTGCCAAAGACCTTCTAGGGGCCTACAGAATATGAGAGATGCAGATCAGCCTTCAAGGAGAGCGCCTGGCCGATCCGCCACTATACAGTTCAAGATGCCACTATGACGAGACAAACTGAGAACGTTCACTAACATCATAGGAAGCCACGCTCAACAAGGCCATGCCAGGAGGCTATCTTTGAAGGCTGACAGGAACCATTATTTGGCCTATGATCCTTGTTGCTGAGAACAGAAAGCTCAAAATGAGTGATGTCTGGCTCATCCCCTGGGGCCTTTGCCATGGGCACTTCCAGCGGTGATGGGTCCTTCCGCATACAACAAGGCTGCCCTAGCCATGGAGTTTGAGAGGAATGTTTCTCTGCAGAGGTGATTTCCCCGAGCCTCTGCTACCATAGACTGGATGAGCCTGGTCCAGAAACTGAAAGGGAACGACAACACTTTTTCAACAGCTTGCAGGCACAGCACTGAGTCACGTTGTCCATGAGGGTGCTAAGAGCAGGCGGCTTGATGTTGTGTTTGAACGTCAACAAGGAGACTCCATAAAGATGCAGAACGAGCCAACAAGAAGTGCAGGCACAGGATCCTTTCAAGAACTCAACCTGGGCAAAAATCCAGCAGTGAGAAAGTTACTCGGTGTTCCTCCAACAAGGCAAAGTCTTCATCAAGTTTCCCTGGTAGAAGATGGAAAAAAACCCAGCACAGGGAAAGCTCGAGGCAAGGAGCTGTATGTCACATGTGATCAGCTCTGCTTCAAGAATCACCAAAGAGCAGTGGGAAGAGGGCTCCTGAGACTTAAGTCAATTCAAGAAGATCATACAACAGCGCTCCTTCTCCATGCAACATCATGGTAGACAGCAGAATCTGGGTACAAGTCTGTACATCATCACATCACTGCGAGGATTCAGCAATCATGTCCTGTGTCTGGGCATGTGCCCACAAGAGCCGCATCCCACCTGTGTCCAGAAGTGCGGGACGAAGAACCTGACAGCTTCCTGGATATCACCACACTGAGCCGTAACACTGGAGGCAGCGTGTGTGATTCAGTGATTGGTAATGGCATGCCTTTACAGGCTGTGATACGTCAGTGCATTCGCCTGGCCGGGGGAAGATGGACGACAACTCAAGCAGGTGAAGATTGGACAAGACATCACCAGATGCTTTCCACGGAATTTTGGGCGCTCATGGGAATGTCTCCTGAACTCTTTGAGAACTCAGGAACATCACCTGCCACAGTTACCGGCCATCTACCCACAACTGAGGTGAAAAAGCTTCGGTATGAGGCCTGTTCATGTGCGAGACGTGGAGAGGTGAGTCAAGTCAACCCTCCTTGTGGGACTGCCTCTTCATGCATGCACTCCGTGCATAACTACCAGTCTGCGATTGTAGGAGAATTCTGCAGAGCCAGCCCTTTGTTGCTAACGCAACAGACTGCTGCTGGAATTACAGATTGGAGGACGGCAAGCTGCTGTCAACTGGTGGCTAGGGCTCACCAGCACCAGATGCTGTTAATGCAGCTACTGGCCCTGCAATGTGTGCGGTCATGCGAACTCCCTAAGTGCACTGCCTCAGCAATGCCTGAAGTGTACGACATGTTGCAGGTTACCAGACATGCAAACAAGGCTATTGAAGAAAGAGACGGTAGCACAACGTCAGAATTCCGAGTCTCCGTGATGATATTGAGGAGGATTACTTGCCATAATAGTAAGACAAGCCCATGGCATGCTTAGTGTGTATTTACGGACTTGTATTAAATGTGCCCATTACTATAATTCTTTTAGTGACATTTAGGCATTCCTGTCCCCAATTTTGACATTTTAAAAAATTTCTGAATTTTTCGGTAGGGTGTGTCCTAGTCAAAAGGATAACGACCATTAAGCTACCAGTGTGCAAGGTCTATCATATCAAAACAAAACTAGAGACATGTAGCAAGCAAAAACCCTAGAGAATTAGTCACCCCGGTGGTACCGATATCCCAAAATTCGGGTCTTGGCTCATGGACTATATTCTGTTATATAAGAAAAAGGAAGTAGGTGAAATCCGATATTTTAGTTGACAACAAAACAAAATAGTAAAGTTAAGCCAGTTTAGTTTGTCTAGTTTTAATATATTTTCCATTCCATTATAATCTTTCTGGTTTAATAAGAACACAATTTAACAAAATAAGTATTGCGAATAACTGACTAAGAATTTATATTGACGCACACAAATCTTTCAAACACATTAAAAGCCACAGGTACATATACATATTTGCATTATTTACGGTACCCTATACAGATTATTTATACATATTCATATTTTCAACCTCTGAACACTTGCATCACTTTGATATTATTGGATTTGCTTTTTAGCATATTGTCCTCCGATGGTCATGTATATGAAGATATTTCAAGCGTTCATGTGATATATTGCATGCATTAATCCACTTAGGGTTTCATTCTTAAGAGAAAGATCTTTGACAAGTTTTAGTTAGATTAGTTGCTGAAAAAACTCTCAACCACGGCTTTGAAAAGGATAGTGAGAAGAGGGTGTATGACTATGTTTAAATTGGGTAACATGGCAGTCCTGCTCATTTTTTCTATTCAGCAGGATATCCGTACTTTGTGAATAACTGAGTTGATTAGAAAGTTCTTCATCCAAACAGTGCAGTCTCCATTCTTCATCACAGCATTTTTATTGGCTACTTTCTATTGTGGCAGTTCATCAAATATATATGCTGAAGGATGGAGGATGGAGGACACTGTGAGAGAGGCCTATCGAGTTATGTGATGGTCCCCCATGCGCTCCGGTACCAGAAACACCCAACAGTCGTCTGCTTCTGAACTTTGCAGGTCCAGAAGGTTGAGAATTGCAGGTTCAGGGTATCAGAGACCAGAGCTGCACCGCTGGACATGGTATAGTAATGCCGGGGGGGTAGCTAAGGAGATCGACCACGTCCTCGTTAGTACTCGTTGGAGGATCCTCCAGAACTGCAGGGTTTACCGGAGAGCTGAGTTCTTTGGAACAGATCACAGACTTTTTGTTGCTACACTTAAAGCTTCAATGTCAAGTCCAGAAAAATCTCAAGAGGTAACCATACTGTGTTTCATCTTGAGAAACTGAAGGACTTGACATTGCTCATGAGTATGCGGTAGCAGTCTCAAATCGGTTTGATGTGCTCGGTGCTTTCGGGGACCCTGTAGAACTGTGGGATACCTTAAAAGTGAAACTCACAGGCTGCCAAGGAGTGTATTGGGGAGCCCCCGAGGTCAAGGCGTGGTTTTGTCTCGACGGAGACGCGGGAAAAAATCGAGGAAGTCGCGTGCCAGACTGGCTGGAACCAACCAGCACAGGGCTCTGCCGCCCGACAAAACCCTCCGGGAGAGAAAGGAAGGTATGTCAGGAGTCTCGCGAGGATGTCGGGGTCTTTTGAACGCTAATGACCTCCGACCCCCTCCCGACCCTGAAAAGCTCCTTTCCAAATCCCCTTCCGGGCGGTGCAATTCGAACAGCAAGGGCGCCTGTGTCGGACGGGGGATGGCAAGGCTCGTTGGGCTGAGTTTTTGGGCAGTTGTTCACGGTGGACCCCCCAACTGAGCAGTTTCACCCCACGGGGTTAAGGCTGGATGCCGATCCCCCTTGACGAAACCGCACCCCCCTCTTGACAAAGCAAGAGGCTGTAGCAAAGTCGAGGGTTGGAAAAGGCGCTGGTTTTTGTATATCAGGCGGAGTACTCAAAGTGGGGGTGGGGCCCATGCCCGCGATTTTGCATGCTGTCCTGACTGCCGGTGGCAATCGGGTACCATTCCCCGAGGGAAAAAGGGGCGGGTGCCCCCTATCGGGAAAGGGGAAAGGGGCCCGTCAGGCTGCAAAAATTCCGCTTATTACATGCTCAGCGTACCAGCAAGGTGCTTCCCCATCTTTTGCTGACACGAATTCGCAGTCATCGGGTTTGAAGCTCAGAGACCTCAGCAGTCGGGGTTTCCCCCGGGTAAGTCAAAAAAGGGCCCCGTATCCTGCGCTTCGTGTCCTGGGGAAGCCGACGTAGTTTCGACAGGGTGCTTGCAGCCCATTTTGATCTCAAAAGGCGTTTGACTCAGGCTCGTGAGCCCCTCTGGGATTTCGCACTTCGAGGGATTCCGCAAGGACTTTTGGGTTTTTTGATAACGGTCTGTATTCTGGGACTGAGAGTGCTGTGAAGTGTGGGGCGGGTGTACCACTTTTTTCCTGTAATCAGGAGTGGGGAAAGGGGGTGGTCCTTGCCCCATCATTTTTAAACGTTTGTAGGGACTGGGTATTGGACAAGGTTGAGATAAAATTGATTGTGTAGCACCCGTCGGCAACACCAAGATATATCTTGTTTTTTTGCTGATGATGCAGTAACTTTCTGAGTCGCTGGGGGTCCTGGGATGGGCGTCGGGGCGCTGCACGGGAGGCAAACCCTTTTGGGGATTTGGGGTCTCCTGGAAAAACCCAAAAGGTCCGGGGGTTTTGGGGAGACTTATAGATGAAGCAGTACAGTCTGTTCATGCGTGGGGGCGAGGACATTGGATCTTGGAAAGTTTTTTCATACCCTTGGGGAGCGCAGTCCATAAAGACGGCGGGTTTTAGTAAAAAATCTTACGGGGGATTGGCATGCCCACGGGGTTATGGGCTGCTCAGCGGGAATATTTGGCGTTGTCGGGACTTGTGCAGGAGGACAAAGATCCGGATCTTCAAATCGTTGTGTCCCCGTCTTTCTCGATGGTTTGTGAGACATGGAATAAATAGTACTTGAAGAGAAAGAATCAAAGCCTTTTGGGAATATGTCTTCGCAAAATCATGGGGGACGTGGTGATTACGTGTCAAAACAGCGATTGCATGTGAGAAATGAACGAGGCCTATTACCTCATGTCCTCAGCGCCAAATTGGGTATATGGGGTGTGGCACGTACCCCGAAACCATCCTTCCCCCGGGGGGTACTGTAAAAGAAATCCGGGGTGGGGGAGGCCCAAGGGGGGTCCCAAGGGTTGTGGTTGGGGGAAATTGTGTTTCTTTTCGGAGCTGTTGGGATGGGGAAAGGGGGCCTGCATGGGAAAATCGCGCGTGGGACCCCGGGGGTGGCGTCGTAGGGTGGGGGGAGGCGACCAAAACCCCGGGTAGCCCCCAAAGATTTATTGATTGATGGAGGATTTAAGTTTTTGCGAACGAGGGTTTACACAGGGCCCTACTTCATGAATTTTGTCATTGAGTGAATATATTTTCTGAATCTGGGATACAGCTTCAATCAAGAAAGACTGACATGACTTATAAAACTGTGAAAGTTCTGCGCTAGTTACTGTTCCCGATTGTTTTAGATCCCTTACTGTTGCTGATGCACTCACTCCTAGATATACATTCTCAACAGGAATTAAGACACTTGAAAAAATAAGTTGACCAGGACTAAGTAATGAAATATCAGCATTCTTAACAAAGCTCACATCCATGAAGTCAGTACACAAGCTTCGAATGAGTTTGCATGTCTCAGTTTTCAGTGTGAAAAAAATTGGAGCCTCAGACTGGAAGAACGTATTATAACTATTGAACTTACCCAAATTGTAATCCAGAAATTCGAGGTAGGCTTGGGTAAGCTTGTTTTTCAAGGCAGTAACAATCATATCATTTACATGTGTTGGGTCACTAAATGTTAATTCTGTGAAATAAAGCTCCAATGCATCCCACTGTTCTACCTAGCAATCTTTTTCACACATGCCTGTACAGACAACCACCTGGCTTGGCCTGGAGCCAGGATTTTATGAGGTTCAATATCAAGAAATTTTTGAAACTCTTTGAATGCATATTGCCTCTTGGAGCTAAGACTAAATTAAGTGTGCAAAAATGTTACGGCATAAATCTTCAACATATTTTGGGAGTTTGAGGCAAGCATTTGATGCACATAGATGAATCATGTGGCATGAACATTTGACAATTATGACTTGAGGCAAATATTCTTTTAACAATGTAGCTACTGAATGGTTGGCTCCCATCATCACATTTGTAGTGTCAAAACAAAACCCAACAATATTATTAACAGGAATGTATTTTGATGTGAAACATTCCTTCATGGCATTGAACAGTCCTACAGCTGAGCTATCATTAACCTCTATCAAATCTACGAAAGAGTTTTCAAGTTTATCTTTCTCAAAATATTGTGCTAATACGCACAATTGTTTAGTTGTACTCCTGTCTGTTGTCTCATCTATAATTACAGAAAAAAGCCTTTCACGTAAGATTCCAAGGAGTTCAATGCCGATCGAAAATGCTTTCCAAACACTTGTCTTATTATGTTTGAGGCTCTTTGCTTCCCTAGTTTTACTTTTTTTAAAGACATCGCATCAGGAAACATGGCTTTTAGGAGGTCTAGTAAGGGTTCACATAAGGAAATGGACAAGTGATGTTCTGATAGAAAAGCACACACCCGAAGTTCAATTTTCCGTGCAGACTTCTCGATTGGGTCATTTGCAATAATAAAACTGGCAACTGACTTTGTCTTAGAAATTTCACCAATTTTCGTCATCTGGTGAAGATTTTCGTCATCTGGCAATACTAAACCCGCCCAGAGCAGAGACAGAAAACGGGGATCTATGAAGGGTGACACTAGTAGATCTCCGCTAGCCTTACATAAATAAAGTTTCGTGTGTATAAAAAATGAAAATTAAACACTGATTTTACGTCAATGAATCCTTTGAATTTGAATTTTAAAAAACTGACTAACACCTGATTACCCTAGAATTACCCTATATTATGCATTACCCTAACCGCTATCCTAGAAGGGGTCTGATTACCCTAGTTTAGGGTATTTTACCCTAAAATGGAAGCACTGGGTCTGGTATGGTGTTGGACTGAGTCACTGTCTTACGGGGGGTGGCGCCGCCCTTGTCCAGCACACCCGTGTACACAGGCTCACCTCACACTCGTCGTCCCAATTAACCCACACACTGGGTAGGCGACTAGTCGCGCTGCACACTCTCACCCAGTCTTTCACCCGCTGTGTACACTACACACCGTTTCTCAACACAACTGCTCGCCCCAACACACTATAGGCGTGTATCACCCTACACACGCCACTCCTTTCTGTGTGCAAACTTTTCTCGAAAGGCACAGCTGTCTTGCTGCACCCATAATGGATACATGCATGTGGCATATAGCAAAAAAAATCTAGCAGAAACACCCAAATATCTTCAAGTACTATATTTATAGGCCTCTTCCATTTGCGACATTTCAAGAACCAGTTCACGGAACCCAAGAGTTCAGGCGTTCCATTTGCGCACGAAAACCTGGGTCCGAGGCAAAGCGCGTAGTGACTCAGCAAAACCCGTGAACTTTCTCTACTCACATTGAGAGGTGGGTAGCTTGGGTAGAGTTTTCAGTTCATAACAAACAATGGTCGCCTTGGGCCCTATTTCTTTTATCGTGAAGGGTTTGCCGCATGCACGAGTCGGAGAGGATGTCAGACGGCATAAAAGAGGCATACATGGCTGGTGGTGGCCATGCGTTCCCGCGATCTTAAACTTGATATGATCCCTTCACATAGCAGCTAGCTGAGTTATATCTCTCGTTATCTCTCTCTCTCGTTATCTCTCTCTCTCGTTATCTCTCGTTATCTCTCGCTATCTCTCTCTCTCTCTTGTTATATCTCTCTCGTTATCTCTCTCTCTCGTTATCTCTCGTTATCTCTCTCTCGATATATCTCTCTCTCGTTATCTCTCTCCCTCTCGTTATCTCTCTCTCTCTCTCTCGTTATTTCTCTCTCTCTCGTTATCTCTCTCTCTCTCGTTATATCTCTCTCTCTCTCGTTATCTCTCTCTCTCTCTCTCGTTATCTCTCTCTCGTTATCTCTCTCTCTCTCGTTATCTCGTTATCTCCCCTTCTCTCTCTCTCTCTCTCTCTCTCTCTCTCTCTCTCTCTTCTCTCTCTCTCTCTCTCTCTCTCTCTCTCGCTCTCTCTTTTCTCCTCTCTCGTCTCTCTCTCTCTTTTCCCTCTCTCTCTCTTCTCTCTCTCTCTCTCTTCTCTCTTTTCTCTCTCTCGTTATCTCTCTCTCGTTATCTCTCTCGTTTCTCTCTCTCTCTCTCCTCTCCTCTCTCTCTCTCTCTCTATCTCTCTCTCTCTCTCTCTCTCTCTCTCTCTCTCTCTCTCTCTCTCTCTCTCTCTCTCTCTCCTCTCTCTCTCTCCCCTCTCTCTCTCTCTCTCTCTCTCTCTCCTCTCTCTCTCTCTCTCTCTCTTAAATTGCCTCGCCAGCTGAGTATGTTTGTAAACAAAAACGGGGTTTTTGCGTTCCATTTGTGACACGCGAACCCAACCCTGAACCCAGAACCCAACCCTGAACTGAAAGAACTGGTTCATGCAACTTGGGCACAAATGGAAGAGGCCTTACCTCTGTGTTTACGTGCTTCTCTGATCAAGCGCGGGAAGAGTAGCCTCCCTGATGCTACGTCACCGAGCCTGAGCATGAGCGTCTGCAAAGCTTGAGTGTGTTTTGAAAACTCGGGGAATTTGCAGATTTTGATTGCGGATTATCTAAAAACGGCTGACTGGATACAAAAAGTGACGACGTATTGTTGATATACTCGTTAATGGCTATGATTTGATTGCATTAAATCAGGAATGATGAAATGGTCTGGACGATTACTTTAAGGTTTTTTTTCAGTGGATTTTGTTTGCCAACATATCCGGTTTGAAAAATATATATGTTGGCTCGCTGTCAGCCTTGGGCAATTTGAGATAATTAGCATAAAACAAAATGGCCGCCAAATTATATAAAAATACATAAAATACCATACATCCCTTGAAAATTAACACAGAGGGTCAACGAATACATGAATTCCAGGGTATTTTGATCCAGAAAATATATTTCTGGTATTTTCAAATTCAAAACGGCCACCGTTTTCAAAATGCTGATTAGGTGGAATGCATCTACTGATGAGTTTTGTAGGTGCAGTCGGAACATTGATGGCTGAGTCTGGATTAGAAGCTATTCATGAGTCTGTTTTTGGTGGTGTAGCTAAAATACTTACTGGTAAGAAGTTCCCAGTGAATGTGAGAGCTATGATAATGCTAACAACAGAGTTGCTACGAGATATTACTGGCAAAAGTCACATACAGAGCCATAATGATCTCATGACAGAATTGCAAGGCTTGGCAATTAAAAGTCGCACTACAAAGATGTGGGTAGATGCTTTCATAAAACCAGTAATGATCATGATGCTCTATGTGAGGGCTGAAAGAGAGGGTGATTGGCCCCTTCCCCTACAAGCAGTTCACCTTATGATGCCCTACTTCTATGCATCTGGGCACGTGAATTATGCTCGATATGGCCTCTATTATCTGCGAAGGATGGAGGCCCTCCCACAAAATGTCTTGGAACACTTCATGAAAGGATCCTATGTGATGAACACAAGATGGGACTGGGGGAAATGGAATCTGGAGTGATATGTATATTGAGACAACTTTTAGGGCGATATGGCCATGGGAAGACTGGCATAATAGGCATCACAACAAAACCTGAAACACGGGAAAATCGGGCTCTTAGTCTGCTTTCTTGTGGCCGATAGTACATGATGTTTCCAGCATGAAAAGGATTCTGACAGGTTACAGAGCTAAAAAGAAAACCCCAAAGAAGAGGCGAAAGCTAGAATTGATGCAGATAACGCTGACAGAATAGGGCTTGGGAAAACTTGATATGAGTATACACCCCTTAGCCCCAGAACAACACCCCAAAGGTACAGTTATCAATGTTGTTACTGACTAATTGCTCCCCACCATCAGTAATGTTGATACA
This sequence comes from Chionoecetes opilio, assembly GCA_016584305.1. Classification (NCBI taxonomy): domain Eukaryota; kingdom Metazoa; phylum Arthropoda; class Malacostraca; order Decapoda; family Majidae; genus Chionoecetes; species Chionoecetes opilio. The sequence goes on along the minus strand of JACEEZ010017431.1, from coordinate 126,404 downwards.
GTACTAGATATTGGCACCAGAAGATGAATGAGTTTGAAAGAAAATTACCTGATGGCTTCTATGATACAATTAAAAAGGGAAAGTTAAACTTAAATGCCCAAAAAGGGAATTTCAATCAAGATGGGGGAACATAAGGTTTATGATACAAACCTGATTTATTCACGAGTGATGGGACTACCAGCTAGTTCCAGAGATATAGATATTAAAGAGGTTCTGTCATATGAGCTCTCGCCAGTCCTCACAGCTCTCTTTCCCTGAATCAGAGAAATACGAGTCTCTAAATCAAAGTCTGTCTTGAAAACCCAGACAAGGATAGATGTATCAAACAGACAGTTGACTTAGAAGTCAGTATGCACAGTCATTGATGGTTGTGCCCTCCTGAGGATTCCTCATTGGTCAGGATCAAGTCCAACTAAACAGCCTGTGGTACTTGATTATGTAGATAAATTCAAAAGTCACATAAACAGAGGCAGAAAACGGAAGATGTGTTTTTGATCTTTGACAGATATGAGGATTTCAGTAAAAAATTGTTCTACGGCCCTGTAGAGGGAATGAAGGCTGCCGCGTATTTAAGTTAAGTCCCACAGCGCCTCTGCCTTCTCAGAAGCTTGCCCTTACAACAGTGGTTCTCAACCTTTTTCACTCCATTCCCCCCTTCATGAATTCTCAACATTTGTGTGGCTCCCCTTCATTTTTCTCCCAAATCCCACCCCGCCAAAAAAGGTAAAAAAAAAAAAAAAAAAAAAATGTGGATGAAGAGAACACCCTTGCTTTATTACAAAGTTTACAGTCATAATTATCTTATATTTGATAGATTTCTGTGATATGCTTAACTTACATCACTTGCCTACAAAGACTAGCGGACACTAGCAAATTTGAATCTGGTTGGGAAAAAGTTCAAATAATCTCTGCATATTTTATCACACATCACTGACATCAGTGGGAAGACTGATATTGTTTCTTTTCAGTCAGTTGACGAATCCGAGGTTGTGTCACTGACAATACACATTTCATGTCGGGGTCCACATCCAATCGGTTCCGGCTCTTATTCTTGTTTGTAAAAAGGGTGGAGAAACCAGACTCACAAAAATAGGTAGTTTGAAAAAGGCAAAGTAATCGAAGGGGCAATCTCACTGACTTTTGGATAGGGACTGATGCATTAAACACCAGAATACATTCAGAGATTTTTCTTCATAGAGATATTTGGCAGCAAAATCATGTTTGAGATAAAGGAACTCGTCCTGAACATCACTGGGAATGGTATAATATCAAGAGTGCCAGAGAATGGATTCATTACCAACTTCCTTCTTCCTCCTCGAATTCTGGGAAGTACCTATTAAGTTCACTTTCCAAGGTCTCAGATGCTGAGTGATTTCAGTTTTAAGTAATGGGTCAAGCAGACTATCTTCTTCATTCTCGTAAAGGACAGCTGAAAGGTTTTCAAACATGGCAACATTCCCGGCACCACTTTCCTTTGCCAATTCTGGAGCTTGGCAAGAAATCCACGAAGACAATCCATCAGGTGAAACACATTTCTTTCCTTGCTCTGTAGCTTCAGATTCAACCTATTTAGCTGCTCAAATATATCTGCTAATATGCAAGACGTACTCCCACAAACCTCATTGAAGTGACTCAACAGATCATCTTTCCCTTTTGCATTTCCAGGAACAATTTAAGCTCCCCCCGAAGTTCAAACACTCGATTCACAACATTGCCCTTGGAAAAACCAGCGCACTTTGGAGTAAAAGAGGAGAGCTTCGTGGGTCCGAATTCATGTCTCTACAAAAGGGTTCTGGAAAGGCGAGAGTTCAGAGCTCCAGCTTTTACAAAGTTGACGCATTTGACCACTGCCTCCAGGATCTTGCAAAGTTCATCAGGGAGGGTTTTCGACGCCAGTGCAAAACGATGGATCATACAATGAACCCCCTTTGGCATTCGAGCTTACTCTTCCTTGACACGCTTCTGGAACCCCGATTTTGATCCCAGCATCGCTGGAGCCTCGTCTGTACAGACTCCACAACAATTTTCCCAGGGATCCTGTTAACTTTTTAAGAAAGAAGATAGCTTTTTCATCACATCTTTAGCTGTTGTGGTGGTCTCAATCTGTGTATATAACAGATATTCTTCCTTGATATCACACAAAAAACATACCTAACAAACACGAGTAGCTGTTTACAAAAAACTCATATCCCCTTGACTCATCCATCTGTATTGCAAACATACCAGTTGGAGACGATTTGATCTCCTGTATCACTTTTTCCTTTATGTCATCTGACATTTCATTACTTCTTTCCGGGTTCACTGTGTCGTTTGACAAGGAAATTTTTTGAATTTTACGTTCACTTCATCTCCAAGAACACACTTGACCATCTTTAAAGTACATGGCTTGATTAAGGTTTCACCAATTGTGTGTGGGGCTTCTTTTTGCTTCGCTATTTCGAGGGCAAACCTCGTATGATGCCTCAACTACACTTGGGTCCCGTTTTTTGGAAAGCACCAGTCGCATCCAGTTTTCTGTTTTCCCAAACTACTTTCGTGGCGCCTGAAGAAATCGGGGCTTCCCCAGCATACTGTGGATGGATGGTCACAAATGATGCTTCAACTTACTAGGCCTCATAGATCGTTCCCCAGCACTTTGAAGCACAGTACACACTGAGGTTTCTCGTGCCATCAGCGAGGATTGATTTAAATCCGTAATTAATGTACTCTTCACTGTACTTTCCGCTTCTTACTAAAACTAGTAGCCAAACGCAAATCTACGGAAAATAAAGAAGACAACATCAGAACAAACATTAAGTGATAAGACAAAAGACTGAAAAAATGAGGACAGATAAATAGGACAAGTGAAAATGACAAACACACAAATATCCACTACATAACACATCCATGGACTCACAAATTAAACAAACACACAGTCATACACAAACTACACACAGAGAGAGTAAAGATAATAAACATTCACACTCAAGCCCAGCAAGCTGAAATGTACTTTCTACAGCAAGAACATGCCTCCTTTGACAAGCACTGCCCCAATTGAAATAATAAGAAGAATAGCGATTTACATCAATATTAGCAACTAAAAAAAAAAAAGCAGGAATACCTAAGTAGGGAATGAGCATGAAAAACAATGATACCAAAAAATAAGAAATATTTCACACACGAAAAACAGCGACCGCATTTATAATTGTCGAACAAAATAAGTAACACAGTATATGGTTCAGAATCAATTATACCCACATGTTTACGTGATGATATCCCAGGCCACACTGAGATCATTCGATCGCCTCTCTCCCTCTGTCTCCCGGTGACTCACCCTCACTCACCGCCCGTGTCTCTCACCCGTCTCATACGCGTTCGTTCTCCTCCGCGTTTTCTATTACACCTACACTGCACAAACAATTACAATTTCGCACACATACATACATACACACACGTACACACACATTCGTAACAATATTATGTAACAAATTTTTTTTGTCAACTTAATGATTAATCAATTAATTATTAAAACAAGAAAATTTTCTTTGCCAGGACAGTGATGCAAGTTTTTTTTTTAATTCAGATTCCTAACATTATTTAGAAATGTATAATTTGCAACAGCCCACCATGACCCCCTTAAATTCTTGTCATGGCCCCCTTGGGGGCCATGGCCCCCAGGTTGAGAACCACTGCCTTACAATGACAGAAAACAAGAAGCAATTGATCAATATAATTTGCGACAACATTCTGTATGACACAGATTTCATTCAGAAGAATACAACAAAGTACAAACTTATGATAACAGGTCAGGACAAAACACCTGTAGAAGTAAGTTGCAGTGATACAATTGTAGAAAGAGCTGACATGGCAACCACTCATGAAGAAGCTGATAACATCATTGTGCAGCAGGCTATAGCAGTTGCTGTAGCTCAGCAGCAACCTGTCACTGTTCTTGCAGATGATACAGATGTTTATGCACTTCTTCTTTATCATTACCTGGAACAAGGCATACAAACACAAATGTTTATGGAATCACCTGTAAAAGAGAGAACTGTTGTTGATATTCAGGCCACTGTAAAGAAACATCAGAACATAATACCAGCAATATTGGCAGGTCATGCTCTTACTGGAGATGATACAGTGGCAGCATGTTTTGGTATAGGAAAAGGAAAGATGTTGAAAGTACTGAAAACAGGTCTGAATCTGGATATGATAGGTATGCTGAGGCTAACTGGCCTGAGGTGTTGGAACAGGCAACAAAATTCATAGCTTCCTGTTATGGACAATCAAAGACCAATTCTATGTCTGAGGCCAGAGTAAGTGTGTGGACTTCAAGAACGGGGAAGTCTGGAGCAACAGTTACTCCCAAGTTATGTTCTCTTCCACCTACTACAGAGGCCTTCATTGAGAATGTCAAGCGGGCTCATCTGCAAACATGCATATGGAAGAATGCCCTCCAATTAGATCCCCAATTTGGGACCCACAAGTTATGGATGGATCAAAGAAAGCAAACAAAGTCACTGCTGCCTATAACAGTCCCTACCATGTTCAGCTAGCACCAAATCATATACTAAAGTTGAAAAGATGCAAATGTTCAAGTAAACAGCCATGTAAGTCCTCAAGATGCGCATGTAACAAGTCGAGGCTACAATGCACAATGTTTTGTGCTTGTCAATCCTCCATTGAATGTTGCAATGATCAAACACGAACAGCAGTTGATGAGGATGATTACTAATTACCTCAAGAATTATGCATTTATGCCCATAAGAAATTGAGGACTCAAAACGATCTGACTAAAAAAAATGTCAATCTTTATTACTTTTATGTTGAACAAGTAATATTCTTATATACTAGTATAAGTATAAAAATTCACAAAAAAAAAAAAAAAAAAAAACCCATTTTGAAAATGGTGGTCATTTTGGATATGAAAATACCAGAAATATATTTTTTGGGTCACAATACCTGGAATCCATGTATTGGTTGACCGGTTATATCAATTTGTAAGGGAATTATGGTATATTTTGTATTTTGATATTTCCTTGGCGGCCATTTTGTTTTATGCTAATTATCTCAAATTGCCCAAGGTAGACAGCGAGCCAACCAAGATATTTTTCAAACTGGATATATGAGCAAACAAAATCCACTGAAAAAAAAAACTTAAGACCCTAAAACAAGGTTGAGCCTGGTGGCTGCCGGACTAAAGAAAGACAGAAAGAGAATAAACAAAGGGGGGTGGGCCAATTTAGTTCGGGAGGTGTCTTGTCACTCCTCTCTTGAAAAGATTTAAGTCGTAGGAAGGTGGAAAAATAGAAACAGGAAGACAGGTCCAGAGTTTACCAGTGAAAGGGATGTAAGAGTAAAGAATAGTGATTAACTCTTGCATTAGGAAGATGGACAGAATAGGGATGAGAATGAGTAGAAAGTCTTGTGCAACGAGGCCGTGGGAGGGAGAGAGGCATGCAGTTAGCAAGTTCAGAAGAGCAGTGAGCATGAAAATAATGGTAGAAGATAGTAAAAGAAGCAACATTGCGGCGGTAATTTAAAGATTGAAGACAGTCAGTCAGAAGAGGGTAGTTGATGAGACGAAAAGCTTTTGATTCAACTCTGTTTAGGAGAGCAGTATGAGTGGAACACCCCCAAACATGTGAGACATACTCCATACATGGGCGGATAAAGCCCAGTTCACATCTTCACGACTCGACGGCGACCAGTCACGACTTGCTGAGTCATGCTGTGTCGGCGCCGGTCATCATGTGGGTTGGCGTCAGGCCCAGACCGTCGCCGTCGGGTCGTGGAATTCGTGAAGCGGCGCGCTGGGGGTCCCGACAGTGTGGTGCATGCTCTATACACTTGGGGCGGGTCTGCGCCTCAAAAATTTCACGGAAAAAGTCGGCTCCGTGCTAGGACTCGTCGCCGAAGGGTCCAAGCCTGGCGCCGACTAGTCCGGGCCGTACTGCGACCAGTCGGGGCCGTACTGCGACTGGAGCACGTGTTATTTTAGCGTGGGAAAGATCCATCTTTCCCACGAAAGACCCATCTTTCCCTTTCGACTGAAAAGAGAGAGAGAGAGAGAGAGAGAGAGAGAGAGAGAGAGAGAGAGAGAGAGAGAGAGAGAGAGAGAGAGAGAGAGAGAGAGAGAGAGAGAGAGAGAGAGAGAGAGAGAGAGAGAGAGAGAGAGAGAGAGAGGAAAAGCGAACATTTTTGAGATATTATTGAGATGATAATTATTATTGTTATTATTGTTATAATAATAATTATTATTATTATCGTCTTCATTATTCACTATAAAGAGAGCAGTATTTTTAGTGCAGTATCTTTAGCGCTATGCTGCTTCCGCAGTATCTTTAGTGCCTTGGCGATTGTTATCACCATGTAGTTATTGTGTTCAATTAATAATATTTGGAGGCACATAAGTAAGCAATCACCAGTGTTAGAGTAGGGGGTCTCACCAATAAAGGTTGCACCGCTCGGGAATCAAACCCGGGACCTTCCGCTTGCCGGGCGGCTGTGCTTCCCGTTACACCACGGGAACCTCCTAGTGACAACCCACACATCTCCCCACGAAGGCTGCCTCCCGCAGGCCTGACCGGGTGAATGTGCATCCACGATCCTATTCACTGCGCCATGTTAGAGTAGGGGGTCTCACCAATAAAGGTTGCACCGGTCGGGAATCGAACCCGGGACCTTCCGCTTGCAGGGCGGCTGTGCTTCCCGTTACACCACGGGAACCTCCTAGTGACAACCCACACAACCAGTATGAAAGTGTAGCCTTCTAACTATACAAAATTAATAGGAGTAGCCGTAACAGCCCTCCTTCACTTCCTCCTTCCTTCCCTTCCTTCCTCTTCTTCCTTCCTTCCTTCCTTCCTTCCTTCCTCCCCGCGCAGCGCCGACTACGGTCGGTGGAGGGGCTTGCCATATTCGGTGTCAGTCGCAGCACGGCTGGGTACAGTCGCCGCACGACGGCAACCGTGGTTGCCATCGTGCTGCGACTGTCGGCGACTGTCGGCGCATGACGGCAACCCAATATTGGCGGTTAAATTCATTTTGTCCGCGACTGATCCTAGACTATCGCCGAAAATCTAGGACTAGTCGCCGACTAGATCCCTAACTGCGGCGACCCGAGCCAACCACGCCGATCTTGGAGCTTCTGCCCCCCCAAAAAATTGGCTGCAGTCGGCACCGACTGGATAACTCAGCAAGACGCGAGTCGTGAAGATGTGAACGGGGCTTAAGACCCCAGTAGAGAGCAAGCAACTGGGAGGGAGAAAAAAAAGGACGCAGACGCCACAGGACACCTAACTTCTTACATAGAAGCTGTTTTAGCAAGAGATATGAGATGTGAGATTTCCAGTTAAGATTTTTAGTAAAGGATAGTCCAAGAATGTTCATTGTAAAAGAAGGAGATAGTTGAGTGTCATTGAAGAAGAGGTGATAGTTATCTGGTAGGTTTTGTCGAGTAGATAGGTAAAGAAAATGGGTTTTTGAGTCATTGAACAAAACAAGGTTTGCTTTGCCCCAATCAGAAATTATAGAAAGATCAGAAGTTAGGCGCTTGGTGGCATCTCTCCGTGAATCACTTAGTTCCTGTTGAGTTGGACGTCTAATAAACGACGTTGAAAAATGCAGGGTAGAATCATCAGCGTAGAAGTGGATAGGGCTTTGAGTTAGACTTAGAAAGATCATTAATGAATAATAGAAAGAGAGTGGGTGATAGGACAGAACCCTGGGGAACACCACTAAGATTTAGGAGAAGAACAATGTCCGTCAACAGTAGCTGCAATATAACGGTTTGAAAGGAAACTTAAGATGAAGGTACAGAGAGAAGCATAGAAACCGAATGAGGGTAGTTTGGAAAATAAAGATTTGTGCCAGACTCTATCAAAAGCTTTTGATATGTCAAGGGCAACAGCAAAAGTTTCACCAAAACCCCTAAATGAGGATAACCAATATTCAGTTAGGAAAGCTAGAAGATCGCCAGTAGATCGCCCTTTACGGAAACCGTACTGACGATCAGATAGAAGATTGTGAGCATATAGAGCTTAAGCATTTTCTTATCAAGTTTAGATTCAAAAGCTTTAGATAGGCAGGAATTCAAAGTTATAAGACGGTAGTTTGAAAGATTAGAACGGTCACCCGTCTTAGGAACAAGTTGGATGTGAGCAAACTTCCAGCAAGAAGGAAAGGTGGAAGTTGATAGACAAAGACGGAAAAGTTTGACCAGGCAGGGTGCAGGCACAGAAGCACAGTTTTTGAAAACAATAGGAGGGACTCCGTCAGGACCGTAAGTCTTCCAAGGATCTAGGCCATAAAGGGCAAAGAAAACATCATTACGAAGGATTTTAATAACAGGCATAATATAGTCAGATGGTGGAAGAAAAGGAGGAACAAGCCTCATCAACCTGAGTTGAATTTTCAGCAAAGGTTTGAGCGAAGAGTTCAGCTTCAGAAATAGATGAGGCAGCTGTGGAGTCATTTGGGTGAAGCATAGGAGGGAAAGATGAAGAACAAAAATTGTTAGAGATGTTATTAGCTAGATGCCAGAAGTCACGAGAGGAATTCGAATCAGAAAGATTTTGGCATTTTCTATGAATATAGTATATATATATATATTATATATATATTATAGAGAAGAAGAGAGAGAGAAGAGGAGAGAGAGAGAGAGAGAGAGAGAGAGAGAGAGAGAGAGAGAGAGAGAGAGAGAGAAGAGAGAGAGAGAGAGAGAGGCAATTCTTTCTCCATGAGGGAATCGAGATCTAATAATGAAGATATAAACCAGCGCGGGTAGAAACATCTTGATGTTTTCTACCCGCGCTGGTTTATATCTTCATTATATATATATATATATATATATATATAATATATATATATATATATATATATATATATATATATATATATATAATATATATATATATATATTTATATATATATATATATATATATATATATATATATAATATATATATATATATATATATTCAAAAGCCAGTGCCGACATAGGTCGATATGCATATATTCTCCCAATAATGTCGATTAAGTAATGGCGTGGTCGGTGCCGGAGTGGTGCTAACACAGCATAACTTACTTATTTGTTCATGGATTTGGCCCATGGAGTTTAATTATCATTTATGTTGTAGTAGTAGAAATAGTGGCAATATTGGTGTTATCGGCAATGTAAGTAGTAATGCTAGTAGTGGTAATGGCAGTAGTAGTAGTATCATCAAACATTAAAGTAGTAACAATAATAGCGGAAGCAATATTTGTATCTTTCATAACGAGCATAGTGAACCGTTGTAACGTAATTATGTTATATGATAAGGTTAGTTATTCATGGAACTGTAATAACATTAATATATACTTAAAGGATTCAGCAAGTGAAATTATAAAAAAATCGTATAAAAACTTTTATATTGAATCCTACATGCTCCAACTAAATCTATGCTGTTTTAAATTTCCGGATATATTTCCGGATAGAGTAGCTAAGAACAATTATGAGATTAAGGTCGCTGGACAGGCAAAGAACGACCCTGAGGGGTTCTTTCATGTATATAAAACACAGACTAGGGAGTTATTGGGGCCGTTAAGAATAGAGCAGGGTCAGATCGTAACTACAGATGAGGATATGTGTAAAAAACAAAATTATTATTTCTTAAGTGTTTTTACTCAGGAGCATACACAGACGATACCTGATAGTGAACAGATGTATAAAGGAGGCGATGATGAGATATTGTGATAAATAGGGATATGGTAGAAGAGGGTATACATATAATGAAGAATTTTAAGTCACCAGGACCAGATGAAGTTTATCCCAGAGAATTAAATTAATGCAAAGAGGTTGTTAGTGAGACGTTAGTGCACATTTTTTGGAAATCGGTTGATATAGGCGAAGTGCCGTTAATATGGAGGAAGGGTGATGTAGTCACCATATTTAAGAAGGGTGATAGAGGACTAATGTCAAATTATCGACCCGTTAGTCTAACGTCAGTGGTAGGTAAATTATTGGAATCTATTATTGCAAAAAACATTAGTTAGCATTTAGAAAAACATAGTTTGGTCAATGATTCACAATATGGAATCACCAAGGGTAGGTCATGTCTCACCAATTTATTGAGTTTTTATAGGAAAGTTTATGAGACAACAGATAATGAAAAGGATAATGATATAATATACCTGGACTTTAGTAAGGGATTCGCCAAGGTACCACACGAGCGACTCTTAAATAAGGTGATGGCTCATGGAATAGATGGGAAGGTTCTTCGTTGGATCAGAGCTTGGCTAAGTGATAGGCAACAAAGGATTACAATTAATGGTTTTAAATCTGAATGGGGCAGGTGACAAGTGGGGTTCCACAAGGGTCTGTTTTGGGTCCATTACTATTTTTTATTTACATCAACGACTTGGATAGTGGGATTAGCAGTGATATCTGCACGTTTGCTGATGATATTAAGATAGGTAGGATTATTGGATAACAGTCTGATGTAAACATATTGCAGGGAGACTTAGATAAAATTTATAAAGTGGGTAGTCAGATGGCAGATGAAATTTAATATTGGTAAGTGCAGCGTTATGAATGTTGGTAGAAAACACCCTGGTAATAGATACACCATACGCAATGTATCGCTGAAAAGAGCAGAAGGTGAGAAAGATCTGGGATTGAGGGTGAGCTCAGACCTCCGACCTAGGAAACAATGTATTAAGGCTAGAAATATAGCTAATAAGGTGTTAGGATTCATTACCAGAAGTGTTAAAAGTAGAAGAACTGAGGTTATCTAATATACTATAGGAGCAACCGTGTGTCTGTGTGTCTGTCTTTCTGTCTTTTTTGGGTAGCCGAAACTGTAAATTAAATTTTGATGAGAGTAGTCTAAAAAAAATCGCAAATAAATCGTAGGTGGTAAGCGGCTTGGTCCCATGTCGATTGAATCCTTTTGACGGGGCGGTTTGGGCTAAAAACACTTTTAGGAGTATTAGATTACAGGTAAAACCCTGCGGTAACGTATTGCCGTATTCCACAAACTCAGTAGACTCATGGACTTAAACGTTTGTGTATTCATCTAGTTGTATTCATCTAGTTGTATTTTACAGGGCCAGAGCAATGCTCGTATGGCCCCGTCTCCATATCAACATTTTTATCATTCATCCTTAGTGCTTAGTGTTGGCCAAAGCCACCACCCCGGGAGGGGGGTCACAAACCCCAGGCTAACACCCGGTATCCATTCACTGCTGGGTGGACAGGGGCTCGGGTTTTAAGGAAACAACCCATCTGTTTCCGCTCCGCCCGGGGATCGAACCCGGGACTTCTCGGTTGTGAGCCGAGCGTGCTACCACTACACTACGGAGTACCCTTATGCGTGCGTGTGTAAGTGTGTATGTTGGAATCATACGGAACACAAAGGGTTGGAATCACACGGAACGTGGTCTA
>JACEEZ010017431.1:60000-105000 GCA_016584305.1 Chionoecetes opilio | reverse complement strand
CAGCACTCAGTTTTGACACAACAGCTTCAAACACTGGCACTTGTCGGGGGCATGTGTCATTCTGGAGCAGAAACTCGGCCGCCGTCTTCTGCATCTCGCGTGTCGTCACCACATCCTTGAGCTTGTTGCCGAGAAAGCGTATGTGGAATGCATGGGGCCTTCCTCTGGACCAGATATTACTCTCTTCTCTCGCTTCAAGCAGAAGTGGAAGGACATCAGTCAAGATGACTACAGCCCTCTCTCAGACCTCCCTCCAAGTTTGTACGAGAAACGAGATGACCTCATCTTTTTGCTGGAAAACATCATCTGGTCAAGCATCAGCCACGTGATGATTACCGTGAGTTACTGGAGCTAGCAATCAGGTGTCTCGATGGAGCTCTACCCAAGTTTAGTCTCCGATGGCCCGGAGCACTTCACCGAGCACGGTGGATGGCTAAGCTCATTTATGCCATGAAGATCCTGCTTTTTGCTAATCAGTTTCAACTAACTGCTCGTGAGACATTAGGCTTGAAACGATTCACATTCTTTGTGCTAGAGGTGTATGTCAGTGCATGGTTCACGGCCTCCGTTCCATCCTCCGCTCCTGCTAATGATTTGCGGCTCCTCCAAGACCTGTCAGAGTACCACGACGTCAAAATATCAAGAACATGTCTCACAGTCTTCGGTCGTCACCTGTGGTACCTCAGTGAAGGCTTGGTGGGTCTTGCACTCTTTGATCCACAAGTTAATGCAACAATGAAGAGAAACATAGTTCGGGCAATCTTTGAGAGGGAGGCGACCGAGGATTCACCAACAACGTGCTGCTCTTCCTGCCACATCTTCCCTTCCCACAAAGCAGCTCTCAGACTTTGCTTCTAGAGGATCAAACTTTCTATTTGAAAGTCTCAAAATGAAGACTTCTTTTTTGTCCAAGGAACCTGACACATGGTCTGATGATGAAGACTTCAAACTGGCGTCGCAGTTGTGGGTGGTCTCAGAGTCATCAACGACACTGCAGAGAGAGGGATTGCCTTGATACAGGCATTCAACAGCAAGATCACCAAGAGTGAAGACCAGCGTCAACATCTGCTGCAGGTTGTTGAAGAGCAGAGGCGATCACAACCAGGGACATCAAAACAGGACCTTACAAGCAAAAAGAGAAAACAATGAATGGGCTGTCTCTGCCAGCCGACCCCCTCCACACCTCTCCCACCCATTAATGTAAGCGTGTTCACTGCAGTTTCATTTTAAAAAGGAATTAATCATTTATATGTACAGTGTACAGTGTACACATAAACTTGCTCAATATGTAAATTTTTAAATAAACCGGCATATTATGAATATTCGTATTTTTTGCCTATAAGGATAAAACTTCAATTGACTTGAGCTACCTCTAAATATTGTCCAAATGACCCAGGATTTCGCCTGTGTTCTTTTTTCATGGGTACGCAGTATTGGACAAATGGCCATCTAAAAATAAAAACTCACTTTTTATTGTCACCCTAGGCCCCATGGTCAGTCTGCTGGCCCATTCACTTGCTGCATATGACTATCATATAGACTGGTTTATCAGTATATATGATGTACTGTAATCTTCGTAAATGTTTGTTCTATAATATTATCAAATAAAAAACAGTAAAACACACTAAAGAAATGCCATTACGAGACTGAAGAAATATGCATGAACTTAATATTCACTTCAACTCTTCGTCATTTAAAACTTTGCGAGTCAACTTTTATCATGAAGGGTATCAATAGAAGTGCAATATTATTTGCTTTCCATTGATGTATTTCGTTTTCTGATAAATGAATTGGAATTACTACCATGCATAAATTAGCATTAACTAAATAAATAAAATCAATCGGGTAATTTTCCCGATTGATGATGTTATTCATATACATATATATTTCGTTTTCTGATAAATGAATTAGCACCATGTATAAATTAGCATTAACTAAATAAATAACCTCATCAATCGGGAAAATTACCCGATTGATGATTTTATTTATTTATTTAACGCTAATTTATGCATGGTTCTAATTCATTTATCAGAAAACGAAATATATCAATAGAAATCTAATACAATTGTGCTTCTATTGATACCCTTCATGATAAAAGTTGACATGCAAAGTTTTAAATGGCGAAGAGTGGAAGTGAATATTAAATTAAGTTCATGCATATTTCTTCAGAGTCTCGTAATGTCATTCCTTTAGCGTGATTTACTGTTTTTTATTTGATAATATTATAGGACAAACATTTAAGAAGATTACAGTATATCATATATACTGCTAAGCCAGTCTATATGATAGTCATATGCAGCAAGTGAATGATGGGCCAGCAGACTGGCCATGGGGCCAGCACTGCAGCGTCCAGCGCGCGTAGTTGCGGAGTGTCATATACTGTTCTACTGTTATCTATGATATATGTATAATCTCTTCTCATAACAAAAGTTTCGCATCCGCTGTATAATTTTGGACATCCTTCTCTGCACTGATTCTAACAAGGCTATATCCATTCTGTAATACGAGACCAAAACTGAACCGCATAGTCTAGGTGAGGTCTGAATAGAGCCAAATAAAGCTTTAGAATAACCTCAGCATAATTAGGTTATGCATAACTATAGTGTAATAATAATAGCTAAGCTTTAGGTCATTAACTGACCACTACTTGTCTTTTATAAAAATATTACTACTAAATAAAAGTTTATATTTAGAAATTATTTCTTTGCCAGTTTCGATGGAAAATAAAGTGTAACTGGTACCTGGTCCCCACTATTAATTAAAATATATTATATTGATTACAGATAATACTAAAAGATATAACGCGAAATCAGTATTGAGAAAAGTATCATGAAACACCATTTCTCTCATTTTCGCCCGGGATTTCCTTACTTAGAAACCTTCGGGTACATGACTTTCCTATAATGCCCCGATTAAAATACATGAAGGTACGTAAGAGCAAAACAAACAAAATAAAAAAGTAACAAGCAGCAAAATAATAGAAAAAGCAGTTCCACTCCCTGTTTTGTTACGAATGCTGAGGCCTTCACTCAGCTGCCTCAAACTATTTATACGGCCCTCAGCAGAGTTTTCAGGTAGTCTTTAGATACCAGTGAATGGCATTTGAAAGTAATTTACCTCATTTGTAGTAAAAATAAAGTCCCTTCGTGGACTAAAATGCGGGAACCGCGCTATGCAAAACGTATGGGGGGGCTTGGTGGATTAAGAAAAACTGCTATAACTCATTTTTATTTGCGAATTTTGCTGTAAAATTTCTTCACACATAAGAGGAGAGGTGATGCAGCCTGGGGATGTTTTTTTTCTGAATATTTTAGATATTTTACAAAAATGCTTCGGAAATTCGTGGCTTAAGGGACTTATCCCTTAAGAAAACTAACGAATAAGGATAGGAAGAGAACACGGTTGCATGATGTATGAAATTCCTCAATCCTGAAATAACCATAACTAAAGATATTTTGTATTTAGAGCGTGGAAGGTCTCTTCAAAAGTACTGTCTTGGTCATGAAGGCTGAAAATAGTAATCTTGTTTGCTTATCAGAAAGCCCCTTATAAGAAGTCAATACATTACGGTGGTGATTATCTCTGGCAGTAAACTATATGTAGTATTGGTGCCATTCACCAAATCGTAAATTTAGTACAAATCCATGTACTCAAGCCAGGATTTCCTGCCATATACTCGGGTCCTATTTAATTCGATATGGAATCTTCCGTTACGAATAACTGTGTGACTTGCTGTCTAACAATTAATCGATAGTTACTATCGAAATATATTATAACAAATCATGTTGCGACTGATATCATCCTGCCCTTCTCCCCACCAAAAATGGTGGAAGATCTGGTAATTTTATATCATATCATCTTTATTGGATCATGATGTTACAAATGTAATTTGTTAGCCTCTGTCCTGAATAAATATGGTATCAACATTCTTCATAATGCTTCTGGACTATCCCTGACTGTTATCCCGGAACAAAAGTTATGGCGCTTTCATCGTCGCTTTAATGAAGGTAAACATTTTTATTCAAATCACTATATGCATGATCTATCGTTATCATGGTCGTATCGTCATTTTGTCCAGTGTAGCAGACCAGATGTTACACAGGCCGAAAGATACCTAAACAACAACTGTGCATGCGCTACCCATGACGTTACGGACACAAACATCCTCGTTCTCCGCCAACGTTCTCCGAGAGGAGGTTAGGTTATATATCTGCTTATAGGTTAGGCTAGGTTAGATTAAGTTAGGCTAGGTAAATTAAGTTCGGTTCTTTCATCAGTAACTTGTCATGAGCCGCGCTTCCGCAGTTTCTGATTTGGAACTTCTGGTCCGGGGTGCATATTAACAATACGCTCGCCTTTTCGGCAGGCCGCTCCAGCCTCCCGAATTGGCACCTCCTCCAGCCGCTTAGCTCCGCCCACTTTTGAGTTTCAGCTTGAGTTGGGAGTCACCCAGCGGATGCTGTCGGTGAAGCCTTTGGTCAGGCGTTCTCGTTTATGGTGTTCAGGCGTTTCATCCTTCCTCACTCTGCATCACATTCATCACATCATTCATCACTGATTCATCATATTCATCACTGAGGGGCCCCCTGCCTCTCATTATCTCTCATACGTGCTCTCCAAGGATTCTTTTACACTCAACTTGGTGGAAAGATACTATATATGAGTCTGGCGAGAAGATATCGGTGAAGCCTTTGGTCTGGCGTTCAGGAGTTTAATTTTCCCCTCCTTCCTCTCTGCATCACACTCATACGGTGTCCCCCATCACTGAGGGGTCCCCTGACTCTGATTCTCTCATACGTGCTCTCCAAGGATCCTTTTACACTCAACTTGGTGGAAAGATACCATATATGAGTCTGGCGAGAAGATATGCGAGCAGATACTACTGTGATTGAGATAGATATGTTTGAGTGTTGCCACGCGATAATCCTTAGGCTACATTTCCGTGTTTGCAATAATAAATGTTTATTATTGAGCTAGCATCTTGTTCTTGTGGAAATTATATGATAGACTGGCTGAGATGAATATATTGGGTGTCTTAATCGACGCTGGTGAGCACTATTCGGTTAAAAAAATAAGCTGGGATTCTAGACAACCTTTCTACCAAGTTTTCGGACTCCAACCACATTGCAGTACGCACGAAATCCTTCTACAATTAGAGCACAACCCTCAGATGTTTATAATTTTTAAGCATAGACACGTCACCTTAGTAGCCTCCAAGGATAATAAAATATATTATCCTTGGTAGCCACATTGTACCTAGAGGGAGCTTTCGACTCTACCTCTTATAGTGCTATATAATGTCCTTAACTTTGCAGTTTCTTACTTTTCAGCATACTCTGAGACTGTCGGTATTAGGAAAATCGCACACTCACCGTTGTGGAGGAATGTTACCATCATGATGAGTTAGGTTACCAACGTTAGGGTGGTAGATATTCAACTATACACCTATGTAGACTATGTATCTATAGATCTTTCTGCTCCATGGACCAAAGTTGGCTGTTGTGACCAGAGGAGGGCCATTTTCCTTTCCCTACTCTCCACAAAATACACCAGTGCAGCCATTATACATTAGTCATGGGGTAGTCAGTGCAGAGTCAATAAAGAGTTTTAAAGGGAGGCTTGACAATTTCATGAATGGGGATGAAAGGTGGATGTAGGCAGTGGCGGCTCGTGGCATAGGGCTGCGGAGCTGCAGCACCCCCAGACACTCACTGCCAGGTGTATGATGTCTTTAGAGACACAGCAGAATTGATACACTACTAACAAATATATCATAATAAAAAGTAATTATAGATTATTTTCAATACGTTACTAAGTGAATTTTCATTAAAACCAGACCTAAATGTAAGTTACTCTCATATTTGCTGTACGATTCATGTCTGTGCTGCCGCCGCGCCACTTGTGAACGCCAAGAGCTGCAGCCGTGCAGCTTTTTAGTCTCGTCCCCCAGCTTTTTAGTCTCGTCCCCAGTGCGTGTAGACGGTGTGCATAGTGACGGCGAGGGCGGCGGCAAAATCAAGCGGTACTGACTTTATTTTCAAGTAATACTGTAATTCTACCATCACCACCTCAGCCATCCCCTCTACTGCCAACACTACCACCCCCACCATCCCTTCTACCACCACCACTACTACCATGCCCTGAAATCCGTGAACATCAACTGCAACTCATACCTGAGATAGGTAAAATCTATGTATCCTACTGTTGTGTGAAGCTGCAGTCCCCCCTTTTATTTTATCACGAGCCGCCACTGGATGTAGGTAGTGTTAAGTAACAGGAACTACCTCGTGTAGGTCTCACGACCTCTTGTAGCTTCCTTATGTTCTTATTTACCTCCCTTTTCTTCTTACCACCACCACCCAGTGGAAGCTCCACCAAACTGCAATAATTCTTGTAGCAGAACATTTTGTCATCAACCAAATACACTTTTTAAACACTCCTTCACTGCCCTTCAACACTCCACTCACCATCTCAAACATACACACACCACCGCTGTGTCTCAACATACTCATGCTGACACGTCAGTCCTGTAGTAGCAGACACCTGCACCTTCAATGGATGCCCCATAAAACACAGATAATTATACATTTAACCTTTAAGACACGCGATTAAAGGTGAACCGATTAAGACACCCAACATATTCATCTCAGCCAGTCTATCATATAATTTCCACAAGAACAAGATGCTAGCTGAATAATAAACATTTATTATTGCAAACACGGAAATGTAGCCTAAGGATTATCGCTGGCAAAAAACCTAAAAACATATCTACCAATCACAGTAGTATCTGCTCGATATCTTCTCGCCAGCCCAATATGGTATCTTTCCACCAAGTGAGTGAAAAAATCCTTGGAGAGCCTATGAGAGAATGAAGGCGGGGGCCCCCCTCAGTGATGGGGACACCGTATGAGGTGTGCGAGGGAAAGGGGGGAAATTAACCCCTGAACCAGCCCAAAAGATTCACCGATACTTCTCGCCAGACTCATATAAGTATCTTTCCACCAAGGAGTGTAAAAGAACCCCTTGGGAGAGCACGTATGAAGAGAATGAAGGCAGGAGGACCCTCGTGTGAATTGTAAATCAGTGATAAATGATGTGATGAATGTGAGCAGATAGGAAGGATGAAAGCCTGAACCCATAAACGAAAACCCCTTTCCCCAAGGCTTCACCGACAGCACCCGCGGGGTGCTCCAACTAAAGCTCAACTCAAGAGGGGGCGGAGCCAAAGCGTGGGGGGGCCAATGGGGGAGGCTGGACAGCCTGCCGAAATGGCGAGGTATTGTAAATAGGGGCCAGGGAATTCGGGCCCGGGCTACACCGGCAACGTCCCCTAAGCTTCCCCTCATTCCGTCATGATGCCTTTACTTTTCCTTTTTTCAGTTTTCCATTATTGCGAATAAGGTGTTAGTCACCTTACATTCTTACTTTTTTTTTTCGACTTTTATTTGACTGTGTCCTATTCTCTTTTAACTGTATGCCTTTTTTTCAGGAGAGTGGGTATAATTATTTCATAAAATTTCCCCCGGTTAGCCCCAAAGCAGTTCAATTTTTTAGTTTATGGGTGAGTCATCGTCCCCCTTTCCTCCCGCCTTTCTTTCTTCCTTCCGCCTTCCTTCCTCTCCCCCCCCCCCCCCCCCCCGACTTTCCCGGTTTTGCGAGTCAAAATTCGTGGGTCTTTTGCGATCAGGGGGAAAAAATTTTTTTTCAAATTTTTTCATTTTCCCCCACCCTGCTATCAAATAAAGGGAAACCCTCCAAATTTTTAGTCTTTCAAAATGCCCCCATATGAAAGATCACGGTCATACATGGGATGTTTGAAAATTTATTCCCTAAATTGAAAGTCACCAAATTTTATAAAAATTTCCCATACCCTGTCGCTTCAAAAGACCTTTTTCGAACCCTTGAATGAAAAAAAATAACACCTTCCTCGGATATTAGATTAAACATATTAAATTTTTCATATCAAGAACGGAGGGATTTGGGCACCCTTTTTCTTAGGAAACCCAGTTTCATTTTTTAAATTAGTTTTTTCGGGATTAAAACTATTCATTAGGGCCAAGTCCAGGGATTAAAAAATTCCCCTTTTTTTTTTTCTCCCGCGGGCTCTGGTAACCGTGAGACGGCAGTCTCACTTCCACTCTTCCGCGGTAAGACGTACCACTTTTCCCCTTTTCCCCCCCCCCCCCCCCTTTCCTTGTTATAATATTGTTACTATTTTTTCCAAATATGGAAACCGATTTTAGATTTCACAAACGTAAAGGGGGCCTGCCCCATCCTTCTAAGTATTATTAACGGTAGTCTCACTTCCACCTTCCGCAGGCTGACATCTTGGCTTTGACCAAAGGCCAGCTACTTTTTTTTTTTTAGTGAGACCACAAAAACATTTTATTTTAAATTTTCCCCCCCATTATCTCCATTTTAAATTATAAGTATTCAGGGGTCTATTACCTAAGTAAAGGAAAATTATCAGTAAGGTTCGAGAAAAGGTTTTTATGCCACAGAGCTTACCTTCTTTCCGGGGAAGCTTCCCGATCAGGTTGAAAATTTTTCTTATTCAGATTAGATTTTTTCCCGTTTTGGGGAGGGAATTTTTTTCTGATTTTTTGGTTAACACTTAATGTTTGTCTGTGATCTAAAACAAAGCCCCTACTACTTCACAAAATAAATAGGATGATGTTTTAAAATATAGTTTTGTTTTTATTAAAAACCCCCAGGTGATTCCTGCGTTAGGCGAAATTTCCCCCACATTTCCAAAAGATCGCCTTACTCGGTATAATTCCACGTAAAATACACTACCAAGAAAAATTAATTTAAATTTTTCAAACGCGCCCAGGGAGAACCCCAGAAAACTATCGTTGAGCTGGTGGAAAGCACTTCCCCTTAACTCATACCCTTCCCCTTAACCAAAACTCCTCCCCCTTCCCCTTTAAATTCACCCCCATTTTTCGTACTCCCCCGCAGCGGGGGAATGTTCATATATAATCACATAGTGAAGTCATAAGACTAGTTTTCAATTCTCAATTTCAATTTGTAAAAAATCAAAAATCATAATCTTAAATATCATTCAGTAACTTGCCCGGGTATAAACTCCCCAAAGGATTTCGGAAACAACTGGTGCTAAAGCGGTGGGATATTATTTCCTACAATAAAAACGAAATCCCCTTTGGGGCAAGTACAAAATAGACTAAAAAATTGGGGGAAAAAGTACAAATTTTTCTTTAGTAGGACACAGTCAAATTCCCCAAACCGAGTCCCAGGAAGGGAAAAATTAAAGATTTTAGAAAACCGGGGGGAAAAGCAAATCCTTCTTCTCAGATGAAAGGCTGAATAGGGTCCGGGAAATGGCCACATGACTGGGCTTTTTTGGGGTTGGGTAGTAACGATATTCCCGAGGCATAGATCCCGGTTCTCTTGGCTGACACTACAAGGGAAAAATTACGCGCCAAAGAGGGGAAAATTGTGGGGCGGTAGTGGCATTCTTAATAAAACCCCGTATTTATTCAAAAGGGACCCTTAGCACGGATAACTAAAAAAAAATAAAAAAAACTCGATAAACAAAGAATAAAGATGGGACACAACCAAATATTCAATTTAATACATCCTATACGAAAAAACACCTTGGCTCCGGGGTGTTATTGGATAAATGAGGGGAGAGAAAAAGTAAACAAAAACAAGGCAGAATCAGGGCCATCGGGAAAATTAATGAACCAAAACGGCGGAGAATCCCCCTTTTGTTTGCCACGGGAAACCCGAGTGCCCGGTAGGGGCCGACGGAACACGAAAATCAAATCTCTACCTGTTTATAAAAAATTTTTTCCCCAAAACGAATCATGAATTGGGAAGCAAACCATTTTCCGGGGTTAAAAGGGAGGAGGAGGAAGGGAGAGGGAAAGAAGAAACACCCGGGAACACAAACACAGTTTAAAACTTTAGGGGAGGAGTTAGAGCACAACTAAACAACAAAACCCTTTTCCTTACCCCTCAATTTCCAGGATAGCGTAAAAAGGGGACTTTCAAACCTCGAATATTCCAGTATTAGAGTTACTCAATACAAGGCCTTGACGAAACGGCCCCGATTCCAAATGTTTTTAATTAATTGAAAAATGTAGCTCAAGCGACGCAACACGCATCCAAATTGAAAAAAGGGAGAGTGTGTCCAGAATTCTCATTTAAACCAAAATTCAACAAACCAAAGGTAGAAACAGGGTCGGCCCTTAAAAATCTTTTCGAGACCGATTTCACCCCGAAGTGAGTGTTGATAGGCCTGGCAAAAATTGGAGGCAATGATTTATGACTGGGGAGAATCTCCTCAAGTTTCACACATCGTTTTATTGCCAACATGCTTGTTTGCGCAAAACCCCCAATTGAAAAATTCCCGCCCGTGATAAACAATAAAGAAAAAATTGGGGTAAAACTACCAAATGCGTCGCGAAAAAAATTAAGGGATTCCTAGATGAAGGATATCCCCTAAAAAAATTCCTAGACCGCATAAAACAGAGCGGCAAATACTCGAAACGCCCGACTCAAAGGTTTAAACATGATTCCAACCCAAAGGGAGAAGGAAAAGGAACGGAGAGGAACGAAAGTACCACTTCCTCAAACCCAAAACCCACCCAGGAGAATGGAAGGTTTTAAAACAAAAAAAAATCCAGAACAAAAGGTCAGTTTTTGGCCCAAGCGAAACTAAAAAAATACCCTCCCACGCGAGTCCTTCACGGGGGAAAACATTCACTAAAAAGTATTGCGTTTATTTTCAATCAAAAACGCATAACCTTCCCGGGGATTGTGGGAAAACCCCCGCTAGGTCATTGTTTCGACTGTCGAAAACCCGGGGTTGTCGGGGGGGGAGATCAAAATTTGTCCGGGCGTGCCCGGCAATAGTCTTCAACACCAAGTCAAACTAAAAACCCTGACAATTATCCTACTAACGGTGACGATATTTTCCCCACAAAACCCGTAAAATAAACGGAAGATAACAGAAGGATAGTAGACCCGGGAGGGGTTTTATACTTTATCAAAGAAAGAAACAGAAAAACGGATGGGAGGGAAATAACTAAACCCGGAATCCTCCCACCTCGTAGGAATACAGACACCCCGTTAAAACATTCTGGGCATGATAGGGGCAAAATTGAAATCGGTGAGGGGAAAATTTTAAAAAGTGGTTTCCCTTACCCCCAGACTCTTATCTCAATGCGATTTACTTCTTGGGTGGACATCCCCCCCAAAAAACCCTCTTCCTGGGTGGAAAAAGTAGAGAAATGCCGGGGGTGATCCCCCCCATACCGTGAATACATCCGTCGAAAAAAAAACAAAATCAAAAAAATACAGCAAAACCCGGGGAAAAGTCGTAAAAGCCCAAACCCCTTCACAGAAAAATCTTCTCCTCCTGTGAAAATAAACCCTTACCCCCGTTTAAAGAAAACGAAATGAGTTACTAGGCTCTAACCTTTTTTGTCCCCCGGGGGAAAAGGTTAGCAAAAATAGTTACCCTTACTAGTACAAGTTCAGCAAAAAGTTCAATTTACATTCCCTTCACAAAATAATCCAAAAGGGAAAAAGGGTTTTGTAAAAGGCCTATACTCGGGTCAACGACAAAGTAAAAAATTCCTCACCGAACAAAATCAATTCTTTTTCATAAAGTCCACAATGTTGATACCCGGGAAATGATAACGCCAAAGCCGAAAAGGGAAATCGAACCCAAAGGTTAAAAGAAAAAACAAGGGACAAAAAAAGGAAACACCCGAATGTTTTTAGAACAAAAAGAATTACAACAGTAATTCTAGAAAATGATCCCCTTTTACCCAGACCAAAAAGAATTAGGGCCTAAAAAGGGCCCCCCCGGGTTTATAAAAGGGGATGACCCTCAGCCCAGTCAGGGCCCCCGTACCGGGATCCCAAAAAAAACCCAAAGGGAAAAATTTACATATCTTCAGATATGGGAAAAAGAAATTCATAGAAAGTCCACGGGCCCCGTGGGTTTTTCACCGATGTCTTTGGTAAAAAAACCGGGTGGTAAAAGGAAAAGGTTTTTGACTACGACACGTAAAAACATCTCGCCCAGACATCTATCCCTTTCCCCCCGATTGGGAAAAATTGGTAGAAAAAGCCCCTGGTCAAAAAATAAATTTTGTCCCCTAGACTGCGCGAAGCATATTTCCAGATATTTTTCAGACGAAAGCCGCGATCTAAACCCCTTTCAGGGAAAGGTGCACCTTTTATCGTTTTCGACGCCTACCATTCGGCTAAAAAATGCTCACCCGCTATTTTTCCAGGCGGATGGCTTCAGTACTAAATCCCCTCCTCAGAAGGGGTGGGAAAAAACACCTGGGACGACTTAATTTATGGGGTCCTGTTTCCTCTTCTTTTGGAACGTCTTAAACAAAATCTTTGAAGTCCTTACTACAAATGGGGTGAACTTTAACCCCAGTAAATGTACCTTTGGACTAAAGAATAAATTTTTCGGGCTCGGGTCTCAGCCAAGGAAGTAAGCCGGACCTAAAAAACGTGGAAGCCCTTTCAAAAAAGAAAGCTCCAAACTGTCAAGAAATCCGACGTTTCTTAGGGAGTGTGGTTTTTTATAGGAACATGTTTCCCTTTGTTCGCGAAAATTGCAGCTCCACTTAAAATTTAAAAAGACCCACTACTTTCACCTGGACGGGGGGGGGTGCCAAATGCGTTCGAACATCTCAATCGTGCCTATAAATGCGCCTGTCCCGGGGAAAGGGGCCCAAATTCATGAACCTTTTATTCTCACAACAGACCGAGTACCTCACGCGGAGGGGGTTCTAATCAAAATTCAGTCAAACGGTTCCAAATTTCCCAGGGGATTTCTCCAAGAAACTTAAAGTCTTGCGAAACACTTACTCCGCCACCACAAAGAAACTTGGCCATAGTTCTCCCTTAGAAATTTCCATCATTATCTAGGGGCTCTAAATTCTCAATTTCACGGATCACCCAAACCCCCCCCATATTTTTAAAAAAAAAATAAAACCCCCGAAGACCCAGGGGGATCCTAGAGAGCGCGAATATAAAATTTTAGATTAATACCTGAAAACAAAATAACTTCGTCGCGGACCCTCTGTCGCGTCCCCTTGGGATGATAAACCCCCCCGACCCCCAGCTACATTTTTGGGGCCAACCAACCACAAATTTTTCTACGTCAAAAGGGAAGAACCCCTGTGGAAAGATTGGTGGAATACTGGAGGGGGGTAAAGTTTTCCCACCAAACGCTACCGAAAGCCCCTTTTGGATCATTTACGGTAAAAAATGACATACTATTATGTTCGAGAAAAAACCGTGGGAGCCTACAATATGTCCTATAATTCCCCCCGTAGTATGACCGGGCTCGCTTCCAACAGCGCATGAATTATCAGGGCACTTAGGCAAAAGAAAACCATCAAAAAAGCCGAGGAGCTATACTTTGGGCAAATCTTAAAGTAAGTGTGTGAGTATGTCAAAAAATTTTGTAAATTGCCCAAAATTCAAAGGAAAATAAAGGTTACAACAAAACCCGGAAAATTTTCCTCCCGTAGATAAAACCCCCAGAAAGTAGGGATAACCCCACTGATATGGTAGCCGGGGGAACAAGGTTACCTTATGTTTTTGACGGTAGTTTGATCATACAGTGGTTTGTTGGTCTCCCCCCAAATCCAAACCCCTACACACATCATAAAAACCATGTGGCATTGGCGGACTTGGGACCCCCGCAACTCGTCCCCGGGCAAAGGAGGGGAGTTCACCCCCGGGGGTTCCGCTTTTTCACACGACCCAAATCACTCTCTTATACGACCCCCTATCACCCTCAAGAATTCGGTGACCGGAGGATGCACAGGGCCCTAACATCCTCTGACCTGTGCAAGGACACCCCCTGACTGGCCCTTGTTTCCCGTGCCAAAAACCTATGAATCAAGCGGTACAACCTCCCCCTGGCAACAACCCCACTTCGCTTTCTTCTCTCGTCATGCCCCCCGGGTGTTGGAGCGCTTTACCCGACGTCGAGGGAGAACAAGACGACATGGACGTGGCACACGCCCAATCCGCGGACGCATCAGAAAAAAAGTCCGGGGGTACAGGGGGGTCGCAAACAGAAAGCGAAAAAAACAAGTGGTGGGGGGTAGGAGCATTTTAGGGTCAAAAAGAACCACAATACCCGCCATGCCGTAAACTCAATGTGAAATGGGATGGGGTCTATAGAGTGGTGGAGGGACGTTTGGGTGGTACGTGTATTTTTGAAATGTTTTCACGAAAACAAGTGCAAAAGAGCCCCCGAACAAGTGAAGCCCTTCATGGCAGTGAAAGTGGTTAGTAAACCGGGGGAGAGGCCCCCCAACCCCACCCGGGGACGGCAACTAGCCCCTCGTGTCAGGGACCTCCTAGAAGGGTCTTGGGAAGAAAGAATTTTTTTTTTTTGGGTTAGATGTGTTAGAAAAAGAATACTGGGGGCAAAAAGGTGGTGGGTGTCAGACTAATGAAAAAATTTGGTCTAGGAGATTTCTCATGTCTAAAGTCGGAGTGTCTGGTTTTTACGGGGTCAGCCTGGTTCAGTGGGGGATATTTTAATTCGAATAGTAGTCTGCTTTTTCATTTCACAGTCAACCAGCTTGCGGTGTGGCGGGCATTTCAGGACTCGTGGCTCCGTTTTTTAAACCCGAGGGGACCGGGTGCGCCCCTGGGACGAACCCCTTTTCGACGAGATTAGGTCTGAGTCGGTTTGACGACCACGTTACTACCCCGGGATAGGTTGATTTGGGGAAATTCCTTCATTGAATATTCGTGTAATCTAAAAACAAACCGACACCCGTTTTTAAAAAACAGAAGAATTTCCATTAAATTTACTTTAAATTCGTCCCCCACCACCTCCTCTTGGCAGCTTTTTAAAAAAGGAAAAAAACAGATCCCGGTAGTTAAATTTAATTGAGAATTTTTAAATTTTCCCGGGAATAACGTGTGTAAGCCCCTTATTCAGGAGGGTAGGATGGAATTTTTATCTATAATTCCCGGTTTGTCCCCCTAAGCATTTTTAATCTTTTAGTTTTTCGGGTGAGTCATCGTCCCTTCTTCCCACCCCCCCCTTTTTTTCTTCCTTCCGTCCTTCCTTCCTCTCACTCCCTCCCCCCCCCCGCTTCCGGTTGCGAGTCAACATTCGTGGGGTACTTATTTAGCGATCAGTGAAACTAAAAGGATTCAAAACTTTTCATCTTCCCCCCCACCCTGGAACAAATCAAAGGAACCCCTAGATTCTTAAAGTTTTTCAAAAAGTCCCCATAGTGAAGATCCGGTCATACAGGATGTG
This sequence comes from Chionoecetes opilio, assembly GCA_016584305.1. NCBI lineage: Eukaryota > Metazoa > Arthropoda > Malacostraca > Decapoda > Majidae > Chionoecetes > Chionoecetes opilio. The sequence goes on along the minus strand of JACEEZ010017431.1, from coordinate 89,708 downwards.
GTAAGTTATTCGCAAATTTAAAGTCTACCAAATTTTTTTTTTTTTATACAAACTTCCTACCCCGTCGCTTCAAAGAGCGTTCGAACCCTTGAATGAAAAAAAATAAAACCTCCTCGGGTATTAATTAAACATATAAAATTTTTCATATCAAAAAAAAGGACTGTATTAAGGGAGCCCTTTCTTAGGTCCGATTTTTTATTATTTAATTTGTTTTTTTTCGGGGTTAAAAGCTATTCATTAGAGGCCAAATCCCCCGGGGATTCAAAAAATTCCCCTTTTCTTTTTAACCCGGGGGGGCTCCCTTAAAAAAAAAAAAAAACCCCCCCCCCCCCCCCAAACAAAAACCCAAAAACCAAGAAAAAAAAAAAACCCCCACCCCAAAAAAAACCCTTTGAGACCATCTTCTTTCGCAAAGGGCCCCTTTCAGGTTTTTTTTCCCACCCCTTTCTTAAATTCCCCCCCCTTTTTCTTATTTTAAATTTTTACCGGTTATTACTAAGTAAGGATATTCAGTAATTAAGGAAGGGGTTATTCTCCCAGAGCTTACTCTTTACGGGGGGAGCTTCCCGTTAGTGGAAAAATTTTCTTAACAAAATTTAAATTTTTTTGTTAAATTTTTTTTTGATTGGAAACCTTATAGGTTTGTAAACTAAACAAGAAATATCTCACAGAATAAATAGGGGGAATTTTTCAAAAAGTTTTTTTAATAAAAAGGTGATTTTGGTTGGAGTTTTCCCCCCCCCCTTAAAAACACCCTTTTGGGTTTTCCCCCATCAACAGGGTACCAAGATAAATAATATTAATATTTTTCAAAAAACCCCCCGGGATAAACCCAGAGAACCCCTTCTGTTCCATTCCCCTTAAAATCATATTTCCCCTTAACCTAAAATCCATTTTAAATTCACCCCCAAGTACCCCCATCGCGAGGGGGTTTTTCATCTTTCCCCATAATCTAACTTTTTAATTCTCAATTTAAGGGAACAAATGAAAAATCAAAATCAAAATAATATCATTCAATAAACATTTTACCAGGTAAAAATTTCCCTAGGGTTTCTGGCAACACATAATACCTCCTCTCTGCCCCAAAAAGCTACCATGGGCTTTTGGTGTACCCCTATATGAATGATAATATTGTTGGGTTGGGTTTGTTTACACACTAGGTGTTTCGTTCGTGGCTGAAAAATGTTTTCCCGGGAAAGGGGCTCAGTATTTGAGGGTCAATCCGCTCCGCTTTGGAGGGTGATGATGGTATGGTGTTGGGGGGGATGACTGTCCAAAAGTTTTATCCAACCTTTGGAAGTACAGCCCACCACCCTAAATATTTTGCATCTTTACGCTAGTTTCGTTTAGGGAAACACTCTTTTTTGTTCTCCCACCCCCGATTTGAAAGCCCCTTTAAATTTTTTAAAAGGACTACGTATTGCTGCAAATGTAACCCCAGATGCACTCTTTGTAATTTTTAAAGATGGGGAAATTGAACATTATCTGTTAATAATTTTTTATTTTAAATTTTTTTTTTATTCCCCCTGGGAAAATTTTTGACATACAATTTCATTCAGGGGAAATTTAGTTAAATACATTCCAGGCACAAAATCAAAGTTTTTAAAAATTACAAAAAAAAATTTTTTTTAAAAAGTTTTTTAAAATCTAAAAAAAAAAAATTTACCCTCGTTTTAGGTCTCCCCACCTCTTTTATTTTTCCTTAGTTCTTTTTTCCCCCCTTCCCTTTTCTTTTTACCACCACCACCCATTTTGGAAGCTCCCCCAAAAACTGCAATTTTCTTGTAGCAAAACTTTTTTGTCATCAACCCAAAAACCTTTTTAAACACTTTTTCCACCTGCCCTTAAACCCTCCACTAAACCATCTCAAACTTTAACACCCCACCCCCCCCGCTGTGCCCTCCATACCCTCCCTGAAAACCCCATTTCCCTTGTAGCAGCCAAAACCTGCCCCTTAAATTATGCCCCATAAAACCCAAGAAATTTACATTTAAAACCCCTTTTACATAGACCCGATTAAAAGGGAACCGATTAAAACACCCCCCTATTCATCCTCACCAGTCATCATATAATTTCCCCCAACAAGAACAAAATGCTACCCTTAAATAAAAACATTTATTATTGCAAACCCCGGAAATGTACCCTAAGGGATTATCGCGGGGCAATTAACCCCAAAACCCAAAATCTTTTCCTCAATCACGGTGTTTTTCTGCTCGAAATACTTCTCCCCCCAAACTCTTTAAATTGGTTTCCCCTTTCCCCCAAAAGGTTGAGGTAAAAAATTTCCTTTGGGGAGGCACAAAAGGAAGAAATTGAACAGGGGGTCCCCTCATTTGGGGGGGGTTTTTTAATTCCCCCTTTGAGTGTGATGAAAAGAGGGGGGAAGGGGGGGGAAAAATTAAAACCCCTCCTGAACGCCAGCCCAAAGCTTCACCGAATTTCTCGCCAAAAACTCATATATAGAAATTTTTTCCACCAAATTTTAGTGTAAAAGTTTCCTTGGAAAGCACGATGAGGAGAAAATGAAGGCAGGAGGACCCCCCAGGGGGGGGGGAAAAATGATAATGTGAATAAATAAATTTTGATGAATGTGATGCAAGTGGGAAGGATGAAACGCCTGAAAAACCATAAAGGGAAACCCCGGGGGAACCAAAGGCTTCCCCGACAGCTTTCCGCTGGGTGACCCCCAAATTTTAAAGCTCAAACTCAAAGTGGGCGGAGGCCAAGCGGCTGGAGGAGGCGCCAATGCGGGAGGCGGAGCACCTTGCCAAATTTGGCGGGGGGGGGGGGAAAATTGAAAAATATGCGTCCAGGGTAATTTTCGGGCCGGTTTACACCGGAAAACTTTCCCACCCCAAAAAAAAGTTTGGGCCCCCCCATTCCTGCCGTGATCCCCCTTTACTATTCACTATTTTCGTTTTCCATTATTGCAGTTTAAGGGTTTTTGTTGGTAAACCCTTCCATTTTGTATTTTTATTTTTCGACTTTTATTTGAATGGGGTCCTATTCCTTTTTTAAATTTTAAATCCCCTTTTATTCAGGAGAGATAGGAGAAAAATTTTATCATAAAAATTCCCTTTTTTATGCCCCCGAAAGCATTTAATCTTTTTTTTTTTCCGGGTTTTGAGCCCACGCCCTTTCCCTTCCCTTTACCCCCATTTTTTTTCCTTCCCTTTCCGCCCTTCCCTTTCCCTCACTCCCCCCCCCCCCCCCCCGACTTTCCCGGGTTTGGGCGAGCCAACATTCGTGGGGAAAACTTTTTTTTAGCGTCGGGTGTTTAAAAGGGGTTTTAAAAACTTTTCATTTCTCCCCCCCCCCTGCTATAAAACCCAAGGAAACTCCTAAAAATTCTTAAGCCCTTTAAAAAATAGTCCCCATAGTGAAAAGATCAGGGGTCATACAGGGATGTGTTGAAAATTTTATTCGCAAAATTTTGAAAGTTTTCCCAAAAATTTCTATACAATTTCCCCAACCCCTTTCCCGTTTTAAAAGACCTTTCGAACCTTGAAATGAAAAAAAATTTAACCCCCTTTCCCCGGATATTAGATTAAAATTTTTTAAAATTCTTCTATATCAAAAAACAGGACTGTATTATAGGAAAAGCCCTTTCTTAGGTCACATTTTTCATTTTTTAAAAATTATTTATTTCGGGATTATAAGCTTTCTTAGAGGCCAAGTCCAGGAAATTCAAAAAACCCCCCCCTTTTCCCCCCGGGGGGCCCCTTGGGTTTTAAAAACCCCGGGGAGGGCAGCCCTCACTTCCACTTTTCCCAGGTAAGACGTAACCCACGTTTCGCTCCATTCTCCCCCCCCCCCCCTTTCCCCCTTGTTAAAAATATTGTTATCTTTTTTTTTTCCAAATTTTGGGTACCGATGTTTAGATTTCACTAACGAAAAGGAAGGCCCTTTCCCCCCAACCCTTTTCTAATTTATTATTAACGGTAGCCCCTCATTTTCCCTTTTTCCGCAAGCTGAAATTTTGGTTTTTTAAAAAAAACGCAAAGGGCCAGCTACATTTTTTTTTTTAGTGAGACCCCACAACACCTTACTTTTAAAATTCCCCCCTTTTTACCCTTCCCCATGTAAAATTTAAATAAGTATTCACGGTCCCAAAATTTTACCTAAAGTAAAGGAAAAATGAAATCAGTAAGGTTCAAAGAAAAAGGGTTTTAAATGCTCACCAGGGGCTTCCCTTTCATTTACGGGGGGGAGTTTCCCCGGATCAGGTTGTAAAGTTTTCTTATTCAATTAGAGTTTTCCTGGTTTGGGATGGGGAAGTTTTCTGATTTTTGGAAATTAACACTTATATTTTTTTGTTTTGTGATCTCAAACAAGAGACATACTACTTCAGCATGAAAAAATTTGGATGATTTTTTTAAAAATATATTCTTGTTTTTTATTATAAAAACCCCGGGGTGTTTTACTCTGGGCGTTAGGACGTAATTCCCCCCCCTTTCCCAAAAAGAGTCACCTTATTTCGGGATTTTCCCAACGTATAATCACGATTTCCCAAAGAAAAAATCAAAATTTTAAATTTTAAATTCAAACGGCCCCCCCAAGGGGTTTAACCCAGAAAAACTATTTGCTTGAGCTGGTGGCACCCATTTCCCCCTTTAAAAACCTAAACCCCTTTTCCCCCTTAAACCAAAACCCTCCTACCCTTTCCCCCTTTAAAATTTTCACCCCCTTTTCCCAGTACTCCCCCCCGCAGCGAAAAGTTTTTCAAAACTATAATCACTTTGTAAAGGTCATAAGACTTTTTTTTAAATTTCTAAAATTTCAAGTTGTAAAAAATAAAAAATCAAACCCAATTTAAATATCTTAAAGTAACTTGCCAGGTATAAAACCTCTCCTAGGAGTTTCTGGCAACACACTGGGACAAAAGCGGGGGGATATTTTTCCCCTAAAAATAACAACAAATATCCCCTTTGGGGCAAGTAGCTAATAGACTCAAAATTGGGGGAAAATTTATGTCCCAAATTTTTCTTTTAAGTAACACAGAAAATTTCCCCCCAAACATTCGTTTGCCCCAGGAAATGGAAATTAAAAATTTTTTTAGAAAACCCGGGAGGAAAAAAAAATTTTCCTTTTCCCCAATTTGAAAGGCTGAATAGTGTCCTGGAATGGCCACATGATCTGTGGAAATTTTTTGGTTTAGGGAAACCCGGATATTCCCGAGGGGCTAGTTCCCGGTTCCCCTTGGGCTGACCCAAATAAAGGGAAATTGGGCCAAAATAGAGGGGAAAATTGTGAGGCGGTAGTGTCCCATTTTGTTTAAATAAAAACCACGTTTTTTAAATTCAAAAAGAGGACCCATTACACGGATAACAAAAAAAAAGGGGGAAAAAACCCTCGATAAAAAAAAAGAATAAAGAAATGCGGGCCCAAAACCAAAATTTTTCCCAATTTTTATACTTTCCACTATACAAAACACCTTGGCCCGAGGGTTGTTCTTTGGGGAAATGGGGGGAAGAGATAAAGTAAAAAACCCAAACTAAAAGGACAGTAATCGGGGGCCCATCTGGAAATTAAAAAACCAGAAAGGGCGGAAAATCCCCCTTTGTTACCCAAAGGGGAAAACCCCGGAGTGCCCTGGAAAGGGGCCCACGAACACGAGAATCGAATTTTTCCTCCCTTTGTATCTTTTAAAATTTTTTCTCCAACGAAATCTTTAAATTGGGGAAGAAACCCCTTTTTTCCCGGGGTTTTAAAAGGGGAAAGGGGGAGGAAGGGGCGGAGAGGGAAGTGAGAAACACCCTGGCCCCAAAACACAGTTGAAACTTTAGGGAGGAGTTAAAGCACCACTAAATAAACGCCCCCTTTTTCCTTACCCCTAAATTACCCCACGGATGGGAAAGAGGGACTCTTAAAAACCTCGAGATATTCCGGGATTAGGTTTCATCCCCTACAAGGCCTTAAAGGGAAAGGGCCCCGATTTCCAAATGTAACTTTAAATTAATTGCCCAATGTAGCTAAAGCGACGCAAACGCACCCCAAAAATTTTGGAAAAAAGGGAGAGGGGTGTCCAGTTTTCTCAATCTTAACCCAAACAACTACAAGGCAAACCACAAGGTAAAAAAACTTTGGTGGGGGGCCCCTTAAAAAATTTTTTTGGGAAAACCGGTTCCCCCACCAAAGGGGTGATTTGTTGATAGGGGCCTGGCAAGATTGGAGGCAATGAGTTATGGACGGGGGAAAAATCTCCTAAAAGCTTTCACACTCGTTTTTTTTCCCAAACAGGCGTTGTTTGGGCGACAAAACTCCCAATTGAAAAATTCCCCGCCCGGGTAAATAAGACAATAAAAGAAAAATTTGTGGTACGAACAAACCCCCAAATCGGCGTCGCGAAAAAAAATTGGGAGGGATTCCTGGGATAAAGGGGAATTTCCCCTAAAAAAATTCCTAGCCCGCATGGGAACACAAAGCGGAAAATATTTCGAAGACAAAACCGATCAAAGTTTAAAACATGATTCCAACCCCAAAGGGAAAAGGGAAGGGGGAAAACGGGAGAGGAAGCGATAAGTACCCACTTTCCTCCAAACCCAAAAACCAAACCCGGACGAAGTGGAAGGTTTAAAAAACAAACCCAAAAAACTAAAGGTCTTTGGGCCCCCAAGCGAAACTGAAAAATAAACCCCTTTCCCAAACGCGAGCCCCCTTTCCCACGGAGGGAAACATTCACTTTCCAAAAGTATTGCGTTTATTGTAAATCACAAACGCTAACCTTCCGGATGCTGGGAAAACCCTCCGCTAGGTCATTTTTTTCAAATGTCGCAACCCGGGTTTGGGTCGGAGGGGAAAAAAAAAAATCAAAATTTGCCCTTTGGGCGTTCCCCGGCAAGTAGCCCTTTCAACGCCAAGAAAAAAACTCAAAAACCCTAGAAAATTACCCTTTACTGAGGGTTTTGCGATTTTCCCCCACAAACCGGGGTAAAATAAACGGAAAGATAACAGAAGCAAATAGTAGACCCCGGGGATTTGGTTATACTTTTAAATCAAAAAAGTACAGAAAAAAGGGATGGGGGAGGGGAAATAACTAAACGAGGGAATCCCCCTTTCACCTCGTAGGAACCCCCGACACCCCTTTGGGCCCTTTCCCTGGGCATGATAGGGGCAGAAATTAAAATCGGGGCCCGGTCAAAGTTTAAAAAGGGGGGGTTTCCCCCCTTTTTACCCCAGACTCTTATCCCCAAGGGGGCGATTTACTTTTTTGGGTTACATCCTTCCAAAAAAACCCCACTCTTCCCTGGGAGGGGAAAAAACAGTAGAGAAATGCGCGGGGGTGATCCCCCCTAACACCGTGAATCCACCGTCAAAAAAGAAAAAAAATCAAAAAAAACCAAAAACCCCGGTGGGAAGTCGTAAAACCCCACGAAACCCTTCAAAAGATAAATCTTCTCACCCTTTGTGAAAAAAAAACCCTTCCCACTCCATTTTTCCAAGCTTTTTAACGAAAAATAGTTACTAGGCTCTAACCTCCTTGTCTACTACCCGGGGGAAAAAGGGTTTTGGGCAAAAATATTTTCCCTTTAAATTAGTCCCAAGTGTCAGCAGAAAGTTAAATTTTTACTTTTCCCTTCACGAAAAAATCCCAAAGGAAAAGGGAAAAGGGTTTTTGTGAAAAGGCACTATCTCGGGTCATCCCAACAAAGGGGAAAATTCCCACGCGAAACAATCAATTCTTTTCTTTAAGTCCCAATGCCCTTGTTTCCCGGGTAAATGATAACGCACAGCCAAAAGGAAAACCAAACCCAAAAGGTTAAAAAGGAATTAATAAAGGGACAAAAATGGAAACACCTGAATTTTTTCAGAAAAACAAGAATTACAACAAGTAATTTTTTAGAAAATGATCCGTTTTTCCCATCCTAGACCAAACGAATTAGGTCTCTTTAAATGGTCCTTCCGGGTTCTATAAAGGGGGATGACCCTAAACCCAAAATCGAGGCCCCTCGAAACCGGTACCCCGAAAAACCCAAAGGGAACAAATTTCACATAGGGTTTTAAAGATAGGGAAGAAAGAAATACCAATAGAAAGATCCACGGCCCGTGGTTATCACCGTCTTTCTTGGTAAAAAAAACCGGGGGATGGTAAAAAGAGAATGGTTTAGACTATCGCACGAAAAATAAACATCTCGCCACAGACACCCTATCCCTTCCATTTTTGGGGGAAAAAAGGGTAGAACAACCCTGGGTAAAAAGAAATTAGGGTCCCCTAGCCCATGCCAAAGGGCATTTTCCAATTCCCTCGATACGAAACCCGGGCGATCTAACCCCCTTTCAGCGACGGTTGTCCCCTTTATCGTTTTCGACGCCTACCATTGGGGCTAAATTTGCTAAACCCCGCTTTTAATTTTTCCCAAAAGGCGGAGGGCTTCAGTACTAACCCCCCTCCTTCAAAAGGGGAGGGGTTTAAAAAACTACCGGGACGACTTTTATATGTGCTCCTACTTTTTCCCTTTTTCTTTTGGAACGTTTTAACCCAACTCTTCGAAGCCCTTCTCCCAATGGGGTGAAACTTAACCCCCGAAAAGTGAAACCTTTTTGGATTTAAAAAGAAGAAATTTTTTCCCCGGCCCATGGGGGATCTCAGCCGGGGGAAGAAAGGGCCGGCCCAAAAAAACCGGGGAAACCCTTTTTCAAAAAATAAAAGCTCCCAAAACTGTAAAAGGGAAATCCCCAAACGTTTCTTGGGGTTTGTGGGGTTTCTATAAAGCATGTTCCTTGGGTTTCCCCAAAGTTGAAAGCTCCACTTAAAAATTTTTTAACAAGAGCCCAACGTCACTTTTCACCTGGGCGGAGGAGTGCCCAACATGCTTTTCAAAACATCTCAAGTGGGTTCCCTGAAAAATCGCCCTGCCCGGGGAAAGGGGCACAAATTTCTAAACCCCTTTTTAAATTCTCACCAAAACGCGAGTAACACTCAGTCGGGGGGGTTCTAAGTCAAGTTTCGGGGTTCAAACGGTTCCAATTGCCCCTTGGGAAATTTCTCCAAGAAACTAAAGTCTCCGAACCCCTTTTACTCCCCCTTACCGACAAAGAACCTTTTGGCCATATTTTTTCTCACCTGTAAAATTTCCATTCTTTACCAAAGGGGGCCCAAAAAAATTCTAAAATTGCAGGGGAAATCCCCAAACCCCCCCCAGTATTTTTAAAAAGAAACTAAATCTCCCCGAAGGACCATGGGATCCTAGAGAGGGGCCAAATATAATTTTTGAGTTTAAAAATACCTAAAAGGCAAAGTTTAAATTCTTTCGCGGACCATCTGCCCGCGTCCATTGGGGATGTTTAACCCGCCGACCCGAGACTACAGGGTTTTGGGACTAAACCCAACCAAACAAATTCCCTTCTACGTCAAAGGGAAGAACCCGTGTTGGAAAGAGTTGGTGGAATATCTGGAGGGAGGTAAATTTTTCCAAAAAAAACGCATACCGAAAGCCACTTTTTGGGTCAGTTTACGGGATAAAAGACATACTAAAAATTTTTGTTTGGAAAAAAACCGATGGGGGGCCACAAAAAGGGCCCCATAATTCCTCGGGATATAAACCCGGGTTTCGGCTTTTCCCCCCAACAAAGCGCATGAATTACAAAGGGCACTTTTGGACAAAAGAAAACCACAAAAAAGCCAGGAGCTTACTAGTGTGGGAAAAACTTAAAATAGATGTGTGGGGGAAATAATTTTCAAAAATTGTGTAACTTGCCAGAGATTCAAAGGAATTTAAAAGGGTTTTCAAAAAACCCCGGGGAAAGGGAAATTTCCTCCAGAGTTTTAAAACCCCTTTGAAAGAATAGGGATGACCTCAAATGATATGGGGAGCCCGGGAAAAAAGGTTCCCCTTATGTTTTTGACGGTAGTCGGGTCCCTTTTTCAAAATAGGGGTTTTTTAAAGGGTTTTTCCCCCTTAAATTCCAAAACACTTTCAAAACCCTCAAAAAAGGGCCATGTGGGAGTACCTGGCGGGCTATGGGACCATCCCCGCAAACATCGTCCTTTACAACGGGGGGAGTTCACCACCGGGAGTTTTTCCAGCAGGTTTTTGCACACGACACCAAATTTACTCTCTGCTATACGACCCCCTATTTACCCCTCAAGGAAATTTGGTGACCCCGGGGAGGTGCCGGACGCCTTTAATTTAGTCCTCTCGACCCCCGTGCCAAGGAACAACCAACCCCCTGAGCTGGCCCACATTGTTCAGCCCGGGGCCCCAAAACCTATGAAAACAACGGTACAAACCCCCACTTTGGGCAACAACCCTACTTCGGTCTTTCTTTTCCGTCATGCCCCCCCCGGCTTGTTTAGCAGCTTTTCCCCCGAAAGTCGAGGGGAAAAAAGACGACATGGACGTGGAAAACGGGCCCTTTTAAACCGCGAGACGCCAAACAGAAAATGTCCCCGTCCGGGACAAAAGGGGCGGGTTCGCAAACAGAAAGCAAAAAAACAAGTGGTGGAGGTAGGTACTGGGGATGAGGGGCAGAAAAGAGACCACAAATACCAGGCACAAAGCCGTAAACTCAATGTGAAATTTGGGGGGTGGGGGGCTATAGGTGGTGGAGGTCCTTTTTGGGGGGTACCTTTTAGGGGTTAGAGAATTTTTTTCAACAGAAAAAACCCCCTTTCAAAGAGCCGCCGAAAAAAGTGAAACCCTATCATGGGGAGTGAAGGGGGGTTTGGTTTAGTTAAACCGGTGAGAGGGTCCTACAACCCGGAAACCCCGGGGGACGAGCAAAATACCCCTCGTTCAGGGGACCCCTGAAGGCTCATTGGGGGAAAGAATGAATGTTTTTTTTTTTTGGTTAAAATGTGTTAGAAATGAATACTGGGTCAAAAAGGGGGGAGTGGGTTCAACCAAAAGGGAAAAATTTTTTCTAGGAGATTTTTTTTTTTTTCATGTCTAGAAATCGGAGTGTCTTTGGGTTTTTTCACGGGGTTTAACCTGGTTCAGTGGGGGGAGTATTTTAAAATTTGAGATAGTTTTACTGCTTTTCATTTACAGTCAAACCCCTTGCGGGGGTGGCGGGGATTTCAGGACTCGTTAAAGGGTCTCGTTATCTAACCCCGGGTGCCGGTGTGGGGCCCCTGGGACGAAAACCTTTTTTCGACGAAATGTAGGGTTTCTGAGGGCGGTTTTTACGACCACGTTTAAATACCCAGGTATAGGTTGATTGGGATCCCCCCTTTTATTTAATATTCGTGTAATCTAAACACAAGCAGACACCCTTTTCAAAAAACAGAAAATTTCCAAATTAAAATTTAATTTTAAATTTTGTCCCATACACCCTCCTCCCTTTACGCAGCTTTAAAAAGGAAAAAAACAGATCCGTTTAATAAATTTTTCTTATATTTAAAAATTTTAATTCTCCCGGAGAATAGACGTTTGGGAAAGCCCCTTATTCAGGAGAGATAGGATGAGAATTATTAATATTTAAATTTCCCAGTTATGTCCCGTTAAGCAGTTTTAATCCCTTTTAGTTTTCTCGGGGGTTTTATCGCCCTTTCCCTTTCCCCACCCCCGCCATTTCTTTTTTTCCTTTCCGTCCTTCCCCTTTCCCCTCACTCCCCCCCCCCCCCCCGAAAATTCCCGGTTTTCGGGTTTAACATTCGTGGATAAATTAAATTTTAACGACAGTGGGGGAAATAATGGATTCAAAAAATTTTTTATCTTTCCCCCCACCCTGGTAAATCAAAGGGAAAAATCCTAATTCTTTAAAGTCTTTCAAAATTTGTCCCCCATAGTGAAAAAATCACGGTTCATTTCATGGTGTGTTAGTAAATTTTTTCGCTAAATTGAAAGTCTAAACCCAAATTTCTATAAAACTTTTCCTACCCTGTCCCCTTCAAAAACGCGTTTTGAAACCCCTTTAAAGAAAAGAAATAACCCCCTTCCCCCGGATATTAGATTAAACATTAAATTCTTTTTATATCAAAGTAATAGGACTGTATTATATCCCGCCCTTTCTTAGGGAAAAAACGATTTTCATTTTTTAATTAGTTATTTTGGGATTATAAGCTATTTTATTTTGAGGCCAAGTCCCCTTGGGGATTCAAAAAAATTCCCCTTTTTTTTCCCCCCGCGGGGTCTTGGTAACCCCGTGGAAAGGGATTTTCCTTCCACTCTTCCGCAGGTAAGACGTAAAACCAAAGTTTTTGCTTATTCCCCCCCCCCCCCCCCTTTCTTTTTTTTATTTTTGTTTTCTATATTTCCCCAAAAATTTGGGGAAACCCATGTTTTTTTTTTCCCTAACGAAAGGAGGCCGCCCCATCCTTTTAAGTATTATTAAAGGTATTTTCCCCTTCCACTCTTCCGCAGGGGCTGACATCTTGGCTTTGACGCAAAGGGCCAGCTACAAAGGTTTTTTTTTTTTTGGGGGACCACAACCCTCTTACCTTAAAATTTCCCCCCCATTTTTCTTCTAATGTAAAAATTAAAAAAGTATTCAGGTCTATTTACCTAAGTGAAGGGAAATTTTATCGTAAGGGTTTAGAGGGAAGGTTTATTTCCCCCCAGAGCTTTTCCTTCATTTCACGGGGAGAGCTTCCCGTATTTAGGTTGTAAATTTTCTTATATCAGATTAGAAATTTTTCCCTTTTGTTTGGATGGAGAGTTTTTTTGATGTTTGGGTTTAAAACTTATATGTTTTTTCTTTGATCCCAAACAAGGGGACATACTACTTCAACCCTGAATAAATAGATGATTTTTTTTCAAAAAATAGGTTCAAAGTTTTATTATAAAAAACCCCCAGGGTTTATTACCCGCTGCTTAGGAAAGTAAATTTCCCCCCACTTCCCCCAAAAAAGTCAGGCCCCTTAACCCCGGTTTTTTCCACTATCAATCACGACTACCAAGATAAAAACTATATTTAATTTTTATTCCCAAAAGCGCCCAGGGAGTAAAACCCCGAGAACTACCCCGCTTTTAGCTGGTTTCAAACACTTCCCCCTAATCATAGCCCCTTTTCCCCCTTTAAACCCAAACTCCTACCCCCTTCCCCCTTTAATTTTATCCCCCCTTTCAGTACTCTCCGCAGCAGAAGTGTTATACTTAAAACACTAGTTGGGAAATCATAAGACTAGTTTTTTAATTCTCAATTCAAATTGGGGAATCCAAAAGAAAAAACCTAAAACAATTAATTCATTTTAAGGGAACCCTTTACCAGGGAAAAAAACCTCCATAGGAGTTTCTGGGGAACACATAACTACCTCACTCTCTGGGCCACAAAGGCTCCCTAGCTTATGGATATACCCGTTCATGAAAGATAAAATTGGGTTTTGGGGTTTGGGTTTTTTTTACACACATGGTTTTTCGTTCGTGGCTGATAACATGTTACCTGGTAAGGCCGCTCATGTATAGAGGGTCAATCCAGCTCCAGCTTTGTGAGGGTGATGATGGTATGGTGTGTGGGGGTGATAGACTGTCCACTGAGTTTTGCATCCAACACTTGGTAAGTACAGCCGACCACCCTAAATATTGTCGCATCTTATACGGCTAGTTTCGTTCAGGAATCACATACTTTTAGTTCTCCCACCGCGATTTGAAAGCCTTAACATTTTTAATAGGACTACGTATTGCTGCAAATGTAACTACAGATGCACTCTTTGTAATTTATAAGATGGAAATTGAACAGTTATGCATGTTAATAATGTTTGATTTACAAGTTTTTTTCTATTCCCCGTGGAAACTTTTTGACATACAATATTTCATTCATGGCAAATTTAGTTAAGTACAGTTCCATGGCACAACTCAATGTTTAAATAATTACATATTTTGAAGTAAAATCTAATTATCTCAGCAAATTGTTATGTATATTATAATTATATTATTGATCAGAAAATAAACAAAAGATGCGAAAACTATTTGCTTTCTCTAGACTCAGTCTAGAGAGAGAGAGAGAGAGAGAGAGAGAGAGAGAGAGAGAGAGAGAGAGAGAGAGAGAGAGAGAGAGAGAGAGAGAGAGAGAGAGAGAGAGAGAGAGAGAGAGAGAGAGAGAGAGAGAGAGAGAGAGATATTCCTCGTCATTCACCAATGATCTATTTCAGAATAATCTACCATCTGGCTTCGGCTTAAATGTCACTCTCTTACTAAATTTATCTGTGCTGTATATCTCTCACCTAACTCCTCAGACTATGTAAAATTCTTCGACTATTTAACATCCAAAGTGGAGCACATTACATCTCATTTTCCTTTTGCAGAAATTTCCACTCCTGGGGATTTCAATGTTCACAACCAGCATTGGCTATCATCTTCTTTTACTGAACAACCAGGCGAACAAGCCTACAACTGTTCTATCCTCCAGGACCTAGAGCAGCTGGTGCAGCACCTTACCCGTATTCCTGACCGCCATGGAGACACGTCCAACATTCTTGATCTTTTCCTAATTACTAACCCTTCTGCTTACTCAGTAAAACTATTCTCTCCGTTGGATTCCTCCGATCACAATCTTATTTCTGTAACCTGTCCTATCGCTCCGGTGCCACCTCATGACCCACATAAGCGGAGGTGCCTCTGGCCTTTCAACTCAGCGAAGTGGGAAGGCCTAATGCAGTACTACTCAGATTTTCCCATCTCTTTGTGCAGAGAGCATAACTGAGGTCATAGTCTCTGTCATGAAGGCGTACATTCCACATACTTTCTCTAATCCTAAAGCTTGTCCTTTTAGCTCTGCTTGTTCTCATGCTGTCCAAGATAGAGAGGCGGTTCACAGACGGTACCGTAACCATCCATCTCCTGAAACTCATGCCCACTATATTTCTGCCCGTAATCATGGCAAATCTTTACTTCAACTTACCAAAAACTCCTTCATTCATAGAAAATGTCAAAATCTTTCTGAATCAAACTCCTGACTAACCTAACCTAATCTCTAAACAAATAACATCTTTAACAATTTTACTTCTTCATCTTTCCCTCTTATGCTTTACCCAGATGGCTCCACAGCTGTCCCATCTATTTCTAAAGCTGAACTCTTTGCTCAAAGATTTGATAAAAATTCCACTCTGGTTGATGTGGTGTGGAAAAGGTTTGCGCGTCGGGAGAAGGCAGCTGTGTGTGATGCAGATTGACGCCCTCCCGTGGCCTCATCAGCAAGCTTCGCGCGGCTGCTGGAACGTGGCAGATTTTTTCCCAGCGCATTTTACAAAAGCCGTGTTTGTATGGAAATAAGGCGAGGAAATGAATTATTTTTAGTGCATTAGGTGTTTTGAATGAACATTCAACATACTTATGCAAAGAAAAAATGGGTCTGGACGATTACCTTAACAATATATGTAAATACACAACAAATAAACATATAAAAACCCAGGCTATACATGCGTAGTACAGAGTAAAAGCAAGTTTCTTCCACCGTACAGTGTGTTGCTGCGCACGTTTTCTTTGAAAAATTAAAAAAAAAATTTCGTTTAAAAAATCTAAATTTTCGCGCTTGAATCTGATTGCGGGAATGGTATACAGAAGGGAATACGCGAGTCGGACTCGCGAACGCCAGTTTCACCCTCCCGGTGCGAGCTTGGAGCTCATTATTACCGATCTTAGGGTAATGCTGGGATCTCACACACCACACACCTCCATCCCTGTGCTCTAGGGGGACAGTAACCGCCCGAATTTCTCAGTGGAAAAATCCCCTTGAAAGAGCGGGACCGGGGATTGAACGCCAGACAACAGAATGGTGCCGGACACTCTAACTCACCAAGTCGTTCGTGTATTCGTGTGTGTGTGTGTGTGTGTGTGTGTGTGTGTGTGTGTGTGTGTGTGTGTGTGTGTGTGTGTGTGTGTGTGTGTGTGTGTGTGTGTGTGTGTGTGTGTGTGTGTGTGTGTGTGTGTGTGTGTGTGTGTGTGTGTGTTATTCACCAATGGTCTTGTCCACGCGAGCTAGCTCGTGATCGCCAGTTTCACTCTCTCAGTGCAAGCTCATTATTACCGATCTTTGGGCAATGCTGGGACCTCACACCCCACACCCCCACATCCCCTTACTCAAGGGGGACTGTACCACCCGAATTTCACATTGAAAAAATCCCTGGAAATGAGCGGGGTCGGGGATCGAATGCCGGACCACAGAATGATGCCGGGCGCCCTAACCAACTGAGCTACACGGACGGTTGTGTGTGTGTGTGTGTTTGTGTGTGTGTGTCTGTGGTGTGTGTGTGTGTGTGTGTGTGTGTGTGTGTGTGTGTGTGTGTGGTGTTTGTGTGTGTGAGTGTGTGTGTGTGTGTGTGTGTGTGTGTGTGTGTGTGTGTGTGTGTTACTCAGTAAATCTATAATGTAGTGTTGTCATTAGTAACTCTTGAATATAAGACGAAATAATTATTCCTAGTTATGGAACTAAAGTGAAGAAAATACAGTATTATATTAAAACAAGAGAAATCGTTTGAACATTATGTAGGATATACTGTATGGTGAGTGCTGGCATCCCTACATAGGGGAGCAGCGTCAGTTAGACTCGGGATCGCTAAGCACGTAGACATGCTGCTCTGTACGCTCCAATAAAGATAGACTACGGCTTCCTGTGTGTGTCTCTCATCTAGACACCCCTTGATCATGGCGCCATAGGAGTAGGATGGCCGTTCCCACAGCGCCCTGGTCTAACTCCTCTGCGGGCCGCCAAGCCCTGCAAGCCGACTGTCCTCGTCCCTCGTCACCCAGGCTCAGTCAACTCTCCTGGCACAACAAGAGACCATCGCATCACTGCAAGCCAGCCTGGCGTCGTTGTCTGCCGCTGGCCAGCGTCCCTCAGGAAGAACTCCTGCCGGGGCCACGCCGGAGAAATGTGAGCTGGAAATGTCTTCGGCAGGCTTTAGAACGTGGCGGCGCTCGGTGGAAGCATGGCTGTCCCTCTCAAGATGGCCGGATCAAGAAGCCGTGCTCCACATTCGTCGTTGTGTTGTTGCTGACCTGCAGCGGGCCCTGGACGTCAGTTCACCACAGGTCAGTGGCAGGCCTATGCCTACGAAGGGCGCTCTGGACACCATCGGGAAGATCGTGTTGCGTGCATCGAATCAGGCAGTGCGCTGGTCTGACTTCTTCAGTGTTTGTCAGGCCATCGGTGAGCCTGTCAGTGCTTTCTTTGTGCGGTGTGCCCAGCGCGCCATGGATTGTGAGTTCCAGTGTCCCCAATGCGAGTGTAACCTCTCAGAGTATATGCTCTTGCGTAAGGTGATGGTAGGTCTAGGTGACTCAGCCCTGAAACAGGAAGTGTTTCGACAGTGCCATACATTTGATGATGTGGAGAGCCTTAGGGCTTCTGTGTTTCGTTTGAGGGGGGCCCGGCGGGACGCTACCTTCATGCACGGCGGGAAAAAAAAAAATTCGCGCGAATGTGAGATGGCGGGCGCTGACGTCACGCCTGATGATGTCAGCGATGATGACTTCGCCTCCCGCCAGCTTGTGGTTGCCGCTTCGCGCCACAATTCCACATACACCCACAAGTCGTGTCGCTGGTGTGGGTATAAGCATGCTCCCGATAGAGCGTCCTGCCCCGCTCAGCATGCCACCTGTGATGCATGCGGGAAGCCTGGGCACTTCAAGAGGAGGTGCAAGAGCTACAGGAAGCGGGAGGTTGGCAAGGCTGTAAACAGTGTGACGGTCGGCGCCGCAGGTATCGCCCCAGAGCCACTTCTGCAGGTGCAGTTAGCACCGCAGGTGGGTGGTCAGACGTGTACCACCACAGCGGTGGCCGATACGGGAGCCCAGGTGTGTGTGGCTGGCCCAGCCCTAATATCATCGCTCGGTCTCCGGCCTGCGCTGTTACAGCGTCGGGCTGGCCTCAGAGACCTGGCCAAGATACCGCTGGCCAGCCTTGGAGCGGCGCTCTGCCACATCAGCCTCCCAGGGCGCTCAACACTGCAGGAGGTGTACTTTGTCAAGTCCGTGGAGCGCCTTTACCTCTCGTGCACCACCTGTAAGGAGTTGGGGCTGGTACACAGCGACTTCCCATACACACCGCCGACCGTTGCTGCTGCGGAGATAACCGAAGATGTTCCCGGCTGCCCCCCGGCTAGACCTCCCTCGCTGCCGCTGCCGCCGCTGGAGGAGAACGTTCCGCGGCTAGAGGAATGGTTGCTGAGGCAGTTCTCGTTGACAGCATTCAACACTGACAGGAACCCACTACCTGTCATGGAAGGCGCACCGCATCACATCCACCTACTGGAGGGCGCGCAGTCCCACGTCTGCCACACCCCTGCTTCGGTCCCCAAGCATTGGAGGGCTGAGGTTAAGCAGCAGCTCGACGATGATGTTAAAAGAGGCGTGATTCGCCCAGTCCCCACGGGTGAGGCCACGGAGTGGTGTGCGCGCATGGTGGTGGTGGCGAAAAAGGCAGGCAAGCCGCGCAGGACTGTAGACTTCCAGAAGTTAAATGCGTGGTGCCGCCGTGAAACACACCATACGCCGGCGCCCTTCGACATGGTGTCCGACATCCCCCCACACTCCTACAAGACGGTGATGGACGCTCACTGGGGATTCCACCAAGTCGAGCTTGATGAAGAAAGCAGGCACCTGACAACCTTCATTACCCCGTGGGGTCGCTATCAGTACTGTAGAACACCCATGGGGCATTGCTCGGCAACAGATGCATACACGAAGAGATTCGATGACGCCACCAAGGATTTCTCCCGGAAAAACACAAATGTATTGACGACACCCTGCTCTATGATACCTGCATCGAGGAGGCGTTCTGGCACACGTTTGACTTCCTTGAGCTGTGCGCCAGGAAGGGCATCACTCTCAAGCCAGAGAAGTTTCAGTTCTGCCGTCGCGAGGCCGAGTTCGTTGGCTTCCACCTCGATTGGGTCACCTACAGGCCTGCAGATGATCGTCTAGCTGCCATAAAGAGCTTCTCCATGCCAGAACACCCCTCCATCACTGACGTGAGATCTTGGTACGGATTCGTGAACCAGCTGGCGCCCTTCCTTGCAACAGCCCCCATTATGGAGCCGTTCAGCGACCTCCTCAAGAAGCCCACCGGCAAGAAAGTGTACTGGGATGAGCAGCTGCGGCAGAAGCTCGAGCAGGCGAAGGCCACGATATGTCAGTTGGCCAAGGACGGGCTGGCTTGCTATGATCGCACCAGGCCCACTGCTGTTATTACTGACTGGAGCAGGCTGGGACTGGGCTTTGTCATCCTCCAGCAGCACTGCCGCTGTTCATCTGTGGACGTACCATTCTGCTGCAAGACCGGCTGGCGCCTGGCACTGTGTGGCAGCCGTCACTTAACCGCTGCTGAGGCGGGATACGCCCCTGTGGAGGGCGAAGCACTCGCCGTGGCTTGGTGTCTCCGCAAGGCTCGCCTATTCTTGTTGGGCTGCCCTAACCTGACCCTGGTGACTGACCACCGTCCCCTGGTTAAGCTTCTGGGTGATCGAGCACTCATGGATATAGTGAACCCGCGGCTCTTCCGCCTGAAGGAGAAGACGCTTCAGTACCGCTTCACTATCCGCTACCTGCCCGGTAGAAAGAATTGTGCAGCCGACTTCCTCTCGAGATACCCTGCACTCAAAGCGCCACCCGATGGACAGGATGAAGAGCAGGGGGAGGAACTGGCAGGGGCAATGGCTGCAGCCACCGTGGCAGCCCTGAACTTCAACGAGTGTCTCACCCTGGATGAGGTAGTGGTCCTTCAGGCATCACAGCAGGACCCGGCATACCAGTTGTTGGTGGCTAAAGTGCTGGCAAGCGACTGGCATCCCTACAGAGTGCAGGAGATTGAATGCCTGCGGCCATTCTACGGTGTCAGGGATAGATTGTCGGTGTCACGTGGCTTGGTGACCTACGTATATGACCAAGGGCACGCGCGTTTGGTTATCCCTGAGGAGCTGCGGCATCAAGTGGCAGCAAACCTGCATGCAAGCCACCAGGGCCTGGACTCTATGCTCAGAAGGGCCAGGGAGACGGTGTACTGGCCAGGCCTGGAAGGGGATTTGCAGCACCACCGGTCCTCCTGCGACACCTGTAACGCCTACGCACCATCACAGCCACTTGAGCCGCTGATCCTCACGCCAGCCCCTGAGTATCCCTTCCAGCAGACAGTGGTGGACGTCTTCCAGCTGGACGGGTGCTCATACTTGGCTTATGCTGACAGGCTAACTGGCTGGCTTGAGGTAGCGCAGCTGCCCAGTGGTGCAACCTCGAACAAGATTGTGAGGCAGCTGAGGCTCTACTTTGCGAGATGGGGCGCGCCTGAGCAAATATCGACGGATGGCGGGACTAATCTAGTGAGTGAAGAAATGGCTGCCTTCTTCGAGAGATGGGGCGTCACTGTGCGCCTCTCCTCTGCTCACTACCCGCAGTGTAACGGGCGGGCAGAAGCTGCAGTGAAATCTGCGAAGAGAGTGCTGCGGGGTAACATAGGAGTGAGCGGAAGCCTCTACAGTGACAAAGTTTATCTCGCTCTGTTGCAGTACCTAAATACTCCCCTCCGTGGTATTGATAAGTCCCCGGCGCAGCTGGCAACGGGCCGTCAGCTACGTGATGGTGTTCCTGCTATCTCGCAAAACTTCAGGGTGAACGAACATTGGGAGCGCACACTGCGTGAACGAGAACGGCAGGTAGCCAGACACAACAGTGTGGTGAAGGATCACGCAAGTGGGCATTTTCGCTCCATCATCACCCCTGGCAGCGGTGTGCTGGTGCAGAATCAAGCTAATAAGACCTGGGACAGGTCAGGTATTGTTGTAGAGGCGAGAGACAACAGGCAATACCTAATAAAGCTTGATGGAAGTGGCAGGCTGTCGCTACGTACGCGCAAGCACCTCAAGCCGCTGCTACGCCCACATTCCAGCCCAACAGTACCTCCAAGGTCGCGGGTGCTGCCACTATCACCGCAGGATCACATGCCGCTGCAAACTCCATCCGGCATCTCGCTGATACACACTCCCGCGCCCAACCGCCCTCGCCGCTGTGTGGCTAGGCCTGGATGGTTAGATGACTATGTTGAGTGAAGGTGGTTTACTGTTAAGTATGAGGACATGTTGTGTGTTATGTTACGTTACTAGCACTGCGGGCAAATATGTGTTTTACTATGTTGATGTACAAAAATGATAGGACGTGTACTAGCCCGTCAGTATCTATATAGCATAGGCACCTGCGTTATCATTTACTTTTGTAACGGGCCATCATGTTTTCTTTGTGGTTTTGTTACACTGATTATTCATTGCCATTGTCTTGCCCCTGTATAATCTCCGGGGAGGGGAAGTTGTAGGATATACTGTATGGTGAGCGCTGGCATCCCTACATAGGGAAGCAGCGTCAGTTAGACTCGGGATCGCTAAGAACGTAGACGTGCTGCTCTGTACGCTCCAATAAAGATAGACTACGGCTTCCTGTGTGTGTCTCTCATCTAGACACCCCTTGATCAACATATTAATTAGCTTATTGGTATAATCTACTGGTATTCTGATAACTGACGGTTATAATGGATGAGATCTGGGTTCGTGGCTTGTGCTAGGCCTCTGTATTAATATAACTATGTATGTGTGTGTGTGTGTGTTGTTTGAAAGTATTAATTGAATAAAGTCTTACAATATATTGACACTGAAAATATGATCTAACATACATTCAATAATATCCAACCAGGGAATTGGATATTTCAGTGTAAAACAAAAACATTGTACTGATAGAGGCAAGAATAATAATAATAAAAATAATTAAAAACAGATAAAACCTAGCAACATAAAACAAAATAGCAAAGGATTTTCCCAGTTCGGGTGGCGGTAGCAGAGTGGTTAGCGTTTCTGAGTGGCGTTCTCGGTGACCCGAGTTCGATCGTGGCCACCGAAAGACAAGGCCTGATACATCGCCCGTGACGTCACACCATCTAGATCCCACCCGCTCCGCTCCCCGTACAAGCTTACCTACCTAATATAATGTTTATTAGTATAAAAGATATACTGTTATCTTCGGAAAAGTTTGTTCTATAATATTATCAAATAAAAAACCGTAAAACACACCAAAACAATGTCATTATGAGACTTTCAAGAAATATGCATTAACTTAAACTCTTCGCCATTTAATATTTTGCTTGCAAACATTTTACATGGAGAATATCAATAGAAGCGGAATTTAATTAGCTTTCCATTGATATATTTCGTTTAGTGATAAATGAATTAGCGGCATGCATAAATTAGCGTTAACTAAATATATAAAATCATGAAATCGGGTAATTTCCTACCTAATATATGTTTATCAGTATAAAATATATACTGTTATCTTCGGAAATGTTTGTTCTACAATATTATCAAATAAAAAACCGTAAAACACACTAAAAAAATGCCATTATGAGACTTTCAAGAAATATGCATGAACTTAAACTTTTCGCCATTTAATAAACTTTTTACATGGAGAATATCAATAGAAGCGGAATTTAATTAGCTTTCTATTGATATATTTCCTTTTCTGAAAAATTTTTTAAAAACACAAAAAAAGGGTTTCATAAATTTTAAACAATCTTTAAATTGGGAATTTTCCGATTAATTTTATTTTTTGAAACCCTTTTTACAGGGAATTTTTATAAAAAGGGAAAATATTTTTTAAATTGGGAAAAAAATTAAATTTTTCCGTTTTTGAAAAAATTTTCCATGTTAAAAATTGGTTTTAAAAATTTTAAAAAATGGGGGAAAGTTTTTTTCCCATCAATTTCTTAAATTCCAAAATAAAATTTTTATGTTTTTCGGTTTTTTATTTAAAATTATAAAAAAAAAATTAAAACCATAAAAAAAATTTTTAGCATTTAAAGAAAAAAGAAATAACCTTTTAAACTTTGCTTTGAATTTTGGGTGGGTTTTCGAAGGGTTTAAAAAAACCTTTTTTTTTTTTTTTTTTTTTTAGGCTTAAGCCGATTTAAAAAATTTAAAAGGGGGAAAACCCGATTATAAGGAAGTTTTTTGGGAACGTAATTTAGCTGGTTTTAAAAAAAAAAAAGGAAATTATTAAAAAAGCAAAAATTCCGTTTTAACCATACCCGGGGAAAAAAGTTTTTTCCCAAAAAAAATAAACCCCGAAAAGTTTTTTCTCCTTTCTTTCTCTAATCTTCTCTTTTTTTTTCTTTTTTTTTTCTTATTTCTCCACTTCCCCTTTTTTTCTTTCTTTTAAAAAACCTTCCCCAAACCCCTTTCTTTCCTCTCTCCCTCTTTTTTTCCAAAACCTTTCTTCTCCTTTTCTTCTCTTCCTTTAAAACTCCCCCCTTATTTTCCCCCCTCGTTTCCCTCCCTTCACCCTCTTTTTGGCTCCTTCCCCCTTCTCTCTCTCTCCCCTTTTCTCCTCTCTCTCCTTTTTCTCTCTCTCTCTTTTTCTCTCTCTCCTCTCTTCTCTCTCTCTCTCTCTCTCTCTCTTCTCTCTCTCTCTCTCTCTCTCTCTCTTTCTCCCCCTCTCTCTCCCCTTTTTTTTCCCTTCCTCTTCTCTCTTTTTCCCTTTCTCCCCTCTTCTCTCTCTCTTCTCTCTCTCTCTTCCTCTCTCTTCTCTTTTCCTCTCTCCTCTCTTTTTCTCTTCTCTCTCTCTTTTTCCTCTCTCTCTCTTCTCTCCTCTCTCTTCCCTCTTTTTTCTTCTTATTTCTTCTCCCCCCTTTTCCTTTTTCCCCTTTGGGTTCCCCTTTTTTTCTCCTCTCCTTCCCCCCCTCTCTCTCTTTTCTTTTCCTCTCTCTCTCTTTTCTCTCTCTCTTTTCTCTCCTCTCTCTCTCTCTCTTTTCTCTCTCTTCTCTTTCCCTTCTCTCCCCTCTCCTTTTTCCTTCTCTCTCTCTCTCTCTCTCTCTCTCTCTTCTCTCTCTCTCTCCCCTCTCTCCCTCTCTCTCTCTTCTCTCTTTTCTCTCTCTCCTTCTCTCTCTCTCTCTTCTCTCTTCTCTCTTCCCTTTTTTTTTTTTTATTATTTCCCCCCCCTCCTTTTCCCTTCCCCCTGATTTCCCCAAAAAATTTCTGCCAGTATGTGAATTCCCCCCCGGAAATCCCCCCCCCCCCCTTTTTTTTTTATTTTTGTTAATCTCTAACCTTTCTTCCCCTTCTATTCCCCCCCCCCCCTTAATTTATATTTTTTTTCCCCCCTATTTAATTTTTTATTTTTTTTTATTTTTTTATTATTTTTATTTTTTTTTTTTTTTTTTTTCATTATTTTTCCCTTTTCCTTTTTTTGTTTAAATTAAACCAATAAAAAACCAGTGTAAATTTTTATGGTAAAAAATTTAAACGAAAACCCCTTTTATTCCTGGTGGTTTTAAAAAATTTTTGGAAAATCCAACCTTTGCGCAAATTTTACCCCCCCGATTTTATAGTTTAAAATGCCCCCCTTTATATTTTTTTAAATTTATAAATTTTAATATATTAAATTTTGGTTTTGATATTTTTAATTTATTATTTCAAAAGGAAAACCAAATTACATTATGATAAAATTTAAAACCTTCCAAAATAAAACCCCATTGGGTTGTTTTTGTTTTACAAAAAATTTTTGGGGGGCAAAACCCACCCCTTTTTTTTTTTTTGGGGAAAATTTCCTTCCAAAAAGCCAAACACCCCTTTAAAGGGCCTTTCCCCCCCTTTTTTGGGGCCCTTATATTCAAAATTTGGGGCTGAAAATTTTTTATTTAATAATTAATAATATAATTTTTATTTTATTATTATTTATTTCTTAAAAAACCAACCAAATTAGCCAAAATTCCAGGTTTGCCCTTAAATATTAACATCTTTTTTTAATATTTTTTTAAATTTTTTTTTTTTTAATATAATTTTTATTAAAATACCCTTTAAAAAAATATAAAAATATTTTAGTTTATAGGGAGGGAGAATTTTAAACAATTTTAAAATATATAGTGGGTTTAATTATATTTTTAAAATATTTTCCTTTGCCCTTAAAGAGGTTTGCTTTTTTAATAAAACTTTATATAGTATTATTTTTTTATATTAATTAAAAAATTTTAAAATTAAGATGTTTTTCCCCAATTGTAAAGAAAAATTAATCGGGGGGGTTTTTCTTAAAACCCAAATCTCGTGAAAAATGAAAGCTAGGGCGAATTTTTTTAAAAGTTTTTTCCCAAAAGATGTTTTTTTTAAACTTGTAAAAAAGGAAAAAATTTTTTTTTGGGGGGTTTTACAAAAAGAAATTTTAGCATCCTTGTAAGATTTTTTTCCCCAAATTTTAGAGGGGGAAAAATTAAGGGAGAAAAAGGTTTTAGAGAATATAAAAAAATGAAAAGCTAAAGTAAAAAGGTAAAAAAGAGCGTAATTTAAAGGGAAAAAGAGAAAATAATTTTAAAAATAAAATAAAGCGAAAAGTATCAGTTAGATATAAAATTAGGAAAATATATTATGATTATGAGTATAGAAACAAGATATTTTATATATATAATAGAAGAGAGGATAGATATAAAATTTTTTATATAATGTATAATTATATAAAATGATATAGAATTTTCAAAAGGGTAATATATAGATAAATTTATTATATAAAATTTTTAAAATAGATTATATAAAATATTATGCATAAGAAGATATCTTAATAATAAAATATGTATTATAAAAATGGATAAAATTGGATTATATATATTATAATAAATTATATATATATAATAAAATATTTTAATTTTAATATTTTTGGGGGATAAAATAAAATTTTTAAATTATATAGATATATAATATATATAAAATTTTAAAATATATTTTATATAATATTATATATATAAAATATAAATAATATATAGTTAAATTATATATAAAAAAAAAATAAGAAATATATATATTAAATATATAGTTTTAAAAATTAAAATATAATATATAGATATATAAAATCAATATATAAAATTAAAATTATATATAATTTTAAAAATTTTTAAAATGGGTTTTAATATATATAGATAAATGTATTTTTAAAAATATATATATATAAAATAATATTTTAATATATAAAATATAAGATATATAATATAATAAAATTTAATATATTAAAATATAAATTTAAAAGGTATATATAAAAATATATTTAAAATATATGTAATATATATTTTAAAATAAAAAATTATATATATAATAAAATTATATATATAAAAATATATATAAAAGATTTTTAAAAAATATATATATAAAATATTAAAAATTATATATATAAAATAATTTTATATATATTTTAGAATTTTAAATATATATATTATAAAATATAAAATATATAAAATATATATATATAAATATATTATTTTAATTATATATATAAATATAATATATATTATATATATTAATAAAAAGATATATATAAAATATAATAAAAATACCATATATATTTTTATATTATATTAATAAAAATACATACCTATAATTTTATATAAAATATATTTTTTTTTTTTTATTTTAAAAATATATAAAATATATATATTATATAATTTTATATATAAAATATATATTATATATAATATATATTATATATATATATATATTATATATAATATATATAAAATATAAAATAATATTAAATAAATATATATGTTAATATATATTATATATATATATTAAATAAATAAAAAAATTATGTATTTTATGTATATATGGAAAATATATATATTTATATTTTTTCTTGAATTAAGGGTGACAAAGAAAACTCGTCATATTTGGGGTTTGTTTATGCGCAACGTTTCCCCAAAAGGGCCCCTTGGGCATTCAGGCAAAAATAGCTAAAAATTAATATTTTGCAATGCTAAAAGCAAACATCAAAAAATTTATTTCAAAAAGAAAAAAATAAAGATTCCTATATTATCTAAAAAAATAACTAAAAAAAAAAATTTTAATTTGTACTTAAGGGCCCTTGGTGGGTATGCTGTCTGATTTGGTAGGGGTTTGAATGAAAAATGGGTTTGTGGGTAAATTTTCCAGTTTGGTGGGGCGTCAAAACCGAGAGTCGGGAAAATCAAAACCCGTGATAGTTTTTTGGGAGTATATGTATTTGGGTTTTGTAAAGGATTGGTTTTTAAAGACCCGGGGACAGATGCTTGATGGGTATGGATTTAAAAATTTTAGTGCCCCCACTAGGGTAGTGTGCCTTGGATGGGATCCCTTAAAGTATTAAATTAAAAAAAAGGGGGGTCAAAATCAGGGGGAGTGTAAAGGGGAAATTGCAGATTGCAAAGGGTGAAGAAAGGGTTTGACCAGTACGTGAAAAGAAACACCTTTATGCTCAGAAAGCCAAAGGGGTTTTTTTCTTGTCGTCTCGCTGACGTATCTAGCTTTACAATTTAGAAAACTTTTGTTTCAAAAAATTTTTGTTAAAAAATAAGGGTTTGGGTTTATAGAGTTTATTTTTAAAAATGAGTTTCTTAAGGAAAAATTAAATTTGGGAAAAAAAATTAAAAATTTTTGAGTTGGGAAAAGATGTAAATTTTAAGAAGTCATTGAGTTTTTTCAAAAAGGGTTTTAACTAAAGAGGGCCCGAAAAAGGGGAATTTTAAAAATAGTGTGTGCTAAATGGGTGGGGGTTTCGTTCGACTCGGGGTTTGGGAATTTTTTTACCCTGGGAAACCCTTTGAGAGGTTGCTTAAAATTAAATTTTTGAGGGGGTAGCCATTTTTTTGGGAAAAAAATTAGTAAAAAAAATTTTGATCCATTATAAAAGGGAAAAACCCAAATTTAGAAGAGAAACTATAGCATCTGTGTATTTGGGGTTTTAAATAGTTTTGATTTTAAAAAGGAGGGATAAATTTGAAACTTATTGAGTTAAAAACCCAAGTGAAAGAAAGGTTTTCTATAGACTGATTTTTGGAAAGGAAATTTTATTTTTCGAAAAACTAGGATATCAAAAAAATGGTATTTGGATGATTGTTTTTCAATCCATAGGGAAAACTTAATTTTTGGGGGTGTGAGGTTAAGGTAGTTCAGAAAAAAGGGGAATGTGCTGGTTTTTTTTAAAGGGGAAAAAAGTTTTCGTCTACAGTTGTCTACAATGTTGCTACGGCAAACCAAAATCGGATCACAAGACCATTGCAATATTGACCCAAAACCCTTTAGGGCCCTTTAATTTTCAACCCACATCCCCCGATAAGTATCCGATTTAGTTAAGTAGCTGGGTTTGATGTGTCGGGGATAGCCAGGGGTTTTAAACTGAATAGGTAAAAAACTCAGATTAAATAGTACTAAATAATAAAAGGGGAAATTTGTGTCTTTTGGTCGGGTCTGTCTGTTTTTCTGTCGGGTCTGTCGGGCTGTCTTTTCTAGTTTGGTTTTGTGGTATAGGTTCCGCCCCCCGGGGCGCAAACACCTCATATGGAAATTTTTGGAATCAGGTTGACCAAGGGAAAGGTAAAAGCCCCCCTTATGAGATGACCCGACATTTTTTTTTTTCCTTTTTTTTTAGCAGTTATTAGCGGGGAATTTGTGAAAAAAAAAGGGGTTGCGAAAAATTGGGGAAGCCTTGATGTAGGGTAAAGGGGAAGGGGGGAGTAAATGGGTGGGGGATGGGTAATGGGTGTGGGGTGAGTGAAGGGTGGGGGGTGAGGGGTTTGGGGGGGTGAGGGGGTGATGGGGGGGGGAATAGGGGGGGGGTTTGAGGGAAGGGGTTTAGTGAAATGGGTGTGTGGGATGGGAAATGGGGAAGAATGAGTGGGTGTGGGGGGTGATGGGTAATGGGTAGTGAAGGGTTTGTGGGGTTTGGGGGGGTTTAATGGGTGAGTGAATGGGTGGGGGGGATGGGAATGGGGTGAGTGAATGGGGTGTGTGGGTGAGGGTAAGGGTGAGTAAATGGGTGGGGGGTTGGGGAAAGGGTGGGGGGTTGAGGGAATGGGTTTGGGATGGGTAATGGGTGAGTAAATGGGGGGGGGGTTTTAGGGGTTTTAATGGGTGAGTGAATGGGTGTGTGGTGATGGGTAATGGGGGAGTGAAGGGGTTGGGGGGGGGTTGAGGGGTAAGGGGAGTGAATGGGGGGGGGGGGTGAGGGAAGGGGAGTGAAGGGTTGGTGGTGAGGGGAAAATGGGTGAGGGGAATGGGGGGGGGGTGATGGGTAATGGGTGAGTGAAGGGGTGGGGGGTGGGGGTAATGGGTGAGTGAAGGGGTGGGGGGTTTTGAGGGGTAAGGGTGAGTAAAATGGGGGGGGGGGTGATGGGAAAATGGGTGGGGAAAGGGGTTTGTGTGGGAGGGAATGGGTGATTTGAATGGGGGGGGGTGAGTGAAGGGGGGGGGGTGGGGGAAAATGGGGTGTGGTGATGGGAATGGGTAAAGTAAAGGGGGGGGGGGTTGATGGGTAATGGGTGAGTGAATGGGTGTGTGGTGATGGGTAATGGTGAGTGAAGGGGGGGGGGGTGATGGGTAATGGGTAAAGGAAATGGGTAGGGGGGAGGGTAATGGGTGATTGAAAGGGGTTTGTGGGGTGATGGGTAAGGGGGGAGTGAATGGGTGGGGGGGATAGGTAATGGGTGAGTAAATGGGTTTTTGGGGGATGGGTAAGGGGGTAAGTGAATGGGGGGGGGTCGGGGTAATGGGTGAGTGTTTGGGGGGGGGGGTGAGGGGGTAAGGGTGGTGGTGAGGGTAATGGGGAGTGAAGGGTGGGGGGTGGGGTTAAGGGTGAGTAAAATGGGTGGGGGGTGATGGGTAAGGGGGTGAGTGAATGGGTTTTGGGGTGGGAGGTTAATGGGTGGGGTGAATGGGTGGGGTGAAGGGGTGGGGGGAATGGGTGAGGAATGGGGGGGGGGGGTGAGGGGTAAGGGGTTTTGAGTGAATGGGGGGGGGATGGGAAATGGGTGAGTAAATGGGTGGGGGGAATCCCAATACATTTTAA